>JAGTXR010000257.1:0-528348 GCA_022606575.1 Glossosoma conforme | reverse complement strand
TGTTTGTCTACGATACAGTGTGCACCCGTAGCGCCCCCGTGAATTAGTTCATTAGCCGCTCCCCACCACACGAGACACACGCGTTTCTGCAAACACCGCAGAGCCAACATCCCGTGCTCATATCTGATTGCTTAGGCACACACCGCGTACTTGAAGACAGATCTTTAATATTATGATAAGAACTTTAGAAAAATAAACACACACGTTTTTATTGTAATAAATTGTGGTAGACGCTACTCAACACAAGTACAATCTTGGCAAGCTCACCAAAAACCAATGCAGCCATATAATGAGTATTTAAAACAGATGCTTGCGTAGAATATTGGGAGTAGAATGGGTTAATTTTGTGAGGAATGACGAGGTGTTGGAGCGGTCAAAGCAGCCTTCCGTCAGTTACAAAGTAAAGAGGTCTGTCGGAAAGTAAAAATATTAAGCTTTTGAATAAATGTTGACTGATTAAATAATAAAAAAATAAAATAAACACACTCTGAATATATACTGTAGAGACACCTATCGTTATATGATGGTAACAATGGTATAAATACAACTTATTCCGCGCAACAATTCGGGCAGAAGGTGGTCGAGTGGTCTAGGGCATAGGTTCCCAAACTTATTTCACTCGTGGACCCCTTGACACGATTTTCGGTTATCCGTGGACCCCCTGATCATCATCATCAGCCTGTGTCCGTCCACTGTTGAACGAAGGCCTCCCGCATGAGTAGGCCTCCCGCATGAGTTAGGCCTCCCCCTGATGATATTGTGGCTTTTCGGTTGAGCCGTGTGTGGTGAACTTCTTTCAACCACCATAGCAGGGGTCTTCTTCAGGATTAATAATTTATTTAGTTTTAAGTTGGTTTATTCAGATTATACATTTTTTTATCTTTAAAAATATATATAATCTGAATAAACCAACTCAAAACTAAATTAATTTATTAATCCTGAAGAAGACCCTGCAATGGCGGTCGAAATATTGGTTGAAGGAAGTTCACCACACACGGCTCAACCCAAAAAGCCACAATAACACTTCAGGTACATATCCTTGTTCTCATTGTTATGTGACGACGTCAGTTCTGTTTGTTAATAGTTTATAGAACTTTTTTACCTTTTCGATCACTTTTTTATATCAGTGATCGCTTTAATTTCCCGAGGCAGACTATTGAAGTTTACTACTCCATTATATTTGTAACAATTTTGTAAATTAAAATTGTAACGAACACAATCATAATTTACGATCTGTTACAACTAGGCGAAAAATAAATGCATTTAATGGGAGGGATGAACTTGATGATTTAATAATAGTTTTTCAACATTTGGCATCAATTTCGTGAGATTTAATCTCAAATCTCCTCGTTTGATGATATCCAGTTCGTTTCTTTTTTTGTTATGAGATTGGCAACTGCACTGAAACCCCTTTCCACTAAGTATGAAGATGGAAAAGCAAGTAAAAACTTTCTCGTAATATTCCACAATGCGGGATAAGTGACAGGTATGTCTTTTGAAGCCAGAATTGCTGATATCCTTTATTAAACTGTGCTTTGAGTTCTTCGTTAGTTGATATTCCGATTATTTCCTCTTGTAATATGACATTTGTTTCTTCAATGTCACCACCATATGGATTTATTATCCACTGTGGTATTACCATAGTCAAAATATCCTCAAACCTTGTTTCCAAAGTCTGAATATAGGGCATTTAAATGTTGAACGTAGGTTGAAACATCGTCTTCCTTGCAGCTTATCTGTGACAGATTGGGGAACTGGAAAAATTCGCCCCGACCAATATTTTGCTTCCTTAGCTTTATTCTGGCAAGAAACGCTGAAATTATGGACTTTGTTTGAATCAAATTAAGACTGTCACCTTGTAATTGCAAGTTAACCGCATTAAATTTAGCAAACAAATCTGTTAAATAGGCAATGTCCGTTTTCCACATCATTAAGTTTTCTTTTAAAATTCTATCTTTATCATTCAGAAACTCTAAAATAGTGTCAAAGAGACCAAAAAATCTTGTCAAGCACAATCCTTTCGACAGCCAGCGCACTTTGGTGTGAAGGAGTAAATGATGAAAGTTCTCATCATTTTCGTCACACAACTGCGCAAATAGCCGCGTATGCAACGCATTGATTCGGATTGGGTTTAAAGCATCAATGACTAATTGAAGAGATTCATGCAATCTAATATTCAGATTTTTAGCAACTAAATGTTGTCGATGAATGACACAGTGTATTGCTAACACCCACGGTACATTTTGTTTTGAATAGCTTATAAAGCCACGATAACGCCCAACCATGGCAGGAGCTCCATCTGTAGCAACTGACATAATATTTGACAAAGGAATTTCTTTTTCTGTGAAGTAATCCTTCAAAACATGAAATATCGATTCGCCTTTAGTGTCGGTTGGCAAAGTTCTCGCAAATAGCAGTTCTTCGTGGATTTCTTGATCCATAATGAAACGAGTATATGCCAATAATAATGCTTCATTATCAGATAAAGTTGACTCATCCAGCTGTAGAGATAAATGAGTCGTTTGCAAATAATTGCACAAGAAACTTTCAATATCATAACTCATTTCATCAATACGTCTTTGAACTGTGTTGTTGCTTAAAGGAACTTTGTTAATTATATCAGATGCAGATTGGTGTAAGACAGTTTTTAAAACCTCTTCGACTGCTGGCAAAAGTAACTTTTCTCCGATAGTATGCGGTTTTCCAGATTTTGCTATAAGTAACGATATATTGTACGACGCCCGCAAACCATCATCGTTTCTTTTTGACGTCGAGCCGAACATTTCGTTTAGCGAAGGTACCATCACTTTATTTTTGAGTGTTTGAAAGTATTCCAAATCTTTATCTGTTTTATCAGGGTGACATCTTTTCAGGTGAATCTCCAGCTTGGATGGTTTCATAGATTCATTGGTTAAAACTTTGTTGCATAAAAGGCACAAAGGCAATTGTTTGTTCGACTGTGATGGAATGAAGCCAAACTTCAAATAATCGACATTGTACTGTCTACATTTCTTTTTAGATTCGGCCATGTTTAGTATCAGTTATCTGTTGACAAAATAATTATATATACAAATTAGACATGGCAATAATAAAATCATTTTAAATATACGGAAATATTATAATATCGATTGTTTAAAAGTTAACTATTGAGGAGTGTGTGTATATTTGAATATTAAACTTACATTACGAGAGTTGATGGAAGACTGGGGGCGGGGCAGGGGATACTGCTCACGTCTTATTAGTCGATCTTATATATATACGATCCTATAACCCAAAGTACAATGGAAAAGCTTTGTGGCTTAGTATCGCAAAATATAAGTATACTTATATTAATCAACTTGTAAAGAACAGAATAAAAAGAGCGAGTTATAGGTCAATACAGTAGGTATTAAAGATAGATTCTGTGTCCCAACTGTAAACTACCCTTGTTTATATACCCATGGACCAAATAACGTCAGTCTCGCCTTTCTTGATTTTGGCGACAGGCACATTTTTATTGTTTCCTGACCTAAATAGAATTTCAGAAAAAGGGCAACTTTTATTTATTTATTGTTTTACAATAGCCAAGCTATCTCGTAAAAACATACGTGATAATCGTGTGAACACATAGTGCAGTGTGGTAATTAGAGATACTCATAATACTTTATTGCATTTTTATGAGGGTGTTATTTAAAAAGAGAGATGTACCCTATTGTATTAGTTCTCATCTAAGGCTCCAGAAGAAATCGCACTTCAAGTTCGTGTCAGAACATTAAAGCTGCGGATTATAATTTAATAGTATTTGAAAAAAAAACCCACTTTACTTATATTTAATTGCTCAATAACATTAAACTTTTCTCTGGAAGCGAAAACTATAAAGCAATAATAATTAAGTAATTTATGTTCTTCGGTGTCGGCGAGTAACGAGATCCTGGCCAGATAACAAAATTAGACGGAACCGGTGGTGAGATGCGATTCGCTTTGTAGACCTCCATTTAAATAAGGGTTGGACTCCAACCCGTATTTTAATTATTTTTGTCTCAGGCTAAGAAATTAATTGTATGCACTTTAAAATATTTACATCACACATATCTCATTTATGTATTGCTATTATTTGTAACTTCCAAATTAATACTGATGTGTCAAAATTTCTAATAATTTTATATTGAACCCTCCGTGGACCCCCTAACGATGTTCATGGACCCCCAAATCAATTTTAATTTTCCATGGACCCCCTGGATGATCCCATGGACCCCTGGGGGTCCATGTGGACCACTTTGGGAACCACTGGTCTAGGGTAATGAACATAAGCAACGGTTCCAAGGCTCGCAGGTTCGCATTCTGCCGATATTTTTTCTGAACGAATTGATGCATATAAATAATTTGATGTATGTTTAATTACTAAAGATATACGTGGTTGGGACATGTACCACGGAAGCCGCAAGAGAGCTTTTCACGCTTCTTTTTTTCACGATTCCGTTATTTTTTTATGCAATTTAATTGGCATTTTTAAACCATATTTTGGTTTTTCAAAGCCATTCATTGAAATATATGAAAATCTTTTTTTTTACGCGCAACTTTCTAGAACCAATTATCGCGTAAAAAAGGATATCATTACAACTTGATCTGATAACATTTATTTTCTTTATTTAACAAGGCCCTCACCAGTACCGGCTTTAGATCCTTCGGTGCCCTAGGGCATTTTTTTCTAGCGCCTCATATTGTTTATATTAAAAAATATATAAGAATGATTGGTTTCCCTTGGCGCCCCTAACTTATTTGACGCCTTGGGGCACCGACCTACTTCACCACCCCCTTAAAGCGGCACTGACTCTCACTAATTTTACTCAAAAACTAACAAGGAACTTCATTTTTGTTTCAAAATCTACTTAAAAGGTTACTTAAAATTGTTCTTCTTCGTAGTATAAATCCGGTGGATTGGTTTGCAGGAACAGAATCTTGCATCTCGATTTCCATTCCTCTCGATGCTCCGCAACCCTCTTCAGCTCAACATAGTAGCTGGAACTCATTTCCTCGATCACTTGCTGCAAATACTCCCGTCTAGGGCGCCGTCTACAGTTTATACCCTCAAACATCCCCTCCACAATGTCGTGAAGAAGACCATCGTGGCGCATGATGTGACCGATCCATCGGGCTCGCCTCTCTGAGATGGTTCATATTAGGTGCCTATCTTCCTTGATTATCCTGAGAACCTCATTGTTCTCGACGCGGTCTCTCCAGTAAATTCCGAGAATTCTTCTGTATGACCACATTTCAAATGCCTTTAAGTCTTTTTTTATCACTTTCAGATAAGCACCATGTCTCACAACCGTACATCAAGATTCTCCAAACAAATGCCTTGGCAAGTTGCTTGCGGAGTCTTAAATTTATATTCACAATAATAAATATTAATTTCAATTTAATTTAATTTACAAATAAAACGACCCTCGCACGCATTATGTATACATAGCTATGAAAATGGCGTTGGATGCTTTAATAGCTCAAGCCCGTGGGATACACGACTCGCATTATACTGCGCCGGGTTCGAATCCCATCCAGCGAAATCAAATGTTTACTTGCGCAATAAAACACGCCGAATAAGGCGCTCCTTTCATGGCGATTCCCCATAATGTAAGCAGCAGAGCAATGGGAAACTCATAACTAAGTTATGGTGTAATTACGAGTACTGCGGTCGCGTGTGACTTGCTAACCCACAAATTAAGACACGATGGTTATATGTATATTGACATCAGCATGATGTAGTCCTTGCTTACTGTTACCGAAAACTACGATATACGATCTTTCGTCACTTATTTCGGGTCGCTTGTCGTGCATTTAGATGCGCCGTGTTGTGATTTTGGATGGTTCCGCTAACGGGTGTGTTAGTTAAAAATACCACCACTCGTGGCGCTAGCGGAAGCTGGGACAGCGCGGAGATCGGCAGTGGGTCTCCCACTCTTTGTCGAGGCAACGTTGCATTGCGGCCGCGCGGCATGTCGTCCCGCGTGGTCGAAAGCTTGTTACGTTTTTAACGTAAATATAATCCATGTGCTTCAAAAATAAAGTGTTTGTCTGCTAGCCTACTCCTTATCCAGCCCTCAAGCGACGGGATAACTCTCTAAAAGTATGGTGGGCAACACCGACGATGCAACACGAGACTGTAATAGGGCAGTTTTGCCACGCGTTAAGCAGTCAGTTGAGCTTGGCCCGTTCTCATGAAGACTCCTAAAACCAGATCCTGAATTTGTTCACAAAAATATTTGAAAAATCTGACGGGTATGGCTTATAGGAACATCTTTTGCTTACTATTCTTAAGGTAATATCTCCGACGAAGATTAAAATATTGTTCATAATTTATTGTTCTAAACTTTATAAATATTAATTTGGTGTGAATTTGATCGCTCACGTGGTAGACTTAAGTCGTACCGTGAACACCATCCATTTCTAGTGATTCCACGTAAAAATGCACAATGCGTGAATGCCATAAATTACGTTGAAAGGTCAACAATCTACATGGAAATTTTAATTTTAAAAATGGCAAACGTCATAGAATATACTGATTAGATTTCTTTAAAATGAATGAAAAACAATTAAGTCTACTTGATGATGCGTTCATTCAAATTATGATCAGTTAGCAACTGATCAGTCCAGTGAGAGTCTCTTATAAACAATTTTGGTCAACTGAAGAGAAGTGCTTAACAGAAAGAACCCGTGAAAGAGTGAGATAGAATTAGTTGCTTGCCGCGCGTCATTGATTAGGTTGAGCCACCTCATATGACCAAATGGTCAAGTTGTTCGTTCTCGGGAGCATCGGGCTGATCATCATATATCCTTAAATATTCTGATTAAAAAATCACAAAAATGTGCCCATGGACTCTTTCCCTAAAGACTGTCGGGAACCATATACAGGTATATGTTCCTAGACGTACATTCGGGTGTTGAGATATTTTGATTCAAAAAAATTTGAAGGAGTATATATACTTTATATTTTTTTAAATGTGGTTTTTGTGGTTTCGAACCCCTGCAATACAGGGTGCTTGAAAAGGTACGGTTGCTCGCCTACAGGGTGGTCCATTGTTTGATACCCTCCCGCTGGCAGGTATGAGAGCGTCAACCCTCAAGAGACTTAAGCAAATATATATAAAAAAAACAATATTGTTACGGCGCCAAGCAAACCAATCCATTTAAGATACATTTAGTTACCTGACTACTCTAAGCATAAGGAATTTAATGTTTTATTATTGAAAACAGTGACTCAATAAAAATATATAAACGTACAAACAGCAAATTTTCTTAGAAGGTCTAAAAAACTTTGCTGTTTTAATGCACATTTGAACTATACACTTACATTGACATCCAGGTTCACTAAAATAACGACTCCATGTCACCGGAATTGTCATGGGACGCGTTAGAAGGGATGCGGAGCAAATCACAAACAACAAGTTTCTTAGAAGCACATTGCAATTTATTTAAGACAAAATATTGAAAAACTTCGGTATTCGGTCCGAGCCACACACAATGAACAATCTACTTCCGTAGAGACCCGAACCGAAAGTGAAGAGAGCGTTCTGTCACACATGCAGCGCCCTTCGATCGCCTGTCGCCTCTTTGACGAACCATCTACTATCATAACAAGCAAAATGGCGATAAAACTCATTTTATTATATTATTAACATCTTTTCATGTGCGTATCCGAGGAGCGAACCAAAAATAATAGAGGAAAGATCGTATATCGATGCTTTTTCGTTAATAGTCTGCAAGAGCTTTATCATGTTGATATCAACATTTAGAACAAATACATATTATATATATTTTTTAATTACATAGCAGATAAATGACAATAACATATTGAAAGTGCGGTTCTTGTTTGATCGCCGAAGTTGAAGAAACATTAGATGAAATACAAACAAACTTAATCAACACATTCATATTTTCAATCGATTGTCAATGGTTGTCTTGAGCCGATTTTTAGAACCAAACGGTCCAGGCTGAGGAAGCGTTGATCTTATCATCTGATTTCTTATAAATTCCGATTAATAAGTAATCCGAAATATTCCTCGGATACTACGGATGCCGTCTCATCAAGTTCTCACGGACATTTACCCTGAACGTCACCGAGAACAATAAAATATGCTCTCAGCTCTCAGGTGGATCTTTGGATCTTCATCAGAGATGTCTTGGGACAAGGCGTGAACAATGGCAACAGGTATAGCTCAATGGTCAAAGCGTATGCTTTGCAAGCTGAAGGTCGTGAGTTCGATCCACAACGGAGATCAAAAAAAAAACTTTTCTGAGCTCTAAAATACCCCCGGTTGGTGCTAATTTGATACAATACTCGTAAAAAGCCAGTCAAAGAATATTAATCAAAATTAGTGGTAGACGAAAGTCGTCCTGTGAAGACCAACCCATTCATAGTAAATTCCTGCGTGAATCTCGGGCTGTAGTCTATGTCGTTGGCGGATCAGCACTCCAGATGCAGCGCTTAGCCATATGCAGTATGGTAAGCGTCATAGAATTCCATAGATGAGACTTCAAAATTACTATCACCATCTGTCGGTATTCTCCTATATGTGTTTACATAAAAAAATAGTAATGATCATATGTTTCATAAATGGAAAGGATTTGAGAAGAATATCTTTAGTCGTTTGAGGGTTAAGGGGTGTCGCCAAACCGATACGAAATCAAATAATTCTCTTTTGACGCTGACCACAAAAACACTTCAGAACTATGTCAAAGAAATTTATATTTACAATACTTTTAAAATACACTTCAATAAAACATTTTTTTACCTTCCAAAACAAGTGTTTTTAGTATTATATTTTTTATATAAACACATACAGGGGAATGCCGCCAATGCCGCCAGACGATGATGGAGAAATATGTGAATTCTGCGAATTCTTATTTTTTTTAATTTTCGGTTTACTAACGTCACTACACTATTGCTAGGCATTTACGCATCGTCCGCTTTTAGGATGATTAACTTTGAATGAGTAGTGCTTATAGAACTTTTATCATCAATTTGATTACGAAAAACAATGAAACATCAAAGGCAGTTACGGTGTCAGTGTTACGGAGACGATAGTAGACCTGGATCGCATGTGTTGGTGCAAACTACAGCTGCCTTTTATCAAAACCTCTGATCAATAGCTGGCCTTAGAAGGCTGTTCAGAAAGTTAGTCCCTAAAAATAATGTACTTAGTGGTGCTCCGGGAGGCAGAGCTAACTTACAATGTGGCTAAAACAATGTCTACTGAAAAAACTTTATTAAAATAATTTATGATGACTCCATTCATCATTCCATATTTGCTTCTTAGCTATATATATAATCGTGTCGGAAATAACAGGGTCATAACCTGTCTGCCCAGAAGTGGGCAACGTCGATGGCGTTACTCCCAGCCATCATCAGGTCTTCCTGGGTGCAGCTACTCGGACACAGCACACACTCCAGAATGTGTGACAGGGTCTGCATCTCGCTGCAGTCACATTCAGTCGGTCCACTGTAAAATTGACAGGCTTTCATTTGTGTCCTCGTCTTGCATACTCCGGTCCAAAGTCTATTAAAAGATCTCCATATATTCCACCCCTGGTTTCCCGACAATCCAAACCCTTCAGTTGCGCTTCTCCGCATGTTCAACCGCAGGGTGGCCTCAGGTATCACCAGTTCCGTTGTCGACTGTATTTGAAATCTTTTGATACCCAAACATAGGGTGGAGTGTGTCGTGGGCTTCTCAGCTGATGCATGGTCATCTATTTCAAATTTTATAACAGCTCTGCCTCCCGAAACTCCACCGAGTATATACTTAATATAGCTTACGACGGTTTTCTAAAACGTCAAAAGCACGGAGACCTCCATAAAAGACAGCTGTAGTTTATGTTTTCCTGCGGCATCCGAAGCATACGTTTCAGCCAGGTTCATATTCTGTAGTACGGAAGGCTGACTTGTCCGCTCCTTCACGTCGTTTTTCGTCATTATTTACAAGTCAAAACATCCCACTCCGAGTGTTCTGTGCGATTATTTGTATTTTAAAACCTATAATACGGCTGCATTGGTGAAATTCCTAGATTCGCAGCCGTATAAAAAGTTGCGGACATAAAGGCGGTTGTTTTAATTGAATATGTAAATGTGAAAAATAATTATTTTTTACAAGACTTCACTTAATTCCGTTAGGATTCATGTGGCAGAGATGAAGATGCTGGGGTGGGCGGGCGGTGTGACTAGAGTGGACAGAGTTCGAAATGAGCATATTCGGGGTTCATTTCGGGTGGCCCCTATACCTGAAAAGATAAGGGAAAACCGCCTTAGATGGTATGGGCATGTGACACGGAAAGATGAGGACCACATGGTGAAGAAAGCCCTCAACATACCCACGCTGAGAAGAAGACCTGGAAGACCACAAGCAACCTGGACTGCAACTATAGACAAGGATTTAAAAACTCATGGCGAATGCGCAAAAGGAGAGCTGACCCCAGATGATGGAAAATGGCGAGGCTAAAAAGAGAAACAAGATTTCACTTAATATTTTAACATTTTATTTTACTATTCAAATATCAATCTGAAAAACCCACCTTTCAGGTGTTTACTGCCTCAAATAAAAATATCTTTGATCATTTCGGGTGCTACTGGAGATTTGCCACTTGCAATGTTTTGCCAGAACAGCGTCGGACTTTATTATTTTCCGCGCGATATTGAAAAGATTCTTCAGAACAATTGTTTCAGATTCTACAGCGAAAAGTACTAAAGGAAATTTTCAGATTACAGAATCTCGCCTTTAAACAATAACACGGTATCATGCGACTGCTTTAGTAGTCACTTACTTTCTGAATTAAAACTATTTTATCAATTCTTTGTTTAACACAAACATTTTTGAAGAAATTATTAATTTAACAGTATAGGTTTATTTTAATGAATTAGCAAGATTCCAGTTCGCAAAAGGTTTTTTAATAAAAGTAGGACAGACAGTATTCATCACAGATGACATAAAGAATAAGAAGAAGAAAGGTTAAAATATAATAAAATATAAAATAAGAAAAGAAAAAAATTAAAAAAAGGCAATAAAATTAATTAAAGCAATAAACACTTGTGAAAGATTATTTTCATGTAAAATTTGGGTCTCTCTAAAATATTGAGTCTGAAACGAAGATATCCGAGGAAGTCGAGTAGAAGAGGCTACCCAACGAATAAACACACTCAAATGGCAATGGGCAGGACATATCTATTGAAAAGACGACGCTCGATGGGCAAGAAAATTGTTGAAGTAGCGTTCAAGACTAGGCAAACAGAGCGTTGTCTTACCCCTTACAAGATAGACTGACGACATCAGAAGAATAACGGGAGTAGTAAGAGAAGGATGGAGACTCGAGGTGCCTACGTTTAGCAGTGAAAGGATACAGACTTATGAGATTCAGAATACCAATGGCGTCATCAAATGTTTAAGAGGTAGTGAAAAAAGGATCTCTCTGTACTGGTACCCCATTTATTGGAAAGCCCATTGTAGTTGTTCTGAATTGAGTATGCGAAACCCCACAGTAACCAAGTGGAACAAAAAACAACTTTTGCCTTTTTTCATATAATCATTACATGTACTTATAACAAAAATCTTACCGTACAATTTAGAAAAAAACAACGACTGACACATTTAAATCAATTACAATTTACATTGTTTTGAATGTATGCAGTTTGAGCAGTAGTTCTGAAGCTTACCACAAGGTGCATTAAGGGGCTTTACGAGGAGTGCTTCTATCCAAGCAAATGCACTCGGCCCTTGCGCGCCCTTTTCAACAACTGACTTCTCCCCAATGGTTAGGATTTCAAGAATTTCCCACTTGTTCGTGAGAATATTCCTGTTTTTGTTTCAGCAACATGGTGCTTCAAAATAATTACCAGTATTAAAAAAATACAAATATTCATTTAAGTCAATAAAAATATTTTTGGATAGAAATAAATATGTAATATTCTTAGATAATATTTGTTTTAATATTTGTAGAAATGTTATAACTTAATATCGGCTCGATATAGCCCTTGCAGGCTGGTATCGATGTTCGTAAAACCTCGATATACAAACTTTCGTCTCTCTTTTTGTTCGTTCTTCGTACATGTACGAGTATGTGTCGCCATATTGGTTTTTTGACAAGTGCAGTCACATGTGTGTCATTAGTATTGTACGTGACGGTATGTCATTGGTGCGCCATTAGTTCTATAGATCACCACTTGCGGCGCTAGGATGTCACCCAATACGAGCGCTTAGTGGCTGGTCAGTTGTGTGCCGACCACGACGAATGCCGGGTTATGGTCGGCCCGGTGCCTGAAAGCATGTAACTCCACCCGGGCCGAAGTTTGTCAAGTTTGTCGGAAAAATATATATGCTTCTGAAAAAGTCTATGCGTTGTTCATCTGCTACTCATACCGCCACCACACGATCCAATAACTATCCCAGCGACGTGAAGTCGTTTCTTGCCTTAAGTAAAGGGGATGTTAAAATATATATTATTTTTAATCTGGACTTAGCCAAAAAATTCCGCTGTTTTAAATAAATCATAATTTTCTTCACATCTTCCGATAAAATGTTTATCATCCCTTATTGCTAACAATATTGGAATGCAACGAAAGGTCGAAAATAATAAAAAACACCAAAAAAACTCTCACAAAAAGAGGTTTCTCGGCGAGCTGTGATTTTAGACATAACCGACTATTTATTTTATTGGATTCTGACAATATTCTACGCACCCTTTAAACAAAAAAAAAACAATTTATTATTTTAACACGTCAATGCCTGAAGAGGATTTTTAATATCCTACATGAAAAATAATATTTTTCATTTTATTTAATTATACCTACGTATTTCAATAAATATATTCTTATAAAACAAATAAAGCTCATTATATAAATCGAATCGTTTTATCTTACCAAAAGCCAATGCAGCCTAATAATTGGTTTAAAAAACAGAATACTGGCTGTACTATGGCTTAACTTTTTTATGTAATCGCATGCAGGAGAGCACAAACTGTCGAGATCAGAGATTGCTTTTGTAGTTGTTGTTAACAGTTGCCAAGCAAACGCTGTAACCACTAGACACACAAGAGTTAATGCGAGTTGACGTGGAAAGTCTTTAAGAGGATGATATAACTGCCATAGACTATCCCTCATCTCTAAGAGGGATCAGACTGTTCAACCAAATCGCCTCGAATGTTGATACATTTCACGTAAGGGAGGCCCAATTCAGGCATGAACTCCACAAGATTCTTTGGAGAAATTATTTGTTGGCGTCATCTATTTGATAAGCATTGGGACCTTCTGTTGCTTGTCTTTATTGCTTTGTTCTTAGTACTTAAATCATAAGTACCTATATTTGTATATTAATGTTGATTTTACTTCAGTGACGATTTGATTTTTTTTTAATTTGTAATGTTCTGTAGTGAAAAATAAAATTAAAACTTTTTAGCCGCAATTGGTGAAGGCAATATGCCCCAGCTAGGTTGCAGATGAATATTAAGTTTGAAATAAATACCAATTAAAAGCTAGCACATAGCTACGGATTTATAATAATTAATGTATTATTAAAATTATTAAATTCTGAGCATTGTTCAATATTATATTACAATCTAATAAATGCAAGGTAGGGTTGTAACGTGTTACAAAATAGGCAATTTATTACAAAGAAATGAATGGTGGAGTACATAATAATATTTTTCTTTGAATCGGATACCTGGTTTAGTAGAAAAAAATCAAATAGAAAAAGAAACTATTCACAAAATTATCCATACGATACGAGACTGCTTTGTTATTGTAATGAGAATGTTCGAATTGATATATTTTCAATAAAATCAAAATTCCACTCGCGTTTTCAAAGCAAATCGTCGTGGATTTGATGAATAATTTAAATTTTTCATTTAAACCATTTCGGTTTTATAAAAATACCAAATATACACTGAAGACATAACAATAAATAAATATATATACAGTTTTTCTGGTTAAAGCGCTTCTTAGTTCGAAATTGCTGGCTTCTTGAAAGCTTCAGAATAATCATCCAATCTTGTTTACAAAAACGATTAACCCTTTCATTACGGCTTGGTTTGAATACAAATTATACTATCAATTATAAAACTAGTATTTGAAGCATAAATGTACTTATCCGGTCCATTATCATATATCACATTGGTTCTTGTATCCTTTAACTGTCAGATGATGCATAAAAAAATATTCTAAGAAAGTAGCAAAATGATATATCACGTCAACCGATGTCAACGGTCGGTCAATACCCCTTGGCTGGTATCGCACCACCGAACATAAGACGCAAAGTCATATGCGCCGAAGAAATGCGTAAGAAAATCAACCAACCGTCCCACTGCTTGTATAAAATCAGATACCCCCAACACCAAGATTGTAGTCTCGAAGCAGCTTTCTGAAATCCACACAACCTCTCACATTCGGCACTGAAAATGAGAGACTCCAACTCTGGCAACAAATCGCACCAGAGGATTTCATTACTCCAAAGGAAGGCCTCCCAACTGGCAAGAGCCTTGACTGGCCGACCTGGAAATCTCAAAACAGATTAAGAACCGGAGTTGGTAGAACAAAGGACAACCTCGAGCGGTGGGGAATGCTTCGGCAGGGAGAGACACTATTGTGAGACTGTGGAGACCTGCAAACCGCCTCACACCTACGATGCTGCTCCATGTGCACAACAAGTTGCACATCTCAGGACCTAATGCTGGGCAACACACGAGCTATCGATGTTGCCAGATATTGGGAAAAAATAATTTGACGTCGCTGACACGAAGAAGAAGAAGAACGGTCAGGGAATCTTTTGACGGCATATGCCGATAGCCGATGCCAAATGGTTAACAAATCACCTAAAAATATGCCTCGGATTCTACAGACGACGTCTCTTAAAGTCTTCGGGCTTCTGCCCTAAAGGTTACTGCGAACCATATAAGTTCCCAGGTACCTTTAGGTGTAGATGCGTCTTGGGCCGATCGACAATTGCAGCTTTCAGAACTTAGTCGCGACAATTTGTAGGAACCATTAGTTTCCAAATATAAAACAAATATGAGAACACATTTTTATTTGGCCGGCGGGTATAGCTCAGTGGTCAAAGCGTTTGCTTTGCAAGCCAAAGGTCGTGGGTTCGATCCCCGACGGAGATTAAAAAAAAGGATTTTCAATCGATTTCTGAGATCTAAAATACCCTCGGTTGGTGTGAATTTATCCCTCACCCGTAAAATTCCAGTCATAGCCTATTAAATAAAATTGGTAGTAGACGAAAGTCATCCCGTAAATACCACCGATTCATTCATAGTAATTTCCTGTAATAATAAGGATGAAGCGTGAATCTCGAGCTGTAGTCTATGATGTTGGCAGATCAACACTCCACATGCAGCGCTTAGCCATATGCACCATGGTAAGCGTCATAGAATTCCACAGATAAGACTTGAGAATAACTATCACCACCTGTTGATATTATCCTGTATATGTATGTATATAAAAATTAAAAAAATAGCTGCGAGACTCGAACGCTCGGAGTCAAAAATGGCCTGTAAAGCATCGTTCACCGCCTCGGTAACGATAAAACGTATTTTTTCTAATCTGATTTATATAACACGTAAAAATATAACAGTTTGCTTACTTCCGAAAAGAAAATTTATAAAGTATCGTTTAAATTAGTCGAAAAGAGACTCTCGTATAAGGGCGGGCTAATTTATCAGTCAGGCGTCCGAAGGCTGCGAAGCCTGGCGTTTCCCGCGGTACGCGAACGCGCTTCTTCGGCGTCCATTTGTCAACGCAATACAAAAAGAACCTGCGACAAGCTGGACGAGAACTAATGACTTAAGTCTTTAATGTCAGGGCGGGGACAGAGATACGCACATTCGGTGCGACAGTGATCACCATCATCATCATATTAGATATTATCATATTATCATCATATTATCTTTATAGAACAAAGGACAACCTTGAGCGGTGTGGAATTCTTCGGCAGGGTGAGCCACTATTATGCGACTGCAGAGACCTGTAGACCGCCTCACACCTAAGATCCTGCTCCATGTGCTCAACAAGCTGCACACCTCGAAACCTAATGCTAGGCAACACTCGGGATATCGATGTTGCCAGATACTGCGCAGAAATAATTTGACGTCGCTGACACGAAGAAGAAGATCATCATATTGTGTCTACTGCCGGCGGTCATAGCTCAATGTTCAAAGCGTTTGCTTTGCAAGTCAGAGGTCGTGGGTTTGATCCCCGACGGAGATTAAAAAAAAAGGATTTTTAATTGATTTCTGAACGCTCTAAAATACCGCTGGTTGGTGTGAATTTGATCCGTCCTACATAAAGGCCAGTCATAGCCTATTAATTAAAATTGGTGGTAGACGAAAAATCGTCCCGTGAAGACCACCCATTCATATTAAATTCCTGTAATAATAAAGGTTGATGCGTGAATCTCGGGCTGTAGTCTATGACGTCGGCGGATCAACACTCCACATGCAGCGCTTAGCCATATACATCATAGTAAGCGTCATAGAATTCCACAGATGAAACTTCAGAATTACTATCACCATCTGTCGGTATTCTCCTGTATGTGTTTACATAAAAAAAACTATCTTAGCTGAAGCATACGGTCTTCACGAACTTCCGCCACAAAGCTCTGTCAGCCACCACCCCCACGTACTTCAAGCCACTAGCAACGGGTTACCATAGAAAGCAATACGATACAAGTTGTATCATACTAACTTCGCAGCTTTTAGACTAAGGTCTATTTGAAATCTAACTGATGCATGTAGAATCACGGGAAGACCTTCAGCCACTCTTTTTTGCGTTCGTCCAGTAACGGGTCCCCATTTGAGTCTCCAAAAGCAGGACGGGACAGTGTGTTCACAAAGCAGGCAAGACTTGCTGTTAGATTTCACGTCTCTACCCCATAAGTTAATGCGGGGAGGATGCATTGGCTTAACGCCTTGGTTTCAAGACATTGCGGAATTTTCGCTTTAAAATCTGTTTATTAAAGATGTCCAGAGTGTGTGAAATGGGAAACACGTTCACTGTTTAAACATTCCAGAGCTACCGGTTGCTTAAGGAACCAACTTTGGAAACTGCCAATTCTTGATCGATACAAATTAACTGTGTAAGGATATTTTGTATTATATTCACTTAGATAAATTTAAATTTATTCTCTATCTGATTCCCTAACTGGAGCGTATGGTCGTCACGAATCGCCACCACAAAGTACTAAGCTTTTCCAGAGGTTGACCTAGTTTGCGTTACGCCATTCCCTGGTGATTAATGTTCCCTTGCCCTGGGCGGCAGCTGGTTGGGGCGCCACTTTCCGAAGGGCGCCATCTGCGAGACTCCGCGCACAACCAGGTTTAATTAACAGTCTGATATCCGCCCACGTCCACTTTAAAAACAACCATTTAACTGTCTGCCACATGGAAATTTGATTTCCCAAGTATTCCGAATGAATTCCTAATTTTCTTACAAACTGTCTCATTGTGACAGCTCTTTTACTTTCATTTGAACCATTTCATAGTTCATAGTCTTGCTTATTGTATTCATAATATTTTTCACTAAACACAATAATAGTATACAACCAACACATAAAAGTATATTACTAAACAAACAATTTATAAATTATAATTTTAAATTATAAATTAATTTCAATTTAAAAATACCAAATAAAAAATATTTAGTATTGATTCACATTTATTTTAAACGATTACATGTTTCGGCCTCACGGGAGACCATCTTTAATAATGATTAAATTAAAAACGAGCAATGGCTTATATAAATATATGTATAAGTATTACTACACATATTTACAGATTGTATATGTGGTTTTACCCGCACACATATATAAATAGTATAGATAATACAGGTATTAGTATTATCCCAGGCATATTTTTGGGGATTTTCTAATCGATTTTTTTAAGGAAACAGAAAATGCAAATGTCAGCTCCGCCTCCCTTAGCTCCGCCAAGTACATTATGCATATAGTTTTCGACGGACAGCGAGAGTCCGGCGGCTTGAAGAAAAGGATTTCGGAGGAATGTGTAATTTTTTTATGTAAACATATACAGGAGTATTTGCAGCAAGTGTTCAAGGACATGAGTTGTAGCTCTTATACTGAGCTGAAGAGAGTTGCGGAGGACCAGGAGGAATGGAGATCGAGATGCAAGATTCTGTTGCTGCAAACCAATCAACAGTTTTTTTTATGTAAACACATACAGGAGAATACCGACAGATGGTGATAGTAATTCTGAAGTCTCATCTGTGGAATTCTATGACGCTTACCATGGTCTATATGGTTAAACGCTGCATGTGGAGTGTTGATCCGCCAACGTCATAGACTACAGCCCGAGATTCACGCATCATCCTTTATTATTACAGGAATTTACTATGAATGGGTGGTCTTCACGGGACGACTTTCGTCTACCACCAATTTTAATTAATAGGCTATGACTGACATTTTACGGGTGATGGATCAAATTCATACCAACCGGGGATTGTAGAACTCAGAAATCGATTAAAAGTCCTTTTTTTTTTAATCTCTCTCGGGGATCGAACCCACGACCTTTGGCTTGCAAAGCAAACGCTTTGACCATTGCGCTATGACCGCCGGCAAAATTATTGCAATTGATACTACGAAGAAGATACAGGAGAATACCGACAGATGGTGATAGTAATTCTGAAGTCTCATATGTGTAATTCTATGACGCTTATCATGCTGTATATGGCTAAGCGCTGCATGTGGAGTGTTGATTATATATTATTGTATTTAATTAACTCTAAAAGGTATTGAGACAGTACTCTAAGCTGTATTTCAGATATGAACCGGATATGAGAAGAAAAAAGTATATTCAATCACATAATATATATTTGTGCTTTTAAGAACTGGCACTTTAATGATAAGTACTTCTCTTCTAATTAGCTTTGGCTGTAAAGTCCATTTAACGACTCTAGATAATTTATTCACAGGCAATTTGCGTAATATAAGACCGTAAAATACGCCAACAGGTAGGGTTGATTTTTCCTTACAGAATTACCCTAAACACTCCCGCCCAAGCATTACCTCTCCAATCTGTGGAATCATCGGTAATTAACACGTTATATACATCCAAATTAAACGCTCATTAACTTAATGCGGGCTGTAGACTAATCTAAGCTAGAAAACGCACTTAAAAATATATTACACTACTAGAGTACGTTTAAATACTCCGAAGAGAGTAATTTTTCAATTAAAAATCACACACGATATTAAAGACATTTTATATTTATAAAACTGTAACCCAAAAGCTTAAAAAAGGTTGCTGTAGTTTATTAATATTTACACTCAGGGGGTTGACCGAACCAGTCTCGAGCTTGGTGATCCTGAAGTGTCTGAACTGATCGCCGCTTAGAATCCCATACCCTATCCAGGTAGAGTTCTCCCACCTTCATCCTCACTTCAGTAAGATTCGCATTTACCATTTTGGTTCGTATTTTTGATAAGAGAATCTATCTTCCATCTTAATCTCTTTAGAACGCGCGAATGCGATTCTAATCTCTTTCGCGGGTTCTTTCTTTTTAGCACTTCTGTGCAGTGGCCATAATTGTTCAGAGGGGACTCCCACTGAACTTATCTTAATGAGCGCATCAATCAAGGAGACTTAACTGTCCTCCGGTGTAATGCGGGTGTGAGACGGGTAAAGTCCAGTACAGATCTCTTAAGGACGTTGAAACGAGTAATTTACTTGAAAATATCACAAACGAAATTAAACAACAACGAGTATACCTGTTTAACACTAAATATGAAATAAATAATTGGTAAAAGTAACAAATGTCACGTAAGCCCAGTTACCCCACATATCATTATATTTGTAGAAGCCATTATTAATGTAATAACATTACGACATCATACAAATATCATACTCTAAACCACCGATGTTATAATCTTGTATAATATACCAAATACGCGTTAGTGCATTATTAGTACCGAGTTGAATACGGTAGTGTTTCCCAAACTACTTTGTATCGAGGAACACTGACGTATTGCGGAACACTGTAAAATGAACTTAGCTTTTAATTATTCTTATAGATAATGTAGCTGAATGAATATACTAAACTGAGACAAGTAATCCAACTAGGGCGAAATAACTTTCCGAAAGAAATAGACAGGCGTTTACAACAGGAATGGGCAGCATTTGGAAAACTTTTATCCATTTTTAAAGTGAAAATTCCGCAATGTTTTAATACTAAGGGAATTAATGAATGCATCCCGTCTGTATTAACTTATGGCGAATAGACATGTAACAGCAAGTCATACCCATAAAATAGACTTCACTCAACGTGTCTTAGAGAGATATGTGCACGGAGTGTCTCTAAAGATAAAATATGTATTTTTTATGTACTATATAAATATATATGTATCTAAAAATATGGCAGATTGGGTATTGCTCAACCCACCCAATCCTGCTGGAATAAAAGCTTATTATTATTATTAATACGAAACGAGAATATCCGAAGGAGAACTCAAGTAGTGGAGGGTTTCGAAAAAAGAAGCACACTCATGTTTTAATACGACGGTCGGTAAGGAAGAAAAGTGTTAGAGTGATGTCCAAGAAACGGTAAACGGAGCATTGACCAACCTCTTACAAGATAAACTGACGACATCGGAAGAATAGCAGAAGTAGCATGAACGCGGAGGATCGAGAAGGCTGGAGATTCACGTGGGAGACCTACGTTCAACATTGCACGGACACAGGCTAATGATTAATGTATCCCAATAATTTTGTGACCGCTAGACTAAGATATGAATAGAGTTCCTAGGATCTTAACGTATGCGATAACGCCCCTTTTTGAGTTGACATCAGCATGATATAGCCCTTGCTAACTGGTACCGAAAACCTCGACTTACACTCTTTCGTTTCTTATTTCTCTTCGCTTATCGTACATGTATATGTCGCCATATTGACATTTTGGACAAGTCCAGGCACGGGAGTGACATTAGTTATAGAGATCGCCACTTGCGGCGATGGTTGTCACCGACCACGGTGGTCAGTCAGTTGTGTGCCGACCGTGATGAGTGTCCGATTGAGGTTGGCCCGGCTTGAATGCTGTGACTAGGTTCAGGTCAGAAGTTTGTAAAGCTATCGAAATATATATATCAATGTGCTTCAGAAAAACTATTTGTGTTGTTAATTAGCTCCTCATTCTGCCACCACGCGATTGAATAACGCATTTTTAAAGACGGGGATGTCAGGGTGCTTAAGTCTTTGACAATGAGGAGATGGGCAGGTAAAAAATAATTATGAATAATTATAAAATTGAATAATTATGTAGAATAAAATGTTTTTAAAGTGGGCGATGGGCAAAATTAGATTGAAGACCTATTATCTAGTAGCTGTCTGTAATTGGCGGTTACATACTCTATTATAAGAGTATAATATAGCATATGTGTGTTTAATTTAATGAATGCTTTGGAAAGCTCTGGGATTTGATATCAAATTAAAACAAAGTGGAAGCTGTACTTGGGGTGTGAGAGGAGATAGCTCTCTTATCAGAGGAGGGTGACAGCGTCTCAGGCAAGGAACACAAGCAAACTTGTTCTTCACAAGCATTATCATAATGTCTCATGTTCCACAGTAACTTCAGGAACACAGTACCACCCAGTATCAAATCATATCTTACAGCAAGTTTGGTTAAGATTAAATTGAAAATTAATTTAACTGAAAAATAAAATATTATGTTTCATTTCACATTTTTTCATTTTAAGTAATGAAATGACGGCAATTTTTGGTATCCTAGATATAAAACGGATATGGTATAAATTGAAAATATGATTAATTTATTGTATTGCGCCTCCCTTTTAGACTAAATTCTCCACGTGTACGGATCGACCGCTTGAAACCTTTGTCGTTACAAAATCTAATTAACAAATCTCACAAAAATATGCTTTAAACACTATAGCCGTAGGTCTAATGACGGGTATTCACTGTACTCCTGAACTAAAGGGCTGTCAGAAATCGTACTTTTTTATGTTTTTGGTTGGACCTCCGGAAGCATAGATGTCTAGGGCAAAGGCATGACAGAACAATAGATATGGGAAGATATGGATGTGGTGGAAAAATTATAATTTACCTGTGAATATTTTTTGTATGTACGAGTATGCCTCCGACAAGTCTGATGACTCCATGAGAAAGAAGAAATGATAAATTTCGTTCATAATTAGAGGTCTAATTGATTTGGTTTTGACCAGGTGGTCACTTAAGCAAGATGCTATCAACAGGAACAATATTACCTGGTCAGTTCTAATCACATTATCAACATTTTAAAAAAGAAAAGTTAAAAAAATAACACTCGTACATGTTGCTATGTTATATAACTAATCATTTTCAATTATGCATACATCAATCGACTTCTATAGAGATTTCTCTTACTTCTTACCACAGAGTAAAGGGTCTCTCTGTATGACCAAATAGTGTAAGCCGATCGGATCGATCAGGAGCATCGATCTAGTAATTCGATCTCCATAAAAAAGTCGGATTAACAAATTACGCAAAACTACTTAGAATACATGTGTAACATTTAAGTAGCAGTATTTATGAGCCACTTTATAAAGCGTTAATTTTTTTTATTTTATAGTGTTCAGAATTTCTCAGGAAAAATAACTTGGGAATTAGATTAAAATATCTCAATTGAATCAGATGATAATAAAAATATTTAAAAAATATTGTATTGATAATTTCACTGTATGTTTAAGACTGTTGTGAACTCGAAAATATCTCTCGGATACTGTATCTGCCTTCTCTTCAAAGCAAGAACAGCTCCCCAGGCTCTCGTAATAATTCTCGAAATATTCGAAAACTATACGCTCTAGTTATAAAATTTATATTAAAAAAAGTCATTCTGGCTAATCATCTTCATTATCAAGCCATCAGCATCATCATGGATAATCATTTAGTCTAGTAATTTAATTTTAATTATATATAGATATATATATTGCGGTAACCGTATGCTGCAATAAGGGGGGAGTTTTTGTCAAGTCTCGAAAAACCCACAATTAGAATACCTATTTGATAAAAATTAAATTTGAAGAGCTAACTTAGGATCAAAATATTGATCTGGCAGTTGGAAGAGGTCCTTGACTCGAGTGTGGCAGCGATATGCTCTAAATTTATAAATGATAATAATATATATATAAACCGCTTATATACTTTTTAAGCAACACATAATACCACAAAAGATTAAAAAATATATGCATGATTTTCACGTGCCAAGCTTTTTTGAAAGTTTAGTAATAAATAACTAATTGAAGGACTTTATAAATTAATTTACTGTTGGAAATTATATACGTTTATTCCTTTTAAGATTCTGCGCATTACATAGCAAATTTAATTATATATAGTGTCTTAATTAAATAAATAGGTCAAATAAGACGTATTGCAGGATGCGCAGTGAAAGAATAAATAAAAAATATAGTTTAATTCAGTTTTTTAGGATTTTTTTTTATCGAAGATTACATTGAGAAGGAATTGTTAGAAAAAATATAAATCAAATATTACGTTGACATCAATATAAATTATAATATGATATTTTTTCATTAATTTATGAAAATAATAAAAATTAAACATAATCGAACTAGCATTTTTTAATCAAACGATTACGTAAATATATAACACTTCTTCTTCTTCTTCTTCGTGTCAGCGACGTCAAATCACTTTTTCCCAATATCTGGCAACATCGATAGCTCGTGTGTTGCCCAGCATTAGGTATATTAGGTATTGCCCAGCATATATAACACTAATTTAAGCTTTTTAATGAAAAAATAGCTTAAATTCTTATTTTTAAATTTAAAAAACTCCGTTTTAAGCAAGAACACCATAAATGTAAATTCTGTATTACGAGTATTATAAAAATTATTAGAAAAACTAATTTATTATTTATACAAATATGCATCTTCATGTAACTCTTAACTTAGTCATATAATATTTAAAATCATTTTTTAATAAAAGTTTTTAAATATATATATTTAAAACCATAAGCTTTATACTTCCTGGCTCTTCATTTAAAAGCAGTGTGAAGAGTTCTTTCCAGAACATCGATCACTAATTACCTTAATTTATACAAAAAAGAAGTATATTAATTTCCTGGTGAAGAATTTTGCGATACAAAATTTTATATTATTATTAAGTTTATGTAATATCTACTTCACATTACTGAAAAATTACTTCAGCTACGTTTATAGAGCTTTCCGCAAAAGGCTCTTCTTAAATAAAAACCGATTGATAAACTAAAATTGAGACAATCATTTTATGCGTCAATAATATTTCTCACCTATAGTTAAAAGTTGCTACAGCGTTCAGTTCCGTTTGTCAAACTGTTATCAAGTTAATCACAAAACCACCGACTTTAGTACTTTTAATGATCTAAAAAAACATCGGTATAAATCTCTGTATTATTATTGACACCGTTTCACAAGCACTGATCAACAAACAACTTATAAATAAATTAATCCGAGAGTTCAGTTTATAATTATTTTAATGGGTTAATTACATATTAATTATTAATCAACATCAAATGTATTATTCACATCGTCACACTGAATTCAAAGTATATTCATATTTAAACGTTGCATTTCAACTGACAGTTGTTATTTTTTAATATATGAAAAACAATTGAATAATTTCGTTTTTTTTTTTTCGACAAATTCGAATTTTATTTGAATCGAGATTCACGCATTTAATATTTACGTTAAAACTTCGTGATTTCTCGAAGGCTTCATACGATTTCGTATACGTCCGAACGCGACTGCAGCCATCAAGGCAATGAGCCCGAGTAATATGAAGACAGACAGAGAAGGGACTATTGCCTGAACGAAGCAAAGCCTCCATCAAACAGAGCTTTAGCAAGAGCAAGAGAGACGACACGCTTTTCGCGATTTCCGTCGTTCAAATCACGGTAAAGGGGCTGAAATTCGAATGCGATGTATTCTATTCATATTTAAAATTCATCTAGATTTAAATCGTTGCGACATAAAACAATTAAATTAATAATGATTCGGCTAGCTTATCGCATCTTGTGCAGATTTTTGTGTTTGTTTTTATGGACTAGTTTGTATTTTTGTCGTTAATTTCTTAAGTTTTTTGGTCGCTCTGGAGCTTGTCGCATTGCGGGATAAATCAGATTTGCCAGCCCGGTTTGAATTTCATCAAGCATTTAGCGAAAAGAGATTTTCAATTGACTCAAATCTACTTCGTACAATTATCTAAGGGTAATAAAGCAATAACTATCATTCTGAATAATACGACTTACCTTTTTGGCTAAATTTGGATGACACTTGCTAAAAATCTCATTGCTAAAAAATATCTTAATTTACTCTTAATTGCCCTAAAAGCTCGCTCACTTCACATGCCCTAACATAACCTCAATAAATTGCATTTCAATTTACATAATATAACTTTTACTGCACACAGCTTTTAAATGAACGTCATTCATTGTTAGATTTAATCTTTAAAAATCATTTGATTCCATATATTTTTTTTTTTTTATTGCCATGTCCTTTACATATCTGTAACATATGGTCAACACAATTTGTCACCGCTTTCGTCCAATGATTTTTTTACTCCCAAAGGTCCACCTGAGAACATATATAGTTCTTAACATCGTCCAGAGCAGTCACCCTCTCTATGCCTAGATAATGTGGTCGTAAGGAGCGGTTTAACTTTCTAGGAATAACCTACGATTCATCCTTCACTTTCCATGCTCACATAATTAATTTAACTTCCCGTGCCAATAAACTTCTCGGGTTCATCATCCGCCAAGCTAGTCAGTTTCGTAACCCTCTAATTTTTCGTACTCTCTATTCTTCACTTGTTCTATCTGTTTTGGAATATGGGAGCTTAGTTTGGAATCCCAATAAATTCAAATACATTCTCATGCTCGAAAAAATTCATAAAAAATTCTTCGGCATCTCTACTTTTATATTAACGGTAACTATCCATTCAATTCAATCAATTCCGAACATTTCTTAACTCTTCTAGGGATGCCCGGAGAAAAATTGCTGCTCTCTAACATTCATTCAATTTGCTACAACGGCAATGTCGCTCCTAAATGGCCTACCAGCACACCTCGATCCTTTTCTTACATCCTTTTCCTCTTTTGTCGATGGTATTGTTCTACTTGATCTCTGTGATCTTTGACACGTGTCATCTTCTTACTATTTTGTGTTATTTTTATTTTTTATTATTTTCTCTATTTATGTATACTCTATGTTTCTAAATATTTGTACAAAATTGGAATTTCGATTCTGTATATAAATAAATAAATAAATAAAATCCTTCTTCTTAGCGGTGCAATTCACAACCCTGAGATTCTTGAATGTTTTTACTTCTACGTTCCAGATAAGTACACCCGTGCTCGTAGCCATCAATTGTTTTTGATCCCAGTTGATACTTGTGGAGCTTTGAGCACTCAATTTAGTACAACGGCAATGACGCTCCTAAATTGCCTACCAGCACACCTCGATCCTTTTCTTATATCCTCTTCCTCTTTCGTCGATGGTATTGTTCTCCTAGATCTCTGTGGTCTTTGACACGTGTCATCTTCTGATTTTTTTGTGAAATTTAATTTTTTATTTTTTCTCTATTTTTTTTTGTATATTTTTTCTGAATATTTGTAAAATTAGATTTCGATTCTGTCATCTTCTTCTTCTTTTTTTTTTTTTTTTTTAATATTTTGTATATTTATGTATACTCTATGTTTCTTATTCTTTGTACCTTAGAATTGCGGTTATGTTAAATAAATAAATAAACTTTGGTGCTCTAACAAGAACCGCGTTTACGATGTGCTGTTCCTGAAACGATAGTCATACTAAGACCAATGTTAGATTGTAACTGGTAATATTTTAGTTAAATATATAATATTTTATATATATACGAGCATAAAGTTATAATGTGGGGTATTATTGTGATATTTAGTTTCAACATTAAAATTTCTGCGGCATAAAATTTCTAGAAAATTATTCATAAAATGAAACTTAAAAATTACACCAATTATTAAAAGAATAGCTTCAGATAGAGACTTTCATCGGAGAACCTCAAAGTCTTAAACGCTCTAATCTTCCGGCAAGTCTCTCGGAACTTTTAAGTGACCCGCAAATGACAAAAAAGAGAGGGAGCAGCGTCTTTCGATAAAAAAAATCAATCCCCTTCCCTGAAGGAGGAATCCCGTCTTTAATCCCGTCGGGATGTCGAGATTAAGATGCGCCAGGAAGATTGGACCTGGAAGACTTATTCATTTAAAGAAGTTCAACTCTTTTTTTTTATTTTCGTGCATATGGCCACCACAATCTAAATAATAATAATAATAATAAGCTTTTATTCCAGCAGGATTGGGTGGGTTGTGCAATACCCAATCTGCCATATTTTTAGATACATATATATTTATATAGTACATACAAAATAATAATTATAAATATACATGGTAATTCATTCATGGTGGTCGCTGCAACATCTCCATCCAGCGATGGCTCAGGGAGGAGTTGAGCCATTGCCTCTTCAGCCAGGATGATGGTGTTGTTGGACCTCCTTATCCTGCTCCAGAAGCCGGCAACACGGTGTCGCAATGATGCTGGGAATTAATGGACTCCACCCTCCGCAAACATGTCAGATGCGCTACAAAATCTAAGAAAATGCGATTTGTCTAGAATCTTATTACATTTATAAACAAATACGAGTGTAGTGTACAATTTAGAGTTTGAATTTAATTTTAGCAGTTTATTATAGGGATCAATCTCGTTACCTCCGGCATAATAATCGTGCGATTTTATTTCTCAAGCAAACTTCCCGTTGGCATAAATACTGGTCAATGCAGCAAACCGACCTGAGCTTGGCATTTACGAATTGCAGGTTGCATATCTAGATTTGCAGTTTCTGCATCAAGGAATTCAATTTTTGGCCGCAAAATACCGGCATTAGAGATGAAAGGAATGCAAGTACGAGTATATTGAGACATCGATACAAGTATATATACCGGCTGTAATGTTTGGCCGGCGGGTATAGCTCAATGGTCAAAGCGTTTGCTTTACAAGCCAAAGGTCGTGACTTTGATCAAAGAATATTAAAAAAAAAAGAATTTTAATCGATTTCTGATCCCTCACCCGTAAAATTCTAGTCATAGCATATTAATTAAAATTGGTGGTAGATGAAAGTCGTCCCGTGAAGACCACCCATTCATAGTAAATTTCTGTAACAATAAGAATGATGCGTGAATCTCGGGCTGTAGTCTATGACGTTAGCAAATCAACACTCCACATACTCCGCTTAGCCTTATGCACCATGGTTAGCCTCATAGAATTCAACAGATGAGACTTCAGAATTACTATCACCATATGTCGGTATTCTCCTGTATATTTTTACATGAAAAATAAAATAAAATCTTAATATCTAATATCGATCAGCTGAATAGTGTAGTAATGCATAATGAACAAAAACATTCATTTTTATAAATATAAACAATTAGGAACTTTGTGACTGGTAAAGTGAACGACGGAAGAAGTCACACGGAGTATTTTTATTTGTGTGTGTACCTCATATGTATACTTGAGGGTTCCTTGACTCCTGGTTCAGGATAACTCTTGTCCCGACCATAAAGGATGATGGACTGCAGATGACGTGGCTGTAGGCGCCCGCCGTGGCACAATTATCGCGGCCTCTCTTGGCAGTGTGAGGATTCAAATTAAATAAACTCGAGGAATGAGCTATGGACTACTGCAGATGTGACAAACCGACAAGACAAACAGTACATCTACTTACTAATAGTCTCAAGAGATTTTTTATATAATTATATTAAAGCCTTAACCATTAAAAAAAATTACAAAAATATTTCATTTGAAGTAGTTTTTTTTTAGTTTAAGATTTAACCATTTTACTAACGACATATCTCGCTTTCAGGCTACCAGTACACCTTGAACCCTTTCTCACGTTATTGTCCTCTTTTGTCGATGGTATTGGTTTTCTTGACCTCACTGCAGTATTTTGACAGTTGTTAATTGTTATTATATTTTTATCTCTTTTCTATTATTTTAATTATTTTTCTCATATTTTTGAGTTTTACCGTATGTCACACGATTCTATTTTATACCTATTTTTATCAATTTTACTGTTTTTTAAAAGGGATCTCACTTTTGTGAATTAAATGAATTATAAAATGGAACGTTTTATGAAAAATAGCCACAAAAATTTAAAGAAAAATCTCCATTACAAATCGAAAAATCATGCGTTATGGGAGAGCTCTAATGTCAATACTCCAAAGTCAAATAATACCTTCAGTATTCTATGCAGTAGAGAGCAGCAGAGTAAATCGACTAAAACTACGACTTTCAGTTTTAAATCTATTTATTTAAAATTTAAATAAAAAATACAGAAATAAACTTAAAACTTATAGCACGCGTTAATGGGATGCTTTGAGCCTACACTACAACCAGGAGAACAATCCGAAATCAGGAAACGACTCAACCTTGACCCGCTCCATGCGGTGGTAGCAGGCAGACTCAAAGCATCAACGTGCCAATGTTTTAAATTCAATATTTTTATGTTTAAATTATAAAATAATAAGAGTAAACTCAAGTCAATTTTCACCTTGGTATCAGGACTTGTTTTAAGGCTGCATTTAATATTTTTCTTCTTTAGCCTCGCACTTTTCCCATCATCTGGAGTCGGTTCTCCTTGTGCACATTCGCCGTGTCTGTCTGACCTGCGTTGCGTTCTCGGTCACGCACAGAATTTTCAGATCCTTGTCTACAGTTACAGCCCAGGTTGCCTGTGGTCTTTCAGGTCTTCTCGTGCATCATGGTTTTTTTGTCGGGTTTTTTGACTGCTGGTTGCCACCTGCAAAGGCAGTAGCTTTCTTAGAAAGCTAGAAAGCTGCCGTTGGCCACCAAATTGGTTTATCCGCCACCATCTCAACTATGAGGTCCTACCCTCCGCATACCTGTAGATTCATCATAGCCTCGCCTCCGAATATATCGGAAAAGCCTATGTATGGTCTTTCACTGGCTGCATTGATTACTGGCCTTATTATAAAAATCTGATTAATTGAAAAGTTTTTCAGGATGTTTGGATCCACGTCTTATTTATTTATTTATTACACAGAACAGAAGTTCCAAGGTAAAAAATAATAAGAAACAGAGTTTAGAATATACAATACATACAAAAGATAAAAATAACATAAAAGAAGAAGAAGATGTCACGTGTCTCAAAGATCATAGAGATCTAGGAGAATAATACCTTCGACAAAAGAGGAAAAGGATGTAAGAAAAGGATCGAGGTGTGCTTGTAGGTCATTTAGGAGAGCCATTGCCGTTGTACCAAATTCAGTGCTTGAAGCTCCACAAGCATCAACTGGGATCAAAAACAATGGATGGCTACGAGCACGGGTGTACTTATCTGGAACATAGAAGTTTAAACATTCAAGAATCTCAGGGAGGTCTTCTTTTCTCTTTTCGTTATAAAGTCTGCTTTGAGGTATTTGGCTTATAATGCTGCAGCAGCTCCAGTTGAGAGTCTCTGAAGAGGAATAGCTCGGCTGACGCGCTGCCAAAACTATGGACATAAAAATTATATGCCAAAAAGCTCCGCCGGACTTGAACTGCAGTTCGCAACTTTGTCGCTTACAGCGCGCAATCACATCACCTTTTTTAACGTCATAAAATCCATCCAGTGCCAGGAAACCGTAGGAGAGCGGCACAGTGGTAATGGCGCAGCATATCAACAATCAACCTCGACAGGAATAACCAAGTCTTTCTTTCCATCCATCAAACACTTACTGACGTGGAAAAAGAAGAAGTCCGTGGATTTTCATCTCACTCAAGCGTTTACCGTACATGGAATTTTCAGAGAATTCTTAAAAAGATTTGGCCTCTCTTCTTGCGACGCATGTCCATGCGATCCAGGCATGCAACAGACGGTGAGACACTCTCTCGTTGAGTGCATCGTCCGTGAGAACAGGATACGCATTCTGTATTGTCGCCTGTGAGTCTCTATCATTTCTTGGAAGGATTTACTTGAATTGCTGCTTAGTTCTGACGGTTCCTTGCTGTTAAACTTCATCAGGGAAATCGTCGGGGCTTCACGCGCGGTTAACTAGGCTGACATGGAATAGGCTTCTACGTTCTTCAACTATTTCTCACACGCATATTCTAACCTTGTATGTAACATGCAGGGTACACATACGCAACTTTATATTTTTTTCTTTATTTTTTTTAGGGAAAAAAAATAATCAAAAAAAAAAGTGATCATGGCGCTCATATTTGTAGTAGATCTTCCCGGATCACTTTTTTGTGTAACAACTTTAATTACTTAGAACTTGTTATATATATTTTTTATGCAATCGCATGCAGGAGAGCACAGCCGGTCAAGACTAGTGCACTCTATGACGCTCAGCCAGGGAGGCTGGCCGCTGCATGAGGGAAACGTGTGTTGGATTCGTGTTTGTGTGTGGGTTGGGGAGATTGCAAGTGTATATTTATCTGTTTCTTGAAGAGATCCAGATTGTAGAAAGGAAGAAACACAGACGCTGGAAAAGCATTCCGAAACTTACCAGTGGCAGTAAAGAAGGAACTTTGGAATCTGCCAGTTCTTGGTCGACACACATTAACCGTGTATGAATGTTCGGCAAGTGTAAGACGAGTTTGTCGGTTGTGGGTGGGTGCAGGAAGAATTAGTTCTTTATGTTTCGAAGAGTAGCGACCGTGGTAATAATGTTAGAAAAGACTAAATGAACTAATATTACGCCTATGTTCCATTGATTTCAGGTTAAGCTAAAAGAAAAACATTTACCAGGCGATGACTAATAGTGGTAGAGTGTTTGCTTACCATACCAAAGTTCGTGAGATCGATCCCCGATGATGATTAAAATAAAAAATATTTTAAATCAATTTCCAAGTTTTATAAATACCCCAGATGGTATTATTTTGATCACTCACCCTTCAATGTCAGTTATAGCTATTAACCTTTCCTTCCCTGTGATGTGTATCTTCTACACAGTACCGACTTTAGACCCTGCGGCGCCCTAGGGCATTTTTTTTCTGGCGCCCTTGGGCCATTTTTTTTGGCGCTATATTTCACTCGGCGCCCCTAGCTTATTCGACGCCCTGGGCCATCGACCCACTTCGCCACCCCTTAAAACCGGCACTGCTTCTACACATTGCTTCTAATAACCATCAATATCTCTATAAATATAATAAATACAATGTTAAGATTTTAGGTATACATCCATAATATATTTACGCATTGATTTGAAAAAAAAAATCAGAATTTATCGGGTACATTGGAGGTATTTTGTGAACATCAGAAACTAATGCGCGCTGTGAGTGCCTCCACCTTGGGTCTCGATAATGTGCGGGAAGCGCGACACTATATTCGCATCTCACTCTTTCATACTTCACTCTAAAGGAAGAGAGAAGAGAGTGGGCCACACCGGCCACTTCCACGACTAGCGGCAGTTGCATTCGAGCTTAAAACCAGAGTGGACCTATGCCCGTTCCGTGAGCGTTGCTAGATGATTTTTTAATGTTTTCAGCCAGTAAATCTCAGTTTTTATATTTTTTGACTACAATTATAATCAATTAAGGGGATTAGCTATGAATGTTCTTATTTTTCTGATTTAAAATCGCTAAATTTTGATTGTGTACTGACTACCCAGCACCGTAACGCTCGTTTTTATTTTGGCACCGTAAAGGAAAGGTTAACAAAAATTGGTGGTATATAAAAGTAATCTGGTAAACACCACCTGTTAATAATGAGCCCTCGTAATAATGAATAGACGATAGTGGAGAAATCTCATCTGTGGATTCTATGTAGCTTACTATTTTTTAGTATAGCTAAGCGCTGCGTGTGTCAAGCATTCACGCATTCATCCATTTTTACGGGGAGTCATTATAAATGGGTGGTGTTCACGGGATGACTTTCGTCTAGCAACAAGTTTGATTAATATAATATAAATGAAATCATATGAGTTAAACATCAAATCCACGCCAACCGGAGGTATTTATGTAGTTCGTAGAAATTTAGTAGAAATCGATTAAAAATACTTATTCTTTTAACATCTGTCTGGTATTGAACCCACGACCTTCGGTATGCTAATAAAATGCTTTACCACTGGAGGATATGCTTGGATTAATTTCATATAGGGCGGCAGAGTCCAGTGGTTAAAGCATTTGCTTCTCACTCAGACGTCGTTGGTTCGCATCCCGACCAAGCTTGATTTTCTTCAATCGATTAAATTAAATCTTAGCTCCTTACATGCTCTCGGTAGGGTCGAGCCTCCCCTTAAGGACAAAATAAAATAATCCAGGCCTCGGAAGCGTCGAACTGATCGTTCGATCTCCCTATAATTCCTGATTATTGAACACCTAAATATTTCTCTGATACTATAGCCTCAGTCTACGTAAGATCGAGGAGGGTTCTTGCCCTTGGGATACAGGTGTTTTGGGACAAGGCATAAACATTCTGAGCTTGCAGAACTGGGAAACAGAAATTTGCAGTGTCCATATGTTCAAAATATGGAGCGGATATGGTAAAAAAACATTAAATCAATTTGAAGAATTTACTTATTTAACAGAACCGCAGTTCCAAGGTACATAGAATAAGAAACAAAGAGTATACATAACCATACAATTAATACAAAAATAAAACATAAAAGAAGAAGAAGATGACACGTGTCAAAGATCACAGAGATCTAGGAGAACAATACTATCGACAAAAGAGGAAAATGATGTAAGAAAAGAATCAAGGTGTGCTGGTAGGCCATTAAGGAGCGCCATTTCAGTTGTACAAAATTGAGTGCTTGAAGCTCCACAAGTATCAATTGGGATCAAAAACTAAGGATGGCTACGAGCACGGGTGTACTTAAGAAATAATAAAATAAAAAAGTTTAAATAAAATCAACAATTATTTTTTATTTAACTAATGCTGCCATCTAAGAGAATCTAAGTATAATATTTGTAATCTATCGAAACCAAATATTGATATTTAATATTTGCAACAATAATATGTATTCGAATTTATTCAACCAGTACTAAAGTATACCTCCACATGACTGTTAATTTATTAGTTGTATTCAAGGCGTGAGGAACAAATTCTGTGTTAATTTAATAAGCCTTGATAAAAGTGTTAAATCGGATCAATATAATATATATAATTAACTGTTTAATTGTTCAATTTAACGTATTGCTTTGTAGTGACATTGTTTTTTACTTATACGTATTATGTTATAAAAACCATCGAAACCAAGTGAGTAGAATTGTTCGTATAAAATCAAACTTACGATGAACCACTAATCGTTAAAACACAGCCGTAAAGTTTATGTACCAAGTTATTTAAACCTATATTTTCACAAACACATCTCTTTACAACTCTTTAAATTAATTCCTTCTACTTTTTACCATCCCAGTTGGGATGGGCAGCATTTAGAAAACTTAAGTACATTTTTAAAGAGAAAATTCCGCAATGTCTTAAAACTAAGGCGATTAACCAATGCATCTTCCCAGTATTAACATATGATGCGTGGAATCCAACAGTTGTCTTACCGATAAAATAAAGATCACCCAGCGTGCCATGGAGAGATCCGTGCTCAGATTGTCGAAGATTGAATTGAAGAAATACTCAAGTAGTGTAGGCTATCCTACGCATAAGCACATTCAAGTGGCAATGCTCAGGACGTATCTGTCAAAGAGACGACGGTCGATAGGGAAGAAACTTGTTGCTGTGGCATCCAAGAACTGGCAAACGATGAAATATGGATAACGTATAGCATGAGTAGCCTGGATGCGGAGGGCTGAGGATCAAGAAGGATGGAGACTCACGCGAAAGGCCTACGTTCATCAGTGGATGGACACTGGATGATGATTATAACTTCATTCTACACACAACTAACAGAATCATCGTAATGTTAATAAATATTAATACCAAGATACTTGATATCTTTTCGCAATTATCGTTTATAAATTGTATTTTTTAAAATGTGCTAGTTTTCCAAATGCCCAGCTGGATGTAATAAGAATTGAATGTATTGGTATATCCTGATGATTTTATGGCATCTTTATTTCTAGATAACCAATACTCTTTCTTCTTTTCAGTTATCTACAATATGGATTTAATGAGTGATCAGACGATCCATTGGAAGCGTTCAAGGGATTTGACTCCTAGAATTTCCCACAGAAACTCTGCGCTCAAATACTTCTCTCCTGCTGCCACGAAACTTGCAAAAAACTGTCATTCATCTTCGAGACTGTCATCTAAAGGGTGAGTAACAGACTTCCATCTTCATCATCATCAGCCTGTGTCCATTCACTGTTGAATGTAGACCTCCCGAGTGATTCTCCGTCCTTCTAGAATCTAGATCCTCCGCATCCATTCTTTAGATGTCATCAGTCCATCCAACGCTCCACTTACAAGTTTTCGAACACCGCTCCTACACTTTTCTTTCTCATCGACTGTCATCTCTTCTAAATGTATGTCCTATTCAGTGTCACTTGAGTGTTCTTTGGGTGGCCTCCACTTCTTGAGTTCTCCTTCGGATATCTTTGCTTCGGATTCTATCTTGTAGAGAACTCCGAGCATGGATCTCTCCATGAAGTAAATAAAACAAATATTTACGGTTTATTTTTTTATATTATTAACAAACAGCATGACTAATTTTATTATATGAACACACACAGGAGAATATCTCCACTGTGAATTTTATAAGACTTTCTTTTTTATATCCACCGACACAATTATATTTGCACATTACTTTATTATTCGTGGTTTTCTTTCAGATCAGAAAATTGGAAGAGATCCAACAGATATTGCTTCTATCAACGATCTCCACGCACTCCTTCATCGTATTTGTTAAATTCTATAAAGAAGAAGTTGAACTTTGATGACGAAGGACTGGCCAAATACAAAACAGAAAGCATCCAATCTCCTGGATGTAATGCCAAACAGGATACTACAAATCAGACTGAAAACAAAAAGCAAAAAGTCAAGAATACCTCCGCTCCCGATTTAAAAGAACTTTCAAACATATTTTCCACAAATTCTGTTAAATCTCTAAGAACTTCTAATGATCTCTCAATTTCAAGAAAGACATTATCGAGATCGGAAAACGCGTTTCCAAACTCTACTGGGACGTTATCAGCTTCTTTGAAAAAATTGTCCATTTCTCTCAACAAAGTGACATGCACTCAAAATTCTTCTTTAACTAATAAGTCTTTTAAGTCTTCTAGAAAGTACATTTCTTCACCTGAATTAATAACTGCTTTTCCTAATATGATATCCGATTCAAAATTAAATCAAAGCATTAAGATATCTTCTTATTCTAGCGCTCCCGTTCCTTCAATCAAAGTATCATCTCCTAGTTCAACAACACCTGTAACTGATGCTGTCATTTTATCAGCGCTTCCAAATATATCATCGCCTAACAAATTGCCAACTTCCCAAAACACATTACATCCTCTTTCTCGCAAAAAAATTAAGTCCCCAGGCGTTTCGACTTCTTTGAATATGTCAATTATGTCTTCAAACATTTTATCGGCGTCTCCAAATACAACAGAACTTTCCTCCAATAGTTCATCTACGTCTCGTAACTCGTTAGCTCTTACAAATAATTCCAATGCTTTGTCAGTCTCTCCTAACATGTTAGCTGCATCATGTAATATCCTCTCTCCGTGTGCATCATCATCGTCCCCGAGTGCTGTGAAGATGTCCTCGGCCACACCCAACATGTCTCGCCTCCTAGAAGTGATATCTCCGATTGCCAAACATCCTTTACTTGGACGCGGTCGATTTGGTTCAGTTATAGCAGCCAGATATAAAGGTGAACTAAAATATTTTTTACCAAAATATAATTATAGCCTTATTAAATATTTACGAGGGTTATCCGTAAAATAAGTTTCCCTGTGATTTTTCACATTGTAAGACATGTTGAATTCCATGAATGCGTACATTTTTGGAAAGTACAGACTTTTACCTATTTTTCTACATAGTCGCCACTGAGGTCAACGCATTTTTGCATGCGGTATACGAGCTTTTGATTGCACAAGTCAAAAAATCTGCCGCGAAGCCACGCAGATACCTGAGAACCGCTTCTTCCAGTTCTTCTCTATCGCCGAAATGCGTTCCACCCAGGTGATTAATGTTAGGGAAGAGATGGTAGCCACTTGGGGTTAAGTTCGGGCTGTAGAGTGGGTGTTTGACAATACCCCATCCAAATTTAACGTACGATTAACATTCTTGTCACCCACCTCGCGCAAACCTTAGCATACCTTACTCCGTCAAAATCTTGTCTCAAAAAATGTCTCGTATATAACACATTATGTAATATCATATCAGTCATAGTGGCATAGATTTTTTTTTATTTATTTTTAAATTTAATATTTTCTATTGCTTACTCTGTTTATGTGACTACCAAATATAAACCGAATTTGTGGAAAAAATATGTTATTGTTTTCAAATTTAAATGGTTATTGTTACTTAAATTGTATTTTGTGCAGGAAAATCGGTAGCTGTGAAGGTGATTGAAGTGCAGGAAGATCTGAATATGACTAGCGCTATAAGCGGTGAGAGGAACGCTCTTGGCTTGCGACATCCTAACATAGTCAAGGTCCAGGCCATCGCATGGCCAAGAGGAAGTGGATCTAGTTCATCGTGCAAGGACCTGAACCACCGCCGATACTGCATCGTCATGATGGAGACCTGCAGCAGAGGGGCCGACCTTCAAACTCTGATCGATAATGATTACTTTCACATCAACCAAATGCGAATTTTGAGGTTAGTAGTATAAAATGTAGAAAAAACGGTTGCGCGTGGCACCCTGCAAATTACACACAATTTTATATCATACGAAGAGAAAAAAAAAACATTCGAATATATTTCATGTCGGCCTCGTTAGCCGCATGCGTTATTTAACGATATTATTTATGTAGTTTAATGGCAAGGGACCATTTAAGAGAAAACTAAGCAGCATTTCAGGAAGATCCTCCCAATAAAAGACTCCCAGGCGACAACACAACACTTTTATAACTTTTTACGTTTTCGAAGCCAGATTTGGTATTATGATTTTTGGATGTAGCCGCGTTTGGCGAACTCCCTTTTTTCTTGTGCAATATAAAAAACTAGGCCGCCCTCACCGCCCTTAGGTCACTCAGCGCCCTAGGCAGCTGCCCCACTGCGCCACACCCTAAAACCGGTACTATTTATCGGTAGAAAATAGTATATTTCAACACACACCAAGTTAATGATTATTAAAAAATGATGCCGATCTGTAACGTCGTTTTCAATTTGATGTATCGCTGCAGCATAAATTAACTGTGTTTTTGGTTGTTCACCCAGATACACGACTGACTTGTGTTCAGCCCTTGCATATCTTCACTCCCGCAGCATCCTCCACCTGGACCTGAAACCTCGCAACGTCCTCGTGGCCCTCGACGGCCGATGCAAGTTGTGCGACTTCGGCAGTTCCGTGCGAGCTACGAGCGCTGCTGCCAACTTTCCCGATCAAGTAAGAAAACAAATCATTTGACCAAGACACAATGTGGCAACACTGGTTATTTTAAATCAATATTTAACTATTGCTAAATCGGAAAAAGACGCGGGAATATAAGAAAAATATTAATTTGGTCATATATTTTCTATTCGTATCGCGAGTACTGATTTTTTATTGTATTTTCACTTGCTTATTTTTTCACCCAAATCATAAATTTGAAATAACAAATTAAAGATATTTACATTTATGTTTAAGTGATTGTACAAGTTTCGGACGAAACCCGAGCCATTCTAAGTCATTGCTTAAGGCTGACTCTTTCATAATTTACCAAGATCACATGAACACGCGTCATCCGAAGGGATACAATAAGCTGCTTTAAGATTATATTATAGATAAAGATTATATTTCACAATGTTAATTAAAAATATTCAGAAATTATTTTAATAGTTAATGAAATTTTTAGTGAATTTTAAAATTTTGTAAGATTAATTCTGGTATTTGCCGTCTATATACCCTTAAATTTTACAAATATTTGTCTTGTTCCTCAGATTCGAGGAACACTCCCGTATTGCTGTCCAGAAATTCTACAAGGCTACAAACCAACTCCTGCTTCTGATATCTACTCTCTTGGGGTCACCATGTGGCAACTTGTTCACCGGGAACGACCTCTAAATGGAAATTCACCAGAAGAGGCCCTTTACGGTGTAGTCAGACGTGGGCTAAGACCTACTAAGGAATCAACAGAACAAACTGCTGAAACTATAAATGTTCAGCACTTTAATGATACTGAAAACATCACACAAAACAAAGATAACTTGGAGAATAAGTCAGAAGATTCATCGAATTTTAATAAAAATGTGTTTGTACGAGAAATCGCAGAAACTACGAATGATGTAAACAAACCATACGTCTTAAAAGATGACTTGAAAAATTATGTGGAGATTGTTTCAAAATATACCCATGATTGTGCTAAAAACACAAATATGGAACATTACAAATACTGCAGTGAAAAATGTGTCAATTCTGAACGGCCTAATAAAACACCGCGATGGCATTCTGTATTAATTGGTATTACTCTTGCAGACTGTTCCAAAAAAACGGTTCCTGTTGATCATTGCAAAGTTAGTCAGATTCCCGTTTACAATGCATGTGCTCCAGGTAGAAATTATGGAAATCCATACTTAAATGACCGTTTTCGCTCTAATCTAAATATAAGAAACTTTCCTAAAACTGGTGATTTCTATGCTTGTAATAAATCTAAAAGTATTTTATATTACAATCCAAGAAAAATTCCAAAAACTACTAAATACTATACTATCGATGAATTTAAAACTGTTGTTAACCAAAAAACTGTTCTTAAAGACACTACTAACTATTCTCTAAATAAATCCAGAACCACTGTGTTTGATTCTAGAGATGTTTCTAAAAGTGCTGCATATCAAGGTAAACATGTTTCTGAAACCTCAGTATATGTTATTGATGAATCTAAAACTGCTAAAAGTGTTGATAGAAGTGTTCATACAACTACTGTAAATAATTCTACATATGAGCCTAAAACCTCTTTATACCATGCTGTCGATGAATCAAAAACAATTGCATGTAAAGCTATAGTACCTTCAACTGTTTACCAAACTATAAATGAAACAAAACCTGAAGTAAGCTATTTCAGAGATATCAAGAAACCAAAAACTACTTCAAGCGATGTCCCTAAAACTACTGCAGATCACTCATTAAAAGCTCTCGAAACTACAAATGTAATTGTCAATGCAAGTCATTCTAATAATCTGTCTATGCCTTTAAATGAAAGAAAACCCAATTCAAATATTACCGTGGAACAATTTTTAGCCGATTTGAAACCCAATGCTACAGAAACAGTCAGCACTTCAACATTGCAGGCTGAGGTAATATCAAAAGCAAAAAACATAGTCAATACTGATGATACTAGTTTGTTTGAGGAAAATTCGTCTACGACACCATCTGGTAATATGAATGAGAAGGCAGATAATGTGGTTGGAAGGTTTGAATGTGATAGAGTCACATCTTTAAAGGAAACGGTGAAAATTTCATTTTATCAAGATATTTTTTATGATTTTCCTTCGGCATATCGCTATCTTTACAGGGCTTGTTGGTCCCCCAATACCAATGAAAGGCCCACTGCTGGACAGGTCCTGGAATCCTTGAAAAGGCTAGAAAAATTATGTTTAAATTAGAGAAACAATGGGAGGGGGAATATACACAGCCAATGATACAAGTCAAATATTTTCTTTTTTATTAACTGATCTTGTACAATGTAAGAATATTAAAAAATAATCGTAAAAACACATGCATGTCGTCAAATAACTTATGTTTGTATTATCAATGTCCTTAATCAAACGAAAATATAGATAATTATATCATGATATACTCATATGTGAATATTCCCATATTCCATAGATTTGTGTTTTATATGCCAGATTACTGGAATGTTTTATGTATATATGAATTACTTCATTTTTTTTTTATGAGGATTTTATTGTATTTTATAAAGGTCTGGAACCTAATTTAATGTTTTATAAAAATGTATGTTTTATTATTATCTGTTAAATAGTATCATTGACAAAATTTGTGTTTCCCAAATAAAATATTATGACTTTCCTATTTAATTATTTTTTCAATATAAATTATTACTAACCTTAAAAGTTCTAATTTTATAAAAAAAAATATATGACTCTTCTAAGAAATGTCTCTAGTTTGACATCTTTTAATAAAGCAAGGAGTCATATACATCTGTAACGAGGCATATAGCTTGTACGCTTACCGGCGGGTATAGCTCAATGGTCAAAGCATTTGCTTTGCAAGCCAAAGATCGGAGATTAAAAAAAAAGGGATTTTTAATCGATTAATCGACGAATAACGATCTAAAATAACTTGGTGTGAATTTGATCCCTCACCCGTAAAATGGCAGTCATAGCCTATGAATTAAAATTGGCGGATGACGAAAGTCTTCCTGTGAAGACCACCCATTCATTGTAAATTCCTCTAATAATAAGGATGATGCGTGAATCTCGGGCTGTAATCTGCAACGCTGGTGTATCAACACTCCACATGCAGTGTTTAGCTATATGCACCATGGTAAGCGTTATAGAATTCCACAAATTGCTTCAGAATTACTATTACCATCTGTTGGTATTCTCCTGTATGTGTTTACATAAAAATTAAAATAAAAAAACTGAATAATCTAAGTACAGGAATATTTGTTCAAAAAAATAGTTTGTCGACTTTTAAAAAACAAAGTTTACGAGTAACATTTTAGATTATAAGGAAATAAATAATAAGAGAAAAATTTAGATTTGAAATCTTTATTTTAACACTACACAATGTTTAACGAGGAATGTTTTATTTACATATAATTTTTACTAAAATGTACAGTAACCGCCGACTCGCGCAGGCCGAGCTCACAAACAACACGTCAGTAGAAAAAGGACCTAACCCAATTAAAGATCACATCAAATAATGACTTTCAAACATTTGAAGACGAGTGACATTTTTAAAAAATAACTAAATTCTAAATTTAAATTCATCGACATTTATTATTCTTCGTCGAATCAAATTTGAATTCAAGTCATTAGAATGAAAAAAAGACGTTATAGATTGTATCAAAAATTAGTTCAGGCCCTTTTACATTTTTGTATTGTATTGTTACAAAACTTAATATCGAGTCTTGAATTTAGTTTCATTGAGAGCGGCATACTTAACGCATATAGAAAGACTCACCTCCATAAAGCATCTCAAAATATAATATATATATATTGTTCTATACATTTAGAACTTAGAACATTATTAGTTCTAAAAAACGTTTGTTCATTAATTCATAAAACATCATATTTTTGAACACTATCAATATAAAACATTTTGTATTCATTCCGATACATATATACGATACAATATTATTTTTCTTCTGTAATGTAATGTCAGGCATAATCTTTTCAATTGTTGTTATATAAAGCGAAACACCGTAATTGTCATTACATTAATTACATTAATTGTGATAATTTACAGTTTATCAGAACAACTCACGAAATATTAACATAAATTACGGAAATATTATTGAAAAACTGTATTACTTTAAACTACAGTAACATTACAAGAAATTACGATAAAAAAAACCTTATAAATTACAGTAATAATAACTGCAAAATACAATAAAAAATATCATGAATAATAGTCATATTACTGGTATTTACAATAATATCATAAAATACAATAATATTACTGCAAAATACAATAATATTACTGCAAAATACAATAATATTACTGCAAAATACAATAATATTACTGCAAAATACAATAATATTACTGCAAAATACAATAATATTACTGCAAAATACAATAATATTACTGCAAAATACAATAATATTACTGCAAAATACAATAATATTACTGAAAAATACAATATTATTACTGCAAAATACAATAATATTACTGCAAAATACATTAATAAAATATCATAGACTACAGTAACAATACTTGAAATCACATTGATATTACTGTTAGTTAAAGTAAGAAAACTATACTTTCAGTAGTACAAGTTACATAAGTATAACCATATGGTTGATACAGATATGATTATTGTGATATTTACTGAGCTTTCAATAATATAACCACAAATTACAGTAATACGACCATAAGTATACAGTAATATTACAAGTTACAATTAAATAACTGAGTTATACAATTTCATTTAAGCACGTAACAAGGCTTTGCAATTTTACAACACCTCATTACTCGGAGGCTTGTCGTTAGATAGCGATTATTCTAAATGTGACCGCGTACATTATTGTCAATAAACTCTTGACTAAAGATAATAATCAAAGGATGCCCTCAAAAAAATTTACATTAAATTAATTGTGCAGACCACGTTACGAAAAAAATCAATCGACAGCCATATAATTAAATTTAAAAATGTTAAAAACATAAACCATAGACAATTAAAAGACAGATTTTAATATTGATTCAACAAAGTTCTAAGATGTTATTTTTTTTAATTTAAAATAATAGACAATTTACTACATTGCTTACTTCTTTTAATTTGGGTGTGTCTTTTATATGTTTACAGGTTAATAATAAAATCAAAATAACCTGAAATTTGATTCACATTCATGGAACACGGCCCATTCTGTACAATAAATAAAAATAGATGATTTTTTAATTACAATTAATGAGGAATTCAATTGTTGTTAAAATATAACAAAATAGTACTAAAAAGAAAACAAGAAAAAAAACATTGTAGTGGATTGAAAACGAACATTTCATGTCAACCCAGAAGCCAGACTTGGTATTTGAATGATGCATTAATTTTTTAGTTTACTGCAAGATAACACAAAACCAGTGTGTTTAATTTTTCAAACATCTATTCACACATTGCGCTAATTCATATAATTATGTTTTTTTTTTTCAACAGATTGAAAAAATCCCATTTAAATTGATTCCAAAGTCAATCTCAATAAAAACATTATTTCATAGAATATAATAATACATATATTAACTTTTAAATAGACGCTATGAAATAAAAATGATGAAGCATGTGAAGGACGAATTTAAAGCCATAGAAAAATACTTTTTTTTGCTAAATTAATAATAAAATAACAACAAACAGTGAGGAAAGGAAATAAAATAAAAATAGTATTAGCTAAAAAAAAAATTGCTAGGATTATATATTTTTTTCAGAAATTACAACTTTCGGGTATTTTTTTACAAATAACTCAATTATTTTTAAAATATTTTTTTTTAATTAACACTTGCTCTTCAATTAAATAAGATATTAAGTAAAAATTGCATACTTTGGTGGAAATTTATATTTAAAACATCAAAATGATTTATTTTTAAGATTATTGGATCTTTCGTCTCATTATTGCATTTAACTTGTTAAAAATATTGGCTGAATAAATACATTAAATAATAATTTCAATTAAAACATAACATTATTTGTGAAACAGTAGTTGACATGTATTTTTAGGAGCCAAGCATTTAAAATAACCATGTATTCATTATCAGCAACTAGCACACAATAGCCTTATTTTTTTTTATTGTTTATGGATTACATGATAATTTTGTTTATGGTTTATGGAACATTTTAATAATAACAAAAAATTTGAATTTCGAATGTCAATCCAAGGTAATAAATAGCAATACTATTTCATCATGCATTTTGACAAAAAAAACATGATATTTTAAAACTTTAAATTAAGATTTTGTTAAAACATAATAATCAATTACACAGTCACTAATGATCCAGAAAAATGACATAATTTACGTACTGATCGTAAAGCTGACGACACAATCTTGATATATTACAGATTATTAAAATTACATTGTATGATGCAATAGATTTTGAAAGTGACCCGTTTCAAGAAAGTTTACGCTATCACTCTCTAATTGAACACTTGCGATTGTTGAAAATTTCGAATCTCACAATATTTAAATAATTTATTATTCCAATGTTAAATGCCTAATTATTATCACACATTACATTAATTGTGGTTAGTTTAAGCCCACAGATGTTAAATAAAAAGTTATCAAAACCCATAGAAAAAACTGCTTTATACAAATAAAATTTAAACAATAAAGTATTTTATATATCGGTGTATAATGAATTCGTTTATTTATTTTAATGAAGTTTAATTATTTTTAATTTACTATATTGGGCTATGAAAAATAACACCAACAACACAGGTCACTTATAAAATCAAAGGCTGAAAATTAAAAAAAAGATTGATAAAATATTGACAAATTTTATTAGAAAAAAAAAACAATTTTTCAATTGCGCCAGGCTAAACAAGATGTTTTTTTCCTCAATTTCATCCTTCTGGAATATTGTCAATATTTTTTTGGAGAGCACTGATAAATTTAAAAAAATCTGTATGGTATAAATATATATATAATACTAGTAATAAATATATATGCGGTAGAAAGAAAACATTTCTCACATGCGGCGACTACTACATATCCTTAAATAATGAAAAGAAAAATATTTATAATACATGATATAATATATATTTAAAATTTATACAATATTTAACAGTGTTGCTATAAACAATACGTTTGGTTAACGTCAACTAAACAATGTTTTTTTATTCCGGAGGTCCATGATTTGCACCTTGAGGTACTCCCCGGCATGTGGATGAAGGGACGGTCGCGGGTGAGGATTTAGACTTTGTTGTCTACCATGTCGATGTTCAGCTTGTAGTAGACGTACGGGTAGTAATCCGCCTGCCCGAAACCCATACCCGCAATATCTACCGTCTGGAAAAAATATTTTTAAAAATGTTAAAGAAGTTTCTTAAAAAAATATTTATTTTTTTGATAGCAATCCATCGTATTTAATTTGAAAAATTCAAAACGAATTACATTCAAGACATCTCCTTTAACGGCCAGATATACGCGAAAGACTGATTCATAAATAAATAATGGCACTGAAATTTTCTAAAACTGTTTTAAAAAACACCTCTATTTCTAATAGGAGAAATTTGAATTCAATTCTTTATTTTTTTATATAATTTATAAATAAACTAATAATAGATACAAACAACAACAAAGAATGATGCAAAATCACACTAAATATTAGTGTTTGTACGCGTGATGTCAAGGATGCTTTAATTATTTACATATTTAGTGTCAGCGACCTCTCGTTAAGCACAATTGGAGACACAGTACCGAGCGCCGAAAGTCAGGAATTGTAACAATAAAAACCACGTCACAAGTACATCAAGATATTATTGTCACAAAATGAAAAATTTAACACTCGGTATTCGTGCACACTAGCAATGAATTTAAAGCAATATCAGATCAAATATGTCAATATCACCTTCTTCTGTTCACGGGAACCAAAAGTCCCGGAAAATGTGCTTAGATGTCTGAAAGAGGGCGCTAAAATAAATTAGTTTGATCTGTTGTAATAAGAACCATGCTCTGCCATTGAGCTGGGTAAATCAGTTAACAGGGGATTTAGGATATTTGACGATTGGTGGTTTCTCACATCCTGAGCGCTGTGGGAGCCCCCTTGGTGTGCGGAGCCGTCCAGGTGCTGGTAGAGCTGCTGCAGAACCTCGCGCAGTCGCTTGGAGGACTTCTTGTTGGGCAGCATCAGCACTGCTTGGAAGTTCACAGGCAGACCGTACCTGAAGACCAAACATACATTTGTAATGATTTTATAAATTATACCGTATACCAGCCAATATGTTTATTATAAAGATTGCAGTCAGTAATTATGTAGACTTGTTCTAATGGAATAATCCATCATTCCCTATCCGATCCCTAGCTGGAGCATTTGGTGAAAGCAAATTGCTACCAAGTTCTGTCTAAACATCGCGCCATCTCAACTCTAGGCAACTGAGAAAAGGCAACATAATTTTCGCTCTCCCGCGGCAACTGAAGAATTCTCTTGATAGACTGTAAGATGAAAGGTTGTCATGTCCACGCTATTACATCGTTACACCTCACAAAGTCAAACCATCGCACCCCCAATCTTCTATGCAAATAATTATCCTTAAAATGTATTATGAAACTGCATTGATTTTTTATGAAAATCAGGATTGGCTGTCGTATAAGATGGTTATAATACAAATGCTGTTTAGGCAGCACTTTGTTTTAATCTATCGATACATAGAAAAGTATAATTACGATAATGAAATGTTTATAATTTAGTATAAAGCCAGATATTACCTAAGGACAGACTCCACGAATACACGCAGAGCCTTGACGTGGATCCAGGCGCAGAAGCACTCGGAGAAGTTTACCTTCAGCCAGCGGACTAAAGGACCCTGTAATACACAAGAGCATCGTTAATATTGAACATGTTTTCTAACTATTTTTTGTAGAACGATAAAGATTTTATTTAAAACCGAAAATTACTTCAAATCGGCCCGACTTACATTGTGAATTTGATTTAGGATCACTTATCTGAATTTATAAATTTTCAAAAGCAAGACGAGGTAAAAGTTAAACTCACAAATTGCTTCTTCTTGTCGGTCACCAGTTTGGTGATCTCGTTCTTTCCGGCTGCCATCTCCTCCTCGTTGTAGGTGAAGTCACGTACAATGAACTTGCGCTCGCGGGCGTGCAGCTTAAACTCCTCAACCACCTGAGAAAACAAACAGAAAGATATGAGATTCATCACAAACGTTCTCTCGAGAACAGACACCGTGATCCTACTACAATGTGTAATAGAGCATTGTCGATAAAACAATCAGTCAATTTTTTTTTAAGATTAACTTAACACATTGTTTGCGGGAGATGTAGTAATACGTTTTTTACTCTCTGGTGGTGGACGTCGGGTAGCGTAATAATACGTGTTGCGTAATAACGGATTTTGTTGCTAAATCATATATCTTACTTCAAACTACATATTTCACTCACAAATTTGTAATTATTATGCTTTAGCTTTAATTTATTAATAAATTATAAAAATAAAAACCTTGACGCAGATCCCGTTGGCTTGATTTTTTTTAACCTTCAATGCGCAATAATTTTTTTCAACTTGTACAGAGAATTGGGGTTCTTTCTACCTGACGAAGGGATGAATGGTAGAAATGTTTTGTTCATATTTCTACAAAATATTTGTGTTTATGTGAAGTGTTACTTAAAAGAACATTTTCTTTGTGTTTGTTTACCATAATTTTATCATTGCTGCACAATAAGGTAAACTACATTTCAAATTTCACTAAATTATCGCGAATATTTCAAAAGTTTAGTATATTATAGACTTTTAAAAAATTATAAAACACTCGCGCCCGAACCCAAAAATCGCCTGCGCCAGGCTGCAATCAGCATAAAACAGTGCCCGCAAACAATGTGTTAATGGTGAATCGGAGTATCCACAAACCTTCTTAAACAGGGTGACGGTGAAGAGTCCGTAGTCGTTGTCCTGGCGGAGCATCTGCGAGGAGCGAGGGACAATCATGTTGCTGATGTTCTCATAGTTTGCATTCCAATCGTTGAACAGCTGCCTGTAACATCACACCGCTAATGTTACATTCCTTCCATTTACAATTAAAGCACAATTTAACCTACAGTTAAACCCATCCTTCCAGCATAAAACATGTGTGCCTTTACTTCATACATCACATATCTGAAATGGGATAAGGCGAGAATCGCAGTGGCTGAAAGAGCTTTGTAGCAACTAGCAGAGCAGATATGGAAAGATGATGATGGTGACTATTTGCTCCTCTAAATTATGGTTATTATAAAAGAACGTAAATTAAAGCTGCCTTTTCTTCAAAGCCTGGGGCTCTCATAATTTTTAAAGTATAAACCATAATACAGAATATAATCTGCAGAACTTTTTAGTATTTTTGATCATTGACAGAACCTGGCAACTAAAATTACAGATTTTATTTCTGTGTCCATCTCAAAGCATCTCTCTCCAGATCAGATCAAGGTAGAAAAAGAGAAATTATCAGAGGATAAGGAGGCACAGATTGTGCAGACTATGGCTACTGAGAGAGATCAGACTGTTTAACCACATTGCTTTGAATATTGATATATTCCATGCAAGGAAGGCCCAGTTTAAACAAGAACTTCAAGAATTCGATTTAGAGATATAATTTGTTGGAGGCCATTTAGCGACCTCGGAGACTTTCTGATACTTGGGTATGAACTGATTTTTGTTTAAATTGTTTTTGTTGGAAATTGTAACATTTTAATATATTTTAAAAACGTATTAAAGTAATATTTGTAATGTTTTCACACCGGCTCTTGTTTGATTGCCAAAGTTATACATAACATTGAATACAGCACGTACTTGGATGGTTCGTATACAGTGGTACCTTGGTACTCTTATTTACTTTTTTTATTTACTTGGTACTCGTATGTTGGGGCACTCGTTTGTCAAGACATACGAGTGCCCCAGCATACGAGTTTTAAGAGATATGAGCCGCCGAGCGAGCGATTTTTTGCTTTGAAATGCGAGCAAAATTTGAGATACGAGCAATCGAGTTTGCGGGTCAGACGGTTGCACACAAACCGCGTCACGCTTTCCCGCGTGAATCCCCCGGCTACGATCAGAGAATCAGTTATCAGTGTGCTCTCGCTGTCAAAGAATCTTTGATAAGTTGTGCTCGCGTTTTGTGACTTTTGTACATTTGCTTTGAGATACAAGTAATTTGAAATACGAGCAAGGTTGCGGAATGAATTAAACTCGTAAGTCGAGATACCACTGTATTTCAAAACTCACAATACAGCCGCAATGGCTTTGTAGAAGTATGGTTTATAAGTTGTTTAAGAAGAAGCATACTTGGGAACGATGACAAGGAGCGTGGTGAGGTACTCCGAGTCCAGAATGAAGTTGTCTTTGGTGACCAGATCGGCCAGGTTGCGAGTCAGCAGACTGCCCGTCTGCTTCTTCTCCAAGTTCTGGAGGCTGCCCTTGAGGTTGTTATAGGCCGACGACTTGGTCTTCAAGTCTGCATCAATCTGACCAACCTTAAATCGCAAAAAAATAATACATTAAATCAATTTATCAACTGTTGACCCTTTCGTTGCGGCTTGGTGGAATACAAATTATACTGTCAATACGGCGTGAATTTTTCAAACCATTTTTTTTTTATTTTTCAAACCAGTTTACAGAAAAGTCGCTCCTGTGACGAAACCTAACGATATTTATTTAAATGCTTTACAGATTCCTGTAAAGAATACATGTAGGTTTAAAAAGAGAATGGCTGCAGTTCCAATTTGCTACCATAGATGTCACAATGAGTACTGAATGTAGCAAAACGATATATCCCGGCTACCGATGTCAACGGTAGGGGAATCTAAGACGGCATATATCAGCTACCAATGCGAAAAGGTTAATCTTTTTATTTGTGATTGAGACATCATCACAGTCACCTAACATCAGACTTTTTTAGTTTAACCCTTGCTTTACGATGATATGTATTTACTATATACAACTCGACTCTAATGATGAGAATATCTTTATAAAATATAATAGATACTGAGTTCAGAATTATTGTATTTCTCTGTGATATTATCAAGTATTAAATAAAATTATAATAATGTATAGTTATTCATTTGTAGCAATTAAAAATAAATAATTTCTGGAATAATCGGAGATAGAATCACGCACCCGTGTCATGCATCTGCACGAGCGCCTGAGCAGACTAACAAATTTGATAGAACCGGGCAAGTCTGCAGTTTCGCAAACATTCGGTTAGTATGACTTCAGCTACACACGCGTCAGCATGTGGGCTGCGGCAGCTATAGGGGCTAATTGACTGTTTTTTCTCTTTTTCAGATACTTACATTACAAAAATTGATACATTTCGACTTCAATCATAGTCAATCAAAGCAATACTTAGGAATATTCACATTATTATGATTTATAGTGACATTTTCATGTGGTATAAACAATGCATATCATCAAAGCTCACAGATGTTTTTAGCACAGTAAGGAGAGGGTTAAAGAGGATGAAATGGAATGGACTAATATTTCTTATTCCTTTTCCCACACCTTGTGTATAGTGTCTTACCTGCTTGCTGATAATGTCAGCAATGTTCCTGAGGCTCTGCTTAATGGGGTACTTGGCCATGTCCCATTGGAAGCGCGTGATGTACACGGGGAGGTCACCTGCAACACACAATGCACATTCAAGGATCTGCAATCCATTCACAAACAAATAAAATCACCCGCATGATTTCACATTTACATTACTTTTCACACACCACCCAAACAATTTTTTGTATTCAATTTGATATTTCAAAGACCTAGAGGTATGGTTTAGAGCTAAACCGTTTGCTTACCGAGCCAGAAGTCACAGAATCGATCTATAATTACTGCCCATCAGTGTGAAATTGCTCCCCTCATCCGTAAAATACTAATATTCTATTAATCAAAATCTGTGTAGACGGAAGTCGTTTCAAAAACATCACACTTTCATAGTGACTCCCCTTGAAAATGGGTGTTTAGTGAATGCTAGTCTTTAGTCTAATAACATCGGCTGATCGACATTCTACATGCAGCACTGAACTATCTTTAAAAACGATGTCCTAGAATCTAAAATCAATTAATCAAACACACAGACTCTTATTTAAAAGCACATATATTTTCGATATACTTGACAAACTTTCGGCCCGGGGCGGAACTTGCTTGCTTCAGGCCCCAGACCGATCACACTCGCTACTGGTCGCGGTCGGCACACAACTGATTAGTGGCCACCGGCCGCCCGTGGTCGGTGACACCCAGCACCGAAACTTATCCAGAGGCGATTTAGAGAACAAAATGGGGCACCAATGACAGACAGCCACGTACAATACTAATGACACACCCGTGACCGGACTTGTTAAAAAAACAATATGGCGACACATACATGTCCGACGAGCGAACTAAAAAGAGACGAAAGATCGCATATCGAGGTTTTTGGCACCAGCCTGCAAGGGCCTTATCATGTGATATCAGTGCTAACACAAATTAATGTAGGCTAGGGGCTGACAGGTAGAGTGGGGGTCTCTGTTTATGCTATATCACACAGAAAGTGTTGCACACAAATAATGGCTAAGATTTTCTCGGTGCATTTATAAACAAACTCACTAAAAAGCAATCGGAGAGCTTTACAGTTGAATGAACGACAATTAACAACACAATAATTTATAGCGGACAGTCACAAATAGGAAAAGTGCTTTCTCAAGAATATGTGAAAGTAGAATAGACTTACATGGTACCAGCATTTTAATACATTTCTATTAACTCGTTTTCTTAACTCTCGTTGCGTTTGATACAAATTTTACAATTGATTATACTAACTTTCCAAGGAGCTAGAAACCTATAACTTTGAACATATCTCAATGCAATATGAATTAAAAGAGAAAAAAGAATAATTTAACTACTTCATACTTTTGAACGAGTAGTATGCCATTTCGCATCAACCTGAGCGCTGCTCGCAGGTTTAAGCTTGTCTGCGTTTTGTAATGTAAACAAACAAGTCCCACTCGCCAGTCGCTTTTGACACTGGTAGTTTAGACACTATTAGTTTTTTATTAGTTCAAAAAAATGGTGCAAATATTATAATCCTTCTTTTTTAGTTTTTGTGCCTTATTTTATTACAATTTTTATTTTATTTTGAATTTATTTTTATTAATTCATAAATTATTTAAACTTCACAAATGCAGCATAAAAAACGTGAAGTTTTTATTTAATTTAAAAAAAAAAAAAAACCGAGCATGAATTTGTTAATTTAACAAACTCTGTATAATATTTTCTTCAAAGATTTGAACATTGCTGTTAGAACGGTCCAAAGAATAATACAACAAAAATTAATACGATATTTTCTTAGTTTGAAATTTTTCCGAACCGAGTATTTATAGTAAAAATGATAGCCGTAGCCTGTAGCCCGAAAACTGTCAATGCATATGAAAATTATTAACTTTTTGGTATACACTTGCCATAAACATAAAACGTAACAGTTGGCGGTATAATGATGCATACATTGATTCATCCGCATTTTACCATTGGATTAACCATGAATCATATACCGATCCATCGGAACTAAGATAATACACCATAGACAATGTTTATATACAGGGAGCGACAAAAAAAGCTAACAGTTTTAAATCGTTAACCGTCAGCTTTTTTTGCCGCTCCCTGCATATATAATACTTAAATAATAATGAAATAATTTGGGATGAAAATGAGTGGTGGTGTTTTCATCAAGCAGTGGATAGAAGTAAAGGGGTACCTCGACATGCGAGTTTAATTCGTTCCGCAACCTTGCTCTTATTTCAAATTACTCGTACCTCAAGTGTCATTAAATAAGCGGATTGCTCGTATCTCAAATTTTGCTCGAATTTAAAAAGCAAAAAATCACTCTCTCGACAGCTCGTATATCAAAAAACTCGTATTTTGGGGCACTCGTGTGTCAAGGTACCACTGTACTTACTTGCTAATGCTTATGATATTTAATAAATAATGATATAACTACCATGCAATATGAATTTTTTTGCTATAATATAGTACACCATGCAACATTATTTACTTACAGCTAAACAGTCTACATATAGCTAAGGGTTTTATAAAGTTGAAAGCTCTTAACAGTTACCAAAAAATATAAATAAAAATACTCCCAGTTTGTGATCCCTTACAATTAAAATATTTGTCACCTTATATTATGGTATGTTTCAAACTTCATACAATCAGGATTTTTTTCAAGATACTTATTAATATGCATTTGCAGCAACGCTTACACAAACATCGTACATAATTTCTAAATGCAACGTTCAATCTTACCGGTTCTATGTCATAGAGGACATTAAATGATCACATACAAACTAACCTCACATGTTTACAAACCTAGCATAACCTTACATCAGTTAGGTAGACTGTCGGTTCGCCTATGGAGCAGATGCAAAAGAACTCTTAAGGTATATGAACTCTTGCTTCACATAATACCAAACCTAACTTTTCCTAATATAACCTAATTTCACATTGATTAGGTAGGCCGTTGGTTATTGCCTATCTTTGCTGACGGGCATAGCTTAGTGGTTTAAGCGTTTGCTTGCCAAACCAAAGATCGTGGCTTCGTTCCTCGACGGAGATTTAAAAAAATATATATTTTTATTGATATTTTTTCTAAGCTCTAAAATACTCCATTGGTATGAATTTGATCCCTCACCCGTAAAATGCCAGTCATAGTCTACCAATCAAAATTGGTGGTAGACGAAAGTCGTCCCGTGAAGACCACCCATTCATATTGAATTCCTATAATAATAAGAATATTGCGTGAATGTCAGACTGTAGTCTATGACGTTGGTAGATCAACACTCCACGTGCAATGCCTAAACATATGTAGAAATGGTAAGCGTCATAGAATCCACAGACGAAACATCGGAATCACTATCACCATCTGTCGGTATTCTCCTGTATGAGTTTAGATAAAAAATCTTATGGAGCAGATGCGAGGGATCTCGAAGGTACGAATGTATGAAGAAGTCTTACTGTAGACCAACGACTTGTTGCTCGTTCGTTGCTCATCAAACCTAACCTCACATAATTGTCTATGTCAAGGACCTGGCGAGAGCGGCCTCACAGACTCCCCCGCGCGCCCCTCGGCCTCTCCCTCCGCACTCCCCGGGGGCGCCAGGCAGCAGTACGCACGTCACCGCCGCCAAGCCCAGCTGCCGCCCCTCTTCATCCTCAGCCGAGCAGCTCTACGACAGTCTCCATCCGCCTCCTCCACTCCAACAGCTGGTCCCGCACAGTGATGGTGATGCTCCACCTGGGCGATGTCTTCTTCGTCTTCGTCTTAAGGCCACAAGTATTGTCAATCAAGCATTGTTGTTTATCTCTTGCTTTACGATGATATGTATTTTATTACAACTCGACTCTAATAATGAGAATATCCATATAAAATATAATAGATACTGGGCTCAGATTTTTTCTATTCCTCCGTTAATATTATTAGTTATTAAATAAAATTATAATAATGTATAGTTATTCATTTATAGCAATGGAAATAAATAATATGTGAAATAATCAGGGATAGAATCACACGCACGAGTCATGCATCTGTGCGAGCAGCGGTGCAGACGAGACAAACTTCTCGCAAACATTAGGTTAGTGAGACCTCAGATGGGCATGCGTAAACATGTGCGCTGAATTCGTAGCAGCTATAGCAGCTAATTGCGATGTTTTTGTCTTTTCAGATACTTACATTCTAAAAACTATAGTCAATCAAAGCAATTTTTAGGAATATTCACATTTTTCCAGTTTTAAAATGACTTTTTTATATGGTGTAGAAAATACATATCATCAGAGCTCACGGATGTTTTTAGCACAGTAATGGGAGGGTTAACAATCAATTGTGCCCATGATTATGAGAGTGTTATAAATCATATTTCATTCGTTCTGAGAATTTAAAGGTTTGTGTTTTGAGGTCCGTTGAAAACTTATGTGACAACTTTATTTTGCATAAAATGCTATATTCAAATTTATGTTGGATGAAGATTATATTAAGTCACAACAATGTGAATTCCGGTAAGCTTTGGAATACTCTTCCAGCATCTGCGTTTCCTCCTTCCTACTATCTGGATCCCTTCAAGAAACAAATCAACACGCACAAACACAACACACGTTTCCCGCATGCAGCATCCAACCTCCCTGCCTGAGCATCATAGAGTGCACTGGTCTTGACCGGCTGTACTCTCCTGCATGCGATTAGATAAAAATATTTTTTAAAAAGAACTGAAATAAATGAATAACTTTTTTTTTAATTTCTTGACTTACACCACTTTCATAATAATGGGCACAATTATTTACACAAAGCAATGATAGTCATAATATTCTGCAGTGGTTCCCAAGCAAATTAAGCTTATCACGAGCTGTGAGTGGTGCTTACCAAACAGTGGTAGTCTCCCTCCTACTCGTGATTAAAAAGTTAAGTTTACAATAACTTAACCCTCCAAAGTCTTGTGTAATCCTTTGGCCACAATAAACATTGGTAAAGTTTTTTATACTTTTAGCATTCACTCCAGAGATCCATTTTAATATTAAATTTCAACTCCAAAACTTTGGAATTGAAATACAGATACATTGATTTTTTTTAAATCAATGATATTATATTTTTATTAGATTAACATTAATGGCGAAACTGCAGTCTTCCAACAAGTTAAACAGTGCTAAGTGTGATCCATGTAAAAACAAGACAAATTTTTTTTTGAATGGCTTTCTGACATTTAAAATATTTTTGCTAGACATGATACAAAAATATATTGATTAAAATATTTATAGAGCTATTTAGAGAACTGATATGATTAACATAAAATAAAGTCTCACCTTTAGAGGGTCAAGTGGAAGGAAGGAGTAATTGGGTAACATGAATCTAAAAAACTTGAGAACCACTGCAATTGAAAAATTCAATTTGACAAGATATGTGATTCAGAATTTGGATTTTAATATCTAGTATAGTGGTACCTCGACATACGAGTTTAATTTGTTCCGCAACCTTGCTCGTATTTCAAATTACTCATATGTCAAAGCAAATTTCAAACAAAAACTTATCAAAGATGCTTTGACAGCGAGAGCACACTGATAACTGATATTCTGACATTGGCTGGGGGATTCACACGGAAAAGCATGACGCGCGGTTTGTGTGCAACTGGCCGACCCGCTAACCCGATTTCTCATATCTCAAATTTTGCTCGTATTTCAAAACAAAAAATCGATCGCTCGACGGCTCGTATCTCAAAAAACTCATATGTTGGGACACCCATATGTCAAGGTACCACTGTATTATGATTTGGAATATTACACATAGGATTTTTAAAATGCTTTTCAATATGCAAATATATTTTTGACAAATCTGATTTATAAATGACTTGAGTAATAGTCATGTATTTATTAATTAAATCATTGATATCGGTTTAGTCATAGAAAAAAATAACATTAAGGTTATCAACTGACAATACTTGGTGAAACTGCATAATTATAATTTTAAAATTAATTTTAATTAAAAAATTAATAAATAAATAAATAAAATAAATTGTGAATCAAAACTAAATATTTTTAATTTATTAATTTTTTAATTAAAATGAATTCTAAAATTATAGAAAAAATGTTAGTAATGAAATTGAAGGTTATAATATTTTTAAATTGAATATTTCGTTTTAGTATGAAAATTGTGTAAATCAACACTTGGCTGAAAATGATTGTTTAATAGGTTCAATTACATAATAATAACTTAAATTTTCTGCAACTGTGAAAAATATTGAAACCCTAGCAATGACAAAAACATAAAAAATATTTTTTTTTATTTATAAACCAAAAAAAAAATATTTGACTTGACTAAAAATCTTTTCTTTCTATTTATCATCTATTTTCTAATTGAACCATTATTTTAATTCACTAAAATTTGTTTATTCTTGGTTTTGTTAATAGATTCGAGTTTTTTAACATTTGGAACAAAAAATATTATCCTTAAGAAATTATAGCATGATTCATGTGACAATACAACATATTGTTTCAAAGGAATAGGCGAAAATGTTTTATTACATTTTCTTGAATTTTAACTAATATATTTGAACTAATTATTAATTTTATGTAATGTAGTTGCCTAAAAAACTTGCTATTTATTATAAGCAAGGCTTTATATTGCTAAATAACTTCTTAGGTTTTCACGGTCAGATTTGGTATTGTGGCTTTTGGGTTTAGCCGTTTGTGGCGAATTATTTCGAACCCATATATTGACCACCATTGCAGGGATCTTCTTCAGGGTTGACGACTATCTGATGAGTTAATGTCTTGAGGTAGTTCAGCCGTCAGCCTAACGTACCTCTAGCACATACTCAAAAATCTGCAGTCATACATGACGTTCGTGGAGGTATGCTCCTTAGAACATACTCATCGTGACGCTCGTGGAGGTACGTTAGGCTGACGGCTAAACTACCTCAAGACAATAACTCATCACGAATTCGTCAACCTTGAAGAAGACCCCTACAATTGCAGTCAAAATATTGGATCGAAACAATTCGCCACACACGGCTAAACCCAAAAGCTACAATACCGGTGTCAAAATATATTAAAAATATGTTTTAACTACAGTTTCACTATTTAAAATCATAATCAAGGTGAAAGGATAAAATAAAAGAAAAAAATAACCAAATTATAAATAAATAAATAATACATAAAGCCGTGAAGGAAATAAAAATAAATTGTGAAAGCAAAAATCAATCTAAGACATGGCACAAAGCAAAAAACATTGTGGGGCAATGTCAAATGACAAACTCTGTCTTAGGAATAAAAACAATAACAATTCCATTTCCAACAACTTATAGAAAATTTCGATTTAAATTTGAATGAGAAAAATAATTATTGTCTATTGAGCATCGGTATTTTTTTCTTCATAAAATAATTATTTGAATCGATATATACTATTGATCACCGAAAAACCAAATATAAATGAATCATAAAAGAAAATTATTTTACATTAGTATTATTTATAATATTTCCTATTCGATACTTTGACAATATTACAACTGAGGATCTCTCTTATAATTCAGTACATTATAAATAGTTAACCTTTCATTGCCTATACGCAGATGCAAGACAAGAGCGCGTAATTCTATCCCCGATTATTCCACAAATTATTTATTTCCATAGCTACAAATGAATAACTTTTTTTTCTTCTTCGTGTCAGCGACGTCAAATTATTTTTTCCCAGTATCTAGCAATATCGATAGCATGTGTTGACTAGCAATAGGTTTTCGGATGTGCAGCTTGTTGGGCACATGGAGCAGGATCTTAGATGTGAGGCGGTCTACAGGTCTCCGCAGTCGCACTATAGTGACTCTCCCTTCCAAAGCATTCCCTACCGTTCGAGTTTGTCTTTTGTCAACTGCGGTTCTTAATCAGTTCAGAGATTTCCAGGTCCGCCAATCAAGGTTCTTGCCAGTTGGGAGGCCTTCCTTTGAAGTAATGAAATCCTCTGCTGCGACTTGTTGCCAGACCTGGAGTCTCTCATTTTCAGGGCCGGATGTGAGAGGTTGTGTGGATCTCAGAAAGCTGCTTCGCGACTTGAGTCTGGGTGTTGGGGGTGTCTGATTATACAAGCAGTGGGACGGTTGGTTGATTGCCTGACTTTGCGTCTTATGTTTGGGGGTGCGATACCAGCCAAGGGGTCAGATATAATGAATAACTATAAAGTATTATAATTTTATTAAATAATTAATGTTCCCCAAGAATACAGAAATTATTATATTGTATATGCCCAGAATGTTTTATATTTTATATGGATATTCTTATTATTAGAGTCGAGATGAAGTTAATACATATCATCGGAAAACAAGGGTTAATATAACAAACACCAACACAAAGTATGGCTCATATCAATCACATTCATCAATATTGATGTACAATATTGCAACCTCTATAATTCAACATGTACATAGACGAGTCATGCACTTACAAAATACAATGCACAAAATAATTTTAGCGGTAATAACACAATTCTTATAAATAAAATTGAAATGGAGCTTGCTTGCTCATTTGTTTGAGTATAATTCCGGTAGGTATGATGGGTAAGGATGGTAGGTAGGTATGATAAGAAGTAAAATATTTTAGAAAGCATTATTATTTACCAAAAGTATAAATTGGCTTCGAATTATGAATTAAAATGATTGTTTACATTGTCACAATGCAAATAGCAGTGGTATTTTTTAAGGTTTCGTGATTTATGGAAGCAATGTTTTTTCTAAATTATTATCACTTGAAATTTAATTTTTATCAGCACAGTGGTACCTCGACATACGAGTTTAATTCGTTCCGCAACCTTGCTCGTATTTCAAATTACTCGTATCTCGAGAGCACACTGATAACTGATTCTCTGACCGTGGTCGGGGATTCACGCGGGAAAGCGTGATGCGCGAATCGTGTGCAACCGGCCGACCCGCTAAGCCGATTGCTCGTATCTCAAATTTTGCTCGTGTTTCAAAGCAAAAAATTGCTTGCATCTCAAAAAACTCGTATGTTGGGGTACTCGTATGTCAAGGTACCACTGTATTATTATTTGGAATATTATTACACATAGGATTTTAAAAGTGCTTTTTAATATGCAAATATATTTTTTGACGAATCTAATTTATAAGTGATTTGAGTAATAGTCATGTATTTAATAAATTAATCATTGAAATCGGTTTAGTCATAGAAAAAATTGTTAGTAATGAAATTGCAGATTATAATAATATTTAAAAATTTAATATTTCGTTTTAGAATGAAAATTGTGTAACTCAACACTTGGCTGAAAATTATTGTTCAATAGAATTACATTATAATAAAAGATATATATACATAATTTATGTATAGTATCATAAGTAAATTCATTTTCTGCAACTGTATCCAAATAAGCTTGGGACACTCGTATATCAAGGTACCACATTATTATAAATATATTTTAAATGTGTTTTCAGATTTCAGATAAAAAGGAAAGTGAAATGCATGCTTACTGGCAAAAGAAAAATATGTCAGTTAAAATATATTGTCAGTGAGGAAAACATTGCAATATTGTTTTGAAATGTTTGTAATAAAACATGCACATGTTTAGATATACAAATCAAATATTGGATTCTTATTTTTTAAACTAATGAATAAATGAAATAATTTAGAAATATATTTTTTATTAATAACATGAAAATAAAAATTATGGCTAAGGTAATATTCATCAAGTATATTATAATTAAAAAGATAATAAATCAAGCAAATTTTAACCCTTTCATTACGGCTCGGTGGAATACAAATTAAACTGTTAGTTATAAAACTAGTATTTGAAACATAAAAATATGGTCTATTTTCATATATCACATTGGTTCTTGTATATTTTAGCTATCAGATAATGCATAAAAAACTATTCTAAGAAAGTAGCAAAACGATATATCACCGATGTCAATGGTAGGGGAATCTTAGACAGCATATATCGGCTACCGTGCGATAGGGTTAACCACAATATGCAATATCAGACTAAGAGTATTTATGAAATTTTTAAGAAGAACACTTCAAATGTTCTTCTGTAATATATATTATTTTAAATGTTGATATTAGCTTGAGTTTGCCCTTGCAGGCTGGTGCCTAAAATCTCGATACACAATCTTTCGTCTCTTATTTTTGTTCGCTCGTCGGCCATGCATGTGTCACCATTTTGGTTGTTTTGACAGAAGATAATTCGTCAAAGGGCTGACAGGTGATAGAAGGGCACTGCGGTGTTTCTTAGCATTCCGTCTCAGTTCGGCTCTCAAGGGAGGTGGATCGTTGATTGTCCACGACCTGAGCCGAATACCAACGTATGTCAATTTTTAACTTGAATATATCTCAATGTGCTTGTAAAAAAAAAGTCTGTGTGTTGTTCATCTGCTCCTCATACGTTTTTATTTTGTATTAATGTAAACACATACACCTTCAGATGGTGATTGTGATTTTGAAGTCTCATCTGTGGATTCTATGACGATTTCCATGTTACATATAGTTAAAAGCTCAGATGGTGAAATAATGGATTTTGAATGTTGCAGTGGTGTTCAAAATCTGCCACAAAAAGTGTTGGCTGATCCCCTGGAAGATGGACTGTAGTAATTCTGAAGTCTCATCTGTGGATTTCTATGACTCTTACCATGGTGTATATGGCTAAGCGCTGCATGTGGAGTGTTGATCCGCCAACATCATAGTCTACGACCCGACATTCACATATCATCCGTATTATTACAGGAATTTACTATGAATGGGCGGTCTTCACCGGACGACTTTTGTCAACCACCAATTTTAATAAATAGGCTATGACTGGCATTTTACAGCTGATGGATCAAATTCACACCAATCAGAAGATTTTAGAGCTCAGAAATCAATTAAAAATATATATTTTTTATCATTATACTTACAATTAATTAATTTAAAAAAAAAGACCCACGACCTTTGGCTTGTCAAGCAAATGCTTTGTACCATTGAGCCATACCCGCCGGCAAGACTAGAGAGCAAATTACCTACCATGCATGCCATATTTACGATAATGAATCAGTCTCACACCTAAATAAATATTGTAGTATTGACAACTCGTTACAGATATACCTCACCACATAATGTCATTTTATGAAATGGCAACATTTCAAAAACCATTACTGTGCATTTTACCATTTGGAATTTGTATAATGTAAATATCATTCAAATGTTTTTTACTAAAAACTAATAATCATATATTTTTTATTAAAAAGTAATATTCATATATTTCTTATTGATAACCTTCTGATAAACCAGAAAAAAGATTTTTCATATAAATACAGTGGAACCTCTCATAATCTTGCTCGTTATGTGAAACATTTCTTAAGCGAAACTAATTTTCCCATATGAATTAATGTAAAACACGATAATGCATTCCATGCGAAACATTATTTTAACATTTAAATTACATGCTTATAAATTGTTAAATATCGTAACAACCTGGATAAAACATTTTAAAAATCTAAACTAGCTTATTATTTATTAATTTATGACAAACAATTATTTTTTTTACTAGAAAGCTGTCTAGAGACATTTGTTTTAGCCGACTCTTTAAAATTTGCAGAAAATGTGACACCTCCAGACTCTCAAAAAAAAAATACAAATAATGTCTGCACATAAGTTAAGAAAAATTTGTGTTCGCATGCAACACTAACGTGCTAAAGGTACGAGTGCTAAACACAGACTGACGCAATGACTCAGAAGTCCCGGCTCACAAGTGCGATTACTCGTTAAGCGAAATGTCGCTCGCTAAGGGAGCAATTTTTTCTCATTTTTTTTGCTCGTTATTCGAATTACTCGTTATGAGAGGTTCCACTGTACTATATTTAAAAGGAAACATAATTATAACATAATACGGTCAGAAAAATTACCTGTGTAGATTTTTTTATTGAATAGACTGGCTCACCTGCTGGCATACCTACCACAATGTACTGCTTCGTAGAGCGATAAAGGATAAATCTAAATGAGTGCAGTTCTCACTCTAGACATATTATTTGAAGCGGCAACACATAATGCAAATCATAAGTCCAAATAAAAAGAATAAAACTATACAGACAGATAAAATAATACAATAATATAAAATAATAAGGAATGCTATACAAAAAAGGGACTCGGAATGGATTAAAAAAATTACCAAAAAAATATATTTAAATGATTCTTTTAGAGCTTGATTTATTTAATTTGATAAAAAAAGTTTTTTAATAATTATAGCATTCATTTTAAGGTCCATTTTAAATATTGAATATATATGTGTTTTTTTCAGCTTGTTTTTTTGAATCACATTAAATATCATTCGTTTAATGAAATCAAATGGTTTCATGTACTCCAAGTAAACCATATTTAAAAACATTAATTTAATAATAAAACATTTTGTAAAAATAATAATGAATATTTTTAAATAGCAAATATATCTAATCTGTCTGCTTTTTTATTTTTGTTAAAAATAAATTAAATTAAATATTTTTATTAAAAAAAAACTGTTTTATTTTTATTTATTTTTATGTACCTTTTACTACTTATGAATCAATTTTAGGCCAAATCTGAGTATTTGTAAGATAGTAAGATAGTAAATTAGAAATTTCTTCATTCCATATTAAACAATACACCCAGAAACATCAGATTTTTTTATTATAGTTCGAATAAACAATATTTTTTTCGAAAAATAAAAAATAATTTTCGAAAAATAAAGTTTCAATTCGAGTGACTATTATTTTACAACATGGGATGTCCTTGTACATTTTTACATATGATATCGAGTCATGTAAGTATCTATATGGCATGTTATATAACTTTTTTTTATGTGTAGTCGCATGCAGTAGAGCACAGCCGGTCAAGACTACTGCTCTCTATGACGCTTAGCCAGGGAGGCTGGACGCTGCATGCAAGAAACATGTGCTGTGTTCGTGTTTGTGTGTGGGTTAGGGAGATTGAAAGTGTATATTTATCTGTTTCTTGAAGAGATCCAGAGTGTAGGAAGGAGGAACACTGACGCTGGAAGAGTATTCCGCTTACAGGTGGCATTAAGGAAGGAACTTTGGAAACTGCCATTTCTTGGTCGACACACATTGACTGTGTATAGTGTGAGACATTTTTGAACATACCATTTAATTTGAGTATATAATTGTAAAAACAAAAATGTATGTACTCTGCAATTGTAAATAATAAAAAATACAGGCGCATTAGGAAAATGGTTTTCTCTCGAATATTAATAAAAATATATATATGTCCATAATAAAAAAAACTGATTTAATTTTCTTAGATGCATTGTTTTAAAATATAACAGAGCCTAATGTTACCTGTTTCTAAAATAACCCACATTCGTCATACAAAATATAGCATATAAAAAAATAGTTTTAAAAATTAGGGGTTGCATTATTTAATGAATATTTTCAAAGATAATAAAGTCCTAACGACTCAACTAGCTAGCATTCCTATCGGGGAATATTTAAATTTAATTTATCACGCTGGCAACTAAATATGTAAACTCAATATTAGAGGGCTATCGGGATGCAAAAGGAAAAAAAAAGAAAATCATGTTAAATAAATGGATTTTATAGAATCAAATTTATAATAACTCAGATAAAATATTACAAAATATACGAAGAATGACTAGTTTTCTCACCAAATTCAACAGTGATTGAATAAAATGCCAGAACATTTACTTCCTAAACCAACTAATATTTTTTAAATAAATATTTATAAAATTTTAACTTAATCGTTATTTAACCAATTCCCTGGCGTTCACACAAATATGTGTAAAAAAAGTGTTCCAATTTCGGAGCTCACGCAAATAGGTGTGATACCCGAAGCGCGCCCGCATTAATATTTTAAAATAGTCGTTCGATTTTCGACGTTCACGCAAATACATGCTTCGTATAATTTCACGATTTCTAACATAGAAACAAAAAAAAAACAGGGTTTCTAAACCGGTTTTCGTTCTATTTAGATTTCAATAAAGACGCTTGTTATTATTATAGCCTCTTTGATGAAAACTTATGTTTTGTATTTATAAGTATTTTGCTTTATAGATTATGGAGTATTGAAAACATATTGTATCGTTAAATAAATTATATAAATAGTATTAAATAATATTCTTATTCGCTTTTTATATTATTTTTAAAAATTGTATAGGAAAAAAAATATTTAAAAAAATATATCAAAGGGCTAAAAAATAATTAAAAAAAATATATATATATAAATTTTGCCGGGGAAGTGTTTATAGCAATTTGCCAGTTGAGCTAACTATATAAAGATAAACTACGAGTTCTAGGCATAGATTTACTAAAGTAATATTAACTCTACAGACTTTTTAATATGTAATGATAATGTTACAGGTGGTTTGATACTCACTGTTGTTGGCCATCAGGTTTTCATGCAGTTTGTCTCTCTGATCCTCCAACACCTGAAAAAATAATAATTAATAAATAACAATATTATATTGAACTTATGTTTGGTAATGCGATACCAAACATAAGACTATAAAGTCATATGCGCCGAAGAAATGCGTAAGGCAATCATCCTACCGTCCCACTGCTTGTATAATCAGATACCCCCAACACCAAGATTGAAGTCGCGAAGCAGCTTTCTGAGATCTACACAATCTCTCACATCCAGCCCTGAAAATGAGAGACTCTAGCTCTGGCAACAAATCGCATCAGAGGATTTCATTGCTCCAAAGGAAAGCCTCCCAACAGGCAAGAATCTTGACAGGCGGACCTGGAAATCCCTGAACAGATTAAGAACCGGAGTTGGTAGGACAAAGGACAACCTCGAGCGGCGGGGAATGCTTCAGAAGGGAGAGACACTATTTTTCGACTGTGGAGACCTGCAGACCGCCTCACACCTAAGATCTTGCTCCATGTGACCAACAAGCTGCACATCTCAGGACCTAATGCTGGGCAACACACGAGCTATCGATGTTGCCAGGTACTGGGAAAAAATAATTTGACATCGCTGACATGAAGAAGAAGAAGATATTAAACTCTTTTCTTTTTCTTGATTTCACCTCGATATAACTCATGCAGGCTGGTGCCGAAAAGTCACGATATACAATCTTTAATATAAGAAAAGCCTTTGCATCACCATTTTGCTTGTTTTGACAGAAGATAATTCGTCAAAGGGCCAACAGGTGATAGAAGGGCGCTGCGGTGTTACGGATCTCTCCAATACACTTTCGGCTTGAGTTGGAGATCGTTCATTGTTTGTGGCTCGAGCCGAATACCAAAGTTGTCATACTATTGTCTTAAATAAATTACAATGTGATTCTAAAAAAGTTTGTGTTTTTTGTGACTTGCTCTGCATCCCTCCCCATGCGTCCCAATAACAATCCCAGCGACATGGAGTCATTTTTTTGAAAAACGGGGAACGTTATTCTTTAACTATCTGAGGACTAGCTTATCATATGACCATCCATCTATTCGTCCTTTTTTTATCTTAATATCGTAAAGTGTGTTTGATATTGCCTAAAAAGGATATCTACAACAATTCATCAGCCGCAAACGAAAAAGAACATCGAAAACAATCACAATTATTTAATAATTTGTCTTAAAATATTTTTCTTCATACGAAAATTGTAGTTTCTTATTCCTTTTTTTTTTAAATTAGATACTTCATTATAATTTTATACATATGAAAAATATTACGATTTTATTTCACATTTATTTTTAAGTTAGTTACAACACGTTTCCTGAAATATTTATTACACCAATTTTTTGATGAGATATGTTTTAAAAATATTCTATTTATCTATATTCTTTGTAGTATCAATCCGGTAGATTGGTTTGCAACAGCAAAATCTTGCATCTCGATGTCCACTCTTCTCGATATTCCGCAACCCTCTATAGCTCAACATAAGAGCTGCAACTCATGTCCTCGAACACTTGCTGCAAATACTCCCGTCTAGGGTGCCCTCTGCAGTTTCTACCCTCAACCATACCTTCCACAATGTCAATATGTATCTATATTACAACTATAATTTTAGGGTGACCAAACAATCATGCTAGTCCTTCCCACTGACGAACTTTTTAGCGAACTTATTTTTACTATTATTAAAACTATGGATACACATTTTTTTTGATGTTTTTCGATAGATGCAGTACATGTAGGTACTGATTCAGATGAGTTTTTATTATGTTTTTTTTACATACAAATCAATTCTCATTTCTAGAAAGATTAAACTAGCTTTATACCACTAAATAAGATTGGCTTTCCTTGTAATAAGCATTACTTTATTTAATCTCGATTAAATTCATCCATCAACTCCTGTGTCCCAAATATTCGACACGACGATCACCAAAAGTGGATTGTATTTTTTTTACATTTACGTTAATTTTCGTACAGTTTTGTAGTATATATTAAACACACAAGTTCCGTCCAATAAATAAAAAATAATGAGTCACCTCTCCCATGTACTGCGCCACTTTTCTGGTTCCAGCTTCAACGAAGGCATCGAGCTTTCCCAGGTCATCTGACAGACCTACCAGCTGATCCAAGGTACCAACCTAAAACAAAAACATATGGTTATAATACCGCAAGAAAAAAATTAAACTAGAATACCTTAAAGACTACTACAATGTAGTATGAGATACTAGATAATGATGCAGCGACCACCATGAATTATTATTTATAGCATTACTATTTTTTATTTTCATATTTTATTAGCTTTATTTAAAAATATCATATGGATCTAAAAATATGTCGGATTGGATATTGCACAACCCACACAATCCTGCTGAAATAAAAACATTTATTATTATTATTAATATAGATGAAGTTGTTTATCAGTGAAATACCGACGTGATCTACTTACCTTGAGGTCTGGTATTTGAAACTTGTAGTTGAGAGAAAGGTTGTTTGAGGTGGCGCTGTTCAAGACATCGAAGGTCTGCTGACATGTCTTGTCGCCGGGGGCGCTGATCAACCAATACTCGGTACTCATCTTGACAACTGAAAAATATAAAATAACAAAATTAGCATTCCGACTAAAATATTTTTTTTAAATTTATATAATCTAAAAAATTATTAAGTCCATGAATAATGTAAAAAAAAAAACAGTTTATTACAACTAACCTAACCAATACAATAATTAACCTAACCTAATACAATATAATTATATTGATAAACCTTTAAACGCCCAGTGGTCCCATATGGGACCGCAAATCTGCGTCGTTCAATGCCCAATATACCAGGCCAATGTTTGTAATGTTTCGTCGCACAATAGATTCTTCCATGAACTTACTTTAATACTATTATTACAAATTAATATAATCCGATTGTAAAATGAACCATAAGCACGTCCTGTATGGGACCGTTTTATTGAACATTTCTGTCTCCATATAAACCACTGGATTTAAAGTTAAATTGCATTTAGTAACACATCACTATAGGGTATGAAGCTTTAGAACATTTTGTAAAATAAATATTTACTTCCATAATGGTCCTTAAATTAATTTTTTATTGTTTGGTTTATTATTTCATGAGAAAATTTCCATTTTTAACAAATCATGCCACTATTGACGAGTGATTACTGATGAAAAAAGGCTTAACGTAAATTATTTTTGAAGAAAAACAACTTTCCGTGTTGGTTTAAACCTAACCTTACCTATACCAACTAATTTTGGGCTGTAAAAAAAAAACATTATTTAACTAAATTTATCACTTGGATATAAAAAGTCGTCATAGAAGTGATAAAAATAGAAATTTTAATAAAAAATCTGATATTGAGAAACACTGGTAATCAACATTACAATTCATTAAAACAGACATACTTATGTTTTTATTAAATCTTATGGACTTCAGCTAATTTTTACTGAATTAGGTAATATATGTAGACAGAAATGTTGAATAAAACATCATATTAATACCAGATAAAAATAAATTTAATCATTTAATTTGAAGGTTCGCACTTTTCTGAAAGTTATTTTATAGTTTTTATCATAAAATTGACAATTATGCACTTCTTAACCTTTTGATATGGTTAAAAGATAATATACTGTATGACACTTTAGAAGTCTGCAGAGCTTTGTGTAATTATTTGGTAAATTTTTTAACAAGGTTATCTGTCAATATCTGATGTCATTTTGACATTCCTTATTCAGCCCTCACTATAAATAATGAAAATATATCGATTAAAAATAAAAATACAAGCCATAACCTGATACATCCTTGAAGGCGTATAACACGCTTTTAGTGTGAAATAATTGATGTAAAAATAAAACATTCAGGAATTCAACCCCTAGAGAAAATCGATGCTTTGACAAATGTCACTAAGGGCTAAAATATGTTTAAGGTTTAGCAAGCTAAATTGAAGGTTTTAATGGGTGTATATAGCTGAAAAAAATACTTTTAAAATGTATACAAATCGTGTAAAATTTTAGATTCGGGAATGTTTGTGAAGTCATGGTTAAGTATTATTATTTATTACCCTTAGAATTTTTGAAAAGGAGACATAATTCGGGTATTAAACGAAGGAAGTTCGCCCGGACAGGACATTTGTCACTTGACTATGACGTAGGAAGGTTCTTCTATGGAATGACTTACACTCGTGTTCGGGAAGCGGCGGCTCAGGGGGCGAAGGGCGAAGCGGAGTGTTTTGGAAAAATCACAAGACAACACGGGATCACTCCCAGGCCAGCGCCATTAAGATTCACGTGACGCCCTGCGCCCTGGCGGCGAGACACAACAGCTGATATTGTTGTCTATACTGAGCGTTTTTCACCTCACTTGACACAACATTATTTATAAAATATTAAGCAAGAAACTGAATAATGTAAATATTTTCGTTACTTATTTACTTAATTGATTTTTATATAATTTTATTTGCAAGTTAAATCGTATTTTTAATTATTATGCTTAATGAAATTTACTTTTACATATTAAATACCTAACTTAAAAATATTTATATTCTTTTTTATTTGAGATAGTGTAGATTTGTCGACATAAAAAGATTCTTATTTATATTTATTAATAGTTAACTGTTTTTTATCTCAATTTTTTTATTTCAGACTTGATGTGAATTTTATGTGACAACTTTTTTTAAATGAAATAATATTATATTTATATATATACATATATTCTATTTGCTTCTTAGTTCGGCAAGTAAATTATTGTCTAAAAAATAATTGTTTTATGCTTAAAAAAATTGTAAATAATTTATTGTACTTATATGATCAAATTCATTTCAAACATATTTAAATTTTTCAATTTAATTTAAATTTAAACTTTTTTAACTTTTTATAATCCATAAGAGCTTAGAGCATCAAAAATCTTTTAAGTCGTTCATACATATTTAAATGTGTTATTTTTTATTTATTTTCTTAAAAGATCTTGATTATTCACTTCATTATAACAATTATGAAAATAAATAAGTGACATAAGATCTCAGTTTAATCATCTAAATATGTTGTCAAATAATTATATTGACAGCAGTGCTTGCATAATAATATTATCGAATCTCTTAACTGCACATCACTATTATTTATACAATGGCAATAATTTCCTCCCCATAGATACAAGAAAATCATTTATGTCATATAATTAATTTGTAGGTTAAGCGAAATTTCGCATTTATATTAATTTAAAATAAATAAGACAAAATGAGGATAATAAACTTTCTGGCCGCAAAAGTCGGCGATTTAACAAAGAAGTTCTCAAACCTTCCTGAATCTTACATCAAAAGAAGTCATGAACAGGTAAAATTAATTTGTTGCAAAATTGTTTTTCACAATATTAACAGCTTAACAATATCATCATCTGGCTTGGTAAAAACGTTTGCCCAAAGGTATAGCATACTAGCAGTAGTGTTTTCTATCTTTGATTTTTCCCCAGTTCAGATTTTTAGGAAGCTCTATTATGTTTTTTACGTATATGGCTCAAACTTAACCTATAAATATCTACAAACTCCGCGTTAATTGAGACAAACTCTTCAGCCGTAAAAATGACTGTCATCGTATATTAATGATATCACATGGTAGACGTCAGTCAACACGTGAACTCCACCTATGCATATAAAGTCTTTTAAAAAACAGTGCTATATTTTGTTGGATGGTGTATGAATGTTGAGCTGCAGTGTAATGACGTTTGGTGATAAATTTTCCTACATGTGTTTATCAGTTACTACAACTAGAGGTATGTGATTATCGCATTTTACGATAAATGCGAAATTTTTTAGAAATTTTCATAAAACATATTTTGAGGAACTAATATATTTTTTTTATTAAAGTTTGGATCTTAAAAGTGTAGCATAAAGAGACAAATACAACAGAATTTCAATGCATATTTGTTAATGAGATATGCGGGAAAAAAAATGGCAAATTAGAAAGATCTTCTTTACCTTTTCCCATTCATTGTACAATTAAATTATGGAGATAAAAGATTGTCTCAGCTATAACATAAGTAACATTTTGTCTATGGAAACCCAGATGATACTTTTGAAAGAGATGAAAACACAAAATCAGAATTAACTGATAAGTCGGTTTCCCGTAAAAGTTTGTCAAAACTCGAGTCACATTTAGATAAAAATGAGACAAATGTCTTTTATGAAACAATAATCATTTTTTATCTGCATATAGCTAGAAGTAGATGCAATTTCAAAATTGATGAATAAATATTTTTTTTGAAAAACTATTTGCAACATTAACAACCACTCAATGTTAACAGCGTTATTCACATTATTTAAATAAATTATTATCTAATATTAAAAGAGGAGTAAAAATAGATACCAAGCAATTTTTACTTAAACACATTGTATGCGGGACATGGATTTTTCTGTTTTTGCGGGACTGCTGCTGGCGTGCGGGACCCATAAAAATCCGTGTTTTGTAGTCTGTTGCTAGAAGTCGGCTCACATGTTTATCCCTGTAATTTGAACTGCATTTTTTTGTTGTTGTCAGCAGCTAGATGTCACTGCTTTGATATTTAATAAAGACATTTTTTTATTCGTCGTCGCATTTATTACAGTTCCACCAAATGTATTGTACTAATTTTGAAATTGAATTTTTATACCGTACAAAAATATTTTTTTAAAAATGACACAACAGTTAAATAAAGAAATATACACGTACCTCTACACAGAGGCATGTGTTTTGAGAGTTATCATACGTTGAAAAACTATTCATCAAAAAAAATTGTGACATATTATAGTTTTATTTAGTGTTCAATTCTATTTTTTATTACATAAACGCAAGTTTGCAGTGAATATAAAACTCCCAACTAAGAAACATCCTTTCATGTTTCTTCTTCATTTGATAGTATTGTTTTTGATAAGTCTTTGTTTAAAATTTCATAATTTTATATTGTATTGTATAAAAGTTAAGGCGAGTTTCCGGAAATGTAAAAATACGCGCGCGGCTGCTAAAAAATGGCCCGCGCCAAGCTTAAGACAATGCACAAAATCACCCGCAAACAATCTGTTAACTTGCTTAAAGAATTCAGCAAAACTGCAGTTCATTCAATTTGTTGTCTTGCAAATAGTTCAAATGCAAAGCGGCTTTTAATTATTATATTATACAATTAAATGTACTATTTAATTGTTGACTATTGACATACTACATTGATAACATTAAGGTTATCAACTGACAATACTTGGTGAAACTGCATAATTATAATTTTAGAATTAATTATTATTATTATTATTGAAGATGGTCTTCAGGAAGGCCGAAACATGTTATCCGTAAATTAAATTGTGAATCAAAACTAAATATTTTTAATTTATAAATTTTTAATTAAAATTAATTCTAAAATTATAATACTACATTGAAGCAATCATCCATAGAAATTGATACTCGAAGATATATTTAAACATTATGTAATTTTAATGTGTTTTTTCTTGTATTTTCATTTAATTTCAAAAGTTTTCTATAATATATTGTATATTACACAGAAAAATGTGTTTAAATAATCTTTTTAATATATATTTTTTTAAATAAATGCTAAACAGATGCGAAAAATTGTTATTTTATTTCCCCAATATGCTAAATTTAAGCATCGAAATGCTATTTTTTATGAAATAAATGCTACAAACACTCATCTAGTTATAAAAAACCTCAATTAATTTTTTTTCATCACTGGTGATTTTCCTGGAAGTGTTTACATGTATTAAACTTGTTTTAATTGACTGGTTGGCAGCAGTCCTGTTGCTTCATTAGATTAATATTGTTACATAAAAAAACAAAAGATGCATAAACCACCATTAAATAAATATGTTACATATCTACCCAAGTGTGTGCAGGAAGAAGTCTAAAAGATTGTGTTTACTTGTTTATTCAATGAATTTTCAAAGATTAACGCCAAAGAGTTAGTTAATTCAAAACTTATGAGGTTATATATCGGATGCAAAAAAACTCATCATTTCACATCCGAAGCATAGCTAGAGAATATTGTTGCTTCAAATTGTCACCACAAAATTCTCTTAGCTGTTATGGTCTTTGCCCCATTCCACTTCATCCCTGGCTCCCAGAGCTTCTCTTAGTATACTTTATTTATAGTTTCTGTGGGGCTGAAAATAAGCCCGATAAAAATCTTCTGTGGTATCCGAAAACATGCCTCAGCCAGGAGATTAAGATTTAACTCTTGATCAACTGGATTTTACCCGCCTTACATCTGCATCACATCAGAAGGTACTTAAGTCTCCTTGATAATGTGCTCATTCAGATTATGATCAGTAGGCAACTGATAAGTCCAGTGAGAGTCCCCTCTGAACAGTTGTGGGTCTTGATCAACTAAAGCATTGAAGACTACCGTAGTCACCTCCATTCCTCACAAAATCGCAACATCATATCCTCAATATTTTATGCTGGCACGTGTTCTAAAAATCCATTACACGGCTGCATCGTTTTTTTACAAAACACCATTTTTGTGTCCCGTCACAGGACCAAATTTTGACAATCTTTCAAGTTAAAGTAAATGTCGATATGCTTCTCATCGAGCTATTTGCTTTGGCGACCTGCACTTCATCCATCCACCACGCATCCCGATGACGATCCCGGCAATTTGGAGTCGCTTTGGTTAGACAAGAGATGTCAGAATAATCTTCATTACAAATCAAAAAAGCGTAGATTATAGGGTTGACTGTATAAACAATGCATTCAAAAGATTTTTAGAGTTGGGAGTTCACTTTGGCGGTTGATAGGTTAATTGGGTAGATTTTGTGATGAACATATAACATAAAGAAATACAATAGGGACGATCATCAAAATAATTGATAAAATCTCTCCGAGCCTGTTCATAACTTCCATAATAATAACATTCCTTCTAGGAGAATCAAATTACTAGCCTTATAATAATGCACATTACTTTTTTTATGTATTGTATTAAATTCTGGTGAATTTTGTCATCTATCAGAATAATAAATCCAAAAAAGGGACAAACTTACAATTTATTTAATTTGTACTTTTTAAATTGTTTGCTGGATATTGGTGAAATTGCATAATTGCAATATAAATAATTTATCAAATATTAATTGATTAAAGTTAACATTAATATGCCTTTATCATCAGCCTGTATCCATCCACTGTTAAACGTACGCCTCCCGCATGAGTCTCCACATCCTCTTCGATCCTCTGCTTTCCAGGACACTCCCGCTATTCTTATTATGTCCTCAGTCCATCTTGTAGGGGATCGACCAATGTTTCGTTTGCCATTTCTTGGGCGCCGCTCCAATACTTTTCTTCCCCATCGACCGTCGTCTCTTCGACAGATATGTCCTGTCTATTGCTACTTGAGTGTGTCTATTCGTTGGGTAGCATCCACTACTTGAGTTCTCCTGCGAATATCCTTAGTAATTATAAAGTAATAAGTAACTAAACAGGCGCTCTTGATACTTCCGTTTATAATTGATCAAATTTTAACATAAATTACATAACGTTTTGTATGAAAAATCATTAATTGGCTTATAAAAAATGAGTTTATTTATAAGGAGAAAAACAAACAACGTATATATTTATATTTTCATAATTTCTTTGTTTGGGCTTCCTTTCGTTCCATCGTTTATTGTTTGCGGTATTGATTACTTTTAACTAATGTAGGTCGTTATTCTAAACTATCACTCGTATTAATATTAACATACATAAAGTCAAAGAGCCAAGACTTTACATGAATATTTTTTTTTAAGTTTTAATAATCCACAACTGCCCTGATAATACTCGTACCCGTACACGTAAGATGCATCCCACCATCACATTTTTCTTGAAATTTTATTGACTTGTCTAGTGTGAAGGGTGTTTTAAAGGTTTGGCCATGCGAACAACACTTCGTCTAAGTCTTGGTGGAAAAATCATTTAATTTTATTTTTTGAACAGTTGTAATTGTGGACGACTATTTTGACAACTACAAATCCAATATTTTCGAATTCGATCCTTCGGATAAGGAGCTGAAGGCTTTACTCACTCCGAGTGAACTCGGCGCCTACAGGGAGATTAAAAAGAAGCCGACCGATAAACCGGAATCCCCAGTTTATTTGTTTGTCCCGGAAGAACCATCTAACCTGATGTATGAGGACATCAGACATATTAAGAAGTTTAATGATCCAGTATTCATTCCGTTTAGAGTGGCTACGAAATATATCAACGTTCCGAAACAACAACGATACTCAGTTAAAGAGTGTAAGATTTCTGCTGATGTTTTGAAGAATCCGAAACAAGGAGAACTTTCAGTCAAGCCATTGAAGAAATCTGTAAATATTCCAAAAAGACAGGTGGATGTTGTCACCATTTCTAAAAAATCTGCATTGGAGAATTTTGAAAAGATCAAGAGGCAGAGTTCTTCAGGTACCGTATGGTGGCAGTTTATCTGTAGACTAAAATTAATGTCTACAAACATTACAGAATTTTTCAATATCAACACTTTTAGACATTATACTATTAACATTGAATAATTATACAGTAATTTCACATATACTCTTTCTTGTGTTAAAAAATATATTTACACATATTAATTAGTATTTCATTCTTCTATAAAATACACTCAAGCAAGGTAGCTAGTGGTCATAAACTGATAGCAGTTGATTCTCAAAGTTCTTGTAAATGGTCAATCACACAGCTCGGTCTGCATGGATCCTGTGACACCTGTAATAAAAGGCTCCATTAGCATTCTAGCAATACTAATGTTATAAAAAATTATAGGGTCATTGAAGTCCAATACCCTTTAATTAAATAAAATCTTCTGTTTAGAAATATGGGAATCTTCTTTAATTCTTCAGGTGCGGCTATCATTGTTCCACAAGAAGTGTTGATAATCCATTGAAAAATAAAATAATTATATTTTTTATTTTTATGATTATTTATAATATTATATATATAATTACACATCTGTTTTTTTTTTTTTTTTTTTTTTTTAACCTTATTAATTAACCATCAATTAAAACAAACATATATTTTTTTTAATAAAACTCTATGGTTTTGCTTATATATCGGCGCCCCGCACTCTAGCAACATAAAGTGTTATGCCGATATATATATTCACGCCGCATCGATTGATTATCCGACAGGGACACGCATTCCCCATGTGTTTACCTTTCTAGTGACATAAAATGTCATACCGATATAGGCATGGCGCATCTAAAGGGTTTAAGCACATCATTTTTTCACTGCAACAACTATCTACTGACATCAGCATGATGTAGTCCTCGCTTACTGTTACCGAAAACTTCGATATACGATCTATCGTCTCTTATTTCGGGTCGCTTGTCGTGCATTTAGGTGCGCCGTCATATTGTCATTTTTGAACAGGTCCGCTCGTGTGTTAGTGATAAACATCACCGCTCGTGGCGAGCGAGATCCTTCGCTCCAGCGGGCCCACGCAAGGTCAGCGTTGCGGCCGCGCGGCATGTGATACCGCGTGGTCACAAACTTGTAATGTTTTTAACGTAAATATAATCTGTGCTTTTAAAATAAAGTCTTTGTCTGCTGACCTGCTCCTCATCCTGCCCTCACGCGACGTAATAACCCCCTCTTTTTGAGAGAGGAGGGTTTTACTACATAAATAACCCATAATTGGCCAATAGTCAAACATGCTCGCCGCCAATGGAGCTTAAAATTACCAGATGAATTTATTCAATTAAAAAAAGAACACACAAAAGAGCAATAATATAGCTTCTTCATTTTACAGAAAATATATAGAGATACGTTTTGTTTGTTTCCAGGTATACTGGAAAACGCCCCGTGGGGTCCCGCAGTACTTAAACAGGACGGTCGAGCGCAGGCGCTACCGTTTCACTACCAACAGGCCCTGGTCGCTCGCCTTCAGAGACCAGAACCAAACAAACACCCATCGCAAGAAAGTGTTCCTGGAACCAGTCGGGGAGTGGATCTTCTTCAAGTGAGTACTAGCTCATTTTTTTAATGCACATTTGCTTATACATTTTTTTTACTATACAGTTGATTCCGCTTAACCCTTTGGATGTGTAAAGCGACTATAGTCACCCGAATTTTTATTCATCTTCGACGCGTAAATCGACCATAGTCCATGGCTTGTAAAAAACGATCCCTTTGGACGCGGTAGTTGATTTTTGTTGCCTCGCATTTACGACGCATTATTTCGTGACTATAATATATGACATATACTCCATGTTATATTTTTCTGTTATTTTTATAATATTTCCATAAAAGATTTTTATACATAAGTATAAAAGTTTGCTATAGTATATTTTAGTAAATTAATATAATTTTGTTACTGATAAATATAATTATAGTATTTTTTTTTTTTTAACTTTTTTGCTTCTTCATCCTTCTTCATCTTTTTTTGACAGCCCTGTTATGTCATAAACATAGCAAGGGTTGAGTATTACGACATTCCCTCCATTCAAAATCATAAATAATGGCTAATAATTGGATAATCACTATCGATTTTTTACGTTTTTTTTTTTTTTCGATATTTAAATTTCATTTTGTGAGCCCCCCTGCCCCCAAAATATAACCTTACGACTATTTTTTGGTGTATTTAATCATGATATTCTCAAAATAGAAGTAAAAATAATTTTATAGAATACTATATTTTTCATGGAAAATTTGCATTTTTCAAATCAACTTTTTAATTTCGCTTGCCGTGTTGAAAGGGTTAAATGGGACACCGCCTAATTGGGACAGCCGCTTATTTGGGACAAATCTCAAAGAACAGAAACCAAACCAAGAAACCAATAGTAAATTTATATTTAATTAGGATCAGATCATTATTAAAATCAGGATATGTTGCAAGTTCCTATTATTAACTATGAAGAATTTTCATGAATAGATAACAATTTATCATGTTACGATGATAATGAAGACTGTGAGGATTCAATTGTAGAAGGTATTAAATCAAAATATGAAAAATTAGATGAAGATGACGATGATGATGATGAGTCACCTGTGCCTGTGACTAACCAAGAGGCAAAAAAATGTATGGCCGTGTTACAGCGTTAATTTATGCAGGAAGGAAATGAAAGGAGCCCTACATCCGCACTGAATATCTGTGCTGATTTTGTAGAAGTGAAATGTTACTAAAACAAAAGACAGACTGCACTTGACTCATTTTTGCATTTAATTAAATTGTATGTACCTACCCATTTATCATTTTAATTAGGATTTTTTTTCTTAAAAGTTTGTATTACATATATGTAATTTATGTGATAATTTATATTACCTATATGTAATTTACAGTTTCCAAGAGCTTATAAAATTAAATTATTGAATAAAAATATGCATTGTTTAATTTTATGTGTATTACTGGTTAATGGCCTTAGTTGCCAAAACCAAATAAATGAATTTTAAAAAAATGAGAAATTCGCTTAATTGGGCCAGCCGCTTAATTGGGACAAAATGCCCAAGTCCCGATGTGTCCCAATTAAGCGGAATCAACTGTATCCTGCAAATGAACACCGCAGATTGCCGTTTCACAGTTCTGTAAGCTCAGATTCTCTACGTCTTATCTCAGAACACCAGCATACCCGGAGATCCACATGAAAACATAGATGGTTCCCAGGAGCCTCCAGGGCAAGAGCCCGCAAACTTGCATAGACTGCGGCTATAGTATCAGAGAAATATTTGGGTGTTCAATAGTCAAGAGATTGGATGATTAGTCCGACGCTCCTGAGGCCTAGACATTTTTTTGTCCTTAAGGGCTGGCTAAACCTTTCCAGGGGCGTATATAGAGATTAGATTAAATCAATTTTAAAAAAATCAAGCTTGGTCAGTTTTTGAACCGGCGCCACCTGAATAACAAACAAACGCTTTACCAATGGACTGTGCCTCCTACGTCTCTTTTTTAAAATAATAAATTGTTATATATTTTCCAGTAAACCAATATATTAGTAGGTATATAAAGATTTTGACCAGAATCTTTATTTCCCTCTTTTAACGTTTTCGAAAGGTTGAATGATTAGCCCAATACTCTCGAGGTCTGGACCATTTGGTGCTAAGAAGCAGAAAAACATATTTTACTTCCAGCTCGTGCGCGTTCCTGAATATTACCTTATTATGCTTTTATCTATGGTATTGTGACACGGTTTAGCCGTGTGGGGCGAATTCCCTAAACCCAAAAGCCACAATATCAAATCTGGCTGTGAAAACCTAGGAAAATATTTTTATCATTATTTATCTTAGGATTCCCATATCTTCTGCATTTATATAGAACTGATAATTATTAAATTCAAACTTATTTAATCTTATCTAAAAGTGATATTTTATTTACATTTTTTAAATCATTTATTACATACATCTTAAAATTTATTATATAAAATGGTTTATTACCGTTGAAATTTGGTCGATTATTAATGAAACTTAGAATATTCTGAAATCGATTGACAGTGGGGCGCAAAGTTACGTCGGTAATCTGGCAGCAGTTTCAACATTTGAAAAACCCAATCATGTACTTTCTCCACCAAGAAGACTGCTATGGATCTTGTATCTTTCAACGGTTGTTCTCTTCCAAAAGCAAGCTCCATCAACATGCTTGGATTATCAATATCGAATAATGCCAAATATTACGAGTCAATTAAGTGTAAAGCCGGTCTCGCTTCCAAAAAACTAGGTGTATTATATAGATCACGTCGGTATTTCAACGATAAACAACTTCTTCTTCTATATAAAGGACAAATCCGACCTATCCTTGAATACGGCAGTCACCTTTGGATTGGAGCCCCAAAATACCTTCTTAACTTAATTGACTCAGTTCAAAGAAGAGCAATTCGTTTGATAAACAATGACACCCTTACATCTAATCTACAATCAATGGAACACAGGCGTAAGGTTGGTTCTCCTAGTCTTTTCTACCGTTATTACCACGGTCGCTGCTCTTCGGAACTTAAAGAACTAATTCCTCCTGCACCCACCCACAGCCGACAAACTCGTCTTACACTTGCCGAACATCCATACACGGTTAATATATGTCGACCAAGAACTGGCAGCTTCCAAAGTTCCTTCCTTAATGCCACCGGTAAGCTATGGAATGCTCTTCCAGCGTCTGTGTTTCCTCCTTCCTACAATCTGGATCTCTTCAAGAAACAGATAAATATACACTTACAATCTCCCCAGCTGAGCGTCATAGAGTGCACTGGTCTTGACCGGTTGTGCTCTCCTGCATGCGTTTACATAAAAAAAAAAAGTTAATCTGGGGAGAGGCGGCTGGAGTCGGAGAAGTGCTGTTGGTGAAAATGAGCGCAGAAAAAAACTGATCCAATGTGTTTTCTCCTTTATATAGGGCCCGTGTTGGCTGCTCAATAACACAGGACAACGTCTATTGTGATTAGTCAAAATCTATGGGACATACAATACAAACATTAATAGTGAGAGAATAATAACAAAATGTGTAAAATCGATCGATCCGCCAGCGTTTTAAGAGGACACTCGAAAATTTGAAGTAATCGAATATAATACTTTATAATTGTGTTATGTTTGTTGCAGAGGAGACCGGGTGGAAGTCATGGTTGGTCGCGATAAGGGCAAGCAAGGCATCGTGACCCAGATCATCCAGGAGCGCAACTGGGTCATAGTCGAAGGTCTCAATTGTCACTTCAGGAATGTGAGTATCGTTTTGTATCAAATATGCTATGAGACCATAAAAGCTGCGATAAGAGCAATCAAGTTATTGTGATCCAAATCATCCAGGTAACTGAATCATTACCAAGAATCTCAAGTGTCACATCTGGAATATGAAAATTCTTATAAATGAAATATGGTATGATACCATAAGGACTTTGATTAATTAGAGCAAGGGAGGTATTGTTAGCTAAGGTCAAGGCCTGGATCATTTATTTTTTAGGGAAAACTCAACTTTTCACTGATCTTCATCAATTCTCGTGACTCTGATGAGCTCCTGATTATTTCTTCCGAGTATTCTTTTCCATCGTTCGTGACATTAAGCAGAGCTGATTGCATCATCTAATGGTGGATGTGCGGTAACTTTTTACACGTTTCTCTGCATATTTGACCGTCGATGTTGCCAGTTATTAGAAGCCTTCTCATATTATAAAATATACAATAATAAAATGCGCATAAAACATTAATTATAATTGTATTGACATCCCCAGTTTATTAGTGGTGAGTCCATGTCGCTGGGAGTCATCGGGACCTGTGGTGAATAGATGAGGAGCAAGTCAAAAATCAAGGAACTTGTCGAAAAGCACATTGGCGTTTATTTTAAATACAAGACTGACAAACTTCAGTATTCTGCCCGAGCCACAAACAACGATGCGTACCTGACGGCGCCCGGGGAGAAAGTGTCTCGGTGGTAGTGACTGTTGTTGCGCCGAACACCCCTAGTGGCCACTTGGCGAACTATGGCACCTACATGAGAGGACTTGTCAAAACCAACAAAATAGGACTGTAACGCCGCATCTCATAGTTACTTAAATCTAAAACATAGGTTAACATTTATACTAACATCATCCTCTCTTGAGAGAGGATGATGTTAATATAAATGAAAAAAAGGGAGTTATTACATCACCAAAAGGTGGGGACCAACTACTGGCAGTCTGCACTTACGCGGCCCGTGCTCGGTTACCAGCGACGCTGGTGGTAAAACTATTTAACTAGCCCCAATGTAGCCACATACGTATGGCAAGCGACAAAAATACAAGATGAAAGATTGTTTATCGAGGTTTTCGGTACCAGTTAGCAAGGGCTACATCGTGCTGATGTCAATACATATGCTATATGGAGCTGATGTGTATATGTTTGTTTGCAGGTCGGCAAAGAAAAGAACTTCCCGGGTATTGTCATTAAGTCAGAGGCACCTCTTCTGGTAACCGACCAAGTCAAGCTCGTGGATCCTGAGACTCTGTTATCAACAGAGGTTGAATGGCGATACACGGAAGAAGGAGAAAAGGTGAAAATCTTATATTTCATTATACTTAATTTAATTGCAATTATAAATTTAATGTTTTTTATTTTTAATGTAAACACATACAGGAGAATACCGACAGACGGTGATAGTAATTCTGAATTCTCATCTGTCGAATTCTATGGCGCTTACATGGTTAAGCGCTGCATGTGGATTGTTGATCCGCCAACGCCATAGACTGCAGACTGAGATTCACACATCATCCTTTATTATTACAGGAATTTACTATGAATGGGTGATCTTCATGGGACGACTTTCGTCTACCACCAATTTTAATTATTAGGCTATGACTGGCATTTTACAAATCAATTAAAAATATTTATATTTTTAATCTTGTTGAGGATCGACCCCACGAATTGCTAACCACCTTTGGCTCTCAAAGCAAACGCTTTTACCATTGAGCTATACCCGCCGGCAAATCTAATGTAATTAATAAAAATGTATAAAAACACTAATGTTATGGTTGACAAATCCGATAAAAATCTGATATAACATGCGATCATTTCACATTAAACTGTTTTTGGTGGATTTTTGGAATATATCTTAATATTTGAATATTTTGAGATCATTGATGATCCATGCCTATATTTAACAATTGATGACAAAAATATCTTATAAGATAATGTTTGCTTTGAGTATGTATCAATTAATGTAATCATATTAAGCGAAAATTTTAGCGCATAGTCAAACGCTCCAGTAAAAAAATGTCATATACATGGTGTCCTCTTCAATAACACATTGATTTCTGAAAATATGTGCGAATTTTAAATGAAAATGTGCTCATATTTTGAACCACTGATTTTTAAATATTTTTAATGATATAAATTCCAGGTTAGGGTGTCTGCGACGTCGGGCCGGATCATCCCGATGCCCAAGCAAGCCGAAGAAACCAAAGATTACAAAACCAAGTCAGTTTACCTGGAGAGTGAACTCAAGGACACAAAAGCCGATGTTGTTGGAAAGGTATGAATCTGTCATTATAAATTTATTCAACAATAAATAATTGATCAAATTATTTATACACATTCATATCTATCGTTTAATGACACTCTTACGTCTAACCTGCAATCAATGGAACACAGGCGTAAGATTGGTTCACTTAGTCTTTTCTATCGTTATTACTACAGTCTGCACCCACTCACAGCCGACAAACTCGTCTTACACTTGCCGAACATCCATACACGGTTAATATATGTCGACCAAGAACTGGCAGCTTCCAAAGTTCCTTCCTTAATGCCACCGGTAAGCTATGGAATGCTCTTCCAGCGTCTGTGTTTCCTCCTTCCTACAATCTGGATCTCTTCAAGAAACAGATAAATATACACTTTAAATCTCCCCAACCCACACACAAACACGAACACAACACACGTTTCCCGCATGCAGCGTCCAGCCTCCCTGGCTGAGCGTCATAGAGTGCACTGGTCTTGACCGGTTGTGCTCTCCTGCATGCGTTTACAAAAAAAAAAAAAAAAGTCGCTGCTCCTTGGAACATAAAGAACTAATTCCTCCTGCACCCAACCACAACCAACAAACTCGTCTTACACTTGCCGAACATCCATACACGGTTAATGTGTGTTGACCAAAAACTGGCAGTTTCCAAAGTTCCTTCCTTAATGCCACCGGTAAGCTTTAGAATGCTCTTTCAGCGTCTGTGTTTCCTCCTTCCTACAATCTGGATCTCTTCAAGAAACAGATAAATATAATTATTACTTAAATATACATATACTATACATAAAATTCTTTTTTTTTTAATATTTTTTTATTGTAATATAGTCAATGATCTATAAAAGTAGATTAGAATATTGAAATAATAAAATAATATTCTAATAAAAATTTAAATATTCATATAAAAAAAAAAAAAAATCATAAGATAAATATAACTTTGTAATCTCCCCAACCCATACACAAACACAAAACACGTTTCCCTCATGTAGCATCCAGCCTCCCTGGCTGAGCGTTATAGAGTGCACTGGCCTTGACCGGATGGTCTACTGCATTCGATTACACAAAAAAAAATAGTCTGCCATTTGAATTTCATGTTTATTATATTTTTTTGTATATTTTTTTACCTTTCTCTGATTAATTGATAAAATCAACGTTTAATATTTTTTTTTATCTCTTTATATTTAAATAATGTATTCTATTTCAGGTCACATTTACCCCACAGCTGAAAACATTTGAAATGGAAATTATGGAAGAGATGGGCATAAAGGATGATAGAATACCAGCCACTTCTTATTGGTATTAAAATATATATATAGTTTTTTATAATATTATTTTTCTTGTTAAGAAATTAATTGATTATAAATAAATACATAAACTTAGTGCCCTTCCTGGCATGTATGTGTAATATTTGTTTTTTATTGATCAACAACCTCATTCCTAGTAAGACTGGATAACCGAGGGCTCACTGCATTTTAAAAACTTTCACTCCAATTGAAAAAATTACAGCGGTACCTCGACATACGAGTGCCGCTACATACGACTTTTTATGAGATACGAGCCGTCGAGCAAGCCATTTTTTGCTTTGAATTATGAGCAAAATTTGAGATACGAGCAATCGGCTTAGAGGGTCGGCCAGTTGCATATGAACCGCACGTCACGCTTTCCCGCGAGAATCCCCCGGCCACGGTCAGAGAATCAGTTATCAGTGTGCTCTCTCTGTCAGAGCCTCTTTGATAAGTTGTGCTCGCGTTTTGTGACTTGTAAAATTTGCTTTGAGATACAAGTAATTTTAAATATGAGCAAGGAACAAATTAATCTCGTATGTAGAGGTACCACTGTATATATCGTACTCACATTTTAATCATAGGGTAACTGTGGGTACATTTATAAATAAATAAAAAAATCGACAATAGTGTTCCTTAATTCTTTTTTAATATTTTTTGTTTCGTCATATTGAATTTTTTATTCCTGTTTAACAAAATTATAATTTTTAAAAATTATATAGTATAATTAAATAATATAATTGTTGTAAATCACTTCTCTGCTCACCTTTATATCACATTGTAAACGTTTGTTAGGTATTTTGTAATCGAAATGGTATAAATTAAAATTCATACAAAAAATATTAATATATTTACTATCAAATAACATCACAATTGTATCTATAGTAAGTATATCTATTGTAGGTATTCACGGTTAAATTTGGAATTCATAGCTTATAGTTTTGTCGCATTGCAAACTTTGTATTTTTTACACAATTATTTGACCACAGTTGCAGGGGTCATCATCATCAGTATATGATGTGTTTGTTTAATATTATAATTCCTATTGCTACTTATTTTATTTTTATCAATGATTTATTTTCGGACCATCCAATTTACTTTTACGCATCAATCAAATAATTCTTAATTTCTAATATTAAATCCTTGGATTGAATCACGCTTAAATACTATTTAGTTTGTTTTTAGGCTCGTAATACCTCGAGTTAAGAGTAAAATAATCTCTAAATTAAATTATAATGTAAAGAGCAAGACTCCCAGCCAATTTTGTAAAAAGGCAACCTGAAAAATATCAGGGATAAAACTTTAATATAAAAGGAAACATCTCTTCATTTGTTTTTAATAAATGAATACTCTAACATAGCTTTCCACTCTAGTATCATACATTGTATGATGTATTAAATGTATGCATAAAAGTAAAAATTAATAATAAAGTTATAAAATAAAAAATACTTTCAAAAAGCTGTGTAAAAATAATCAAACTTATTGAACGTTTATAGGTCAAATTAAAATTTGTTTTAACTCTACTCCATTGATCGATACATTCATAATTGAGAATGTAGAAAACGATAAAAAATAATTGTCATAGACATCAAGAAGTGTAGATGTTATAGTCTGTAGTGGGGTTACGACTAGAAAACAATAACATTGACTTATATGTAGCCTTTGTCGACGGCATGAACAATGTTTCCAGCCAACCGCTGTCGTCCAGCTTTCGACCTGATCGGTTTCAGTATCCAAATTTCTTCAATCTTCATGGTTTCAGTTCCCTGGAAAACAAAGAAATATTCAAATATAAATGCCAGTATTAAACATAAACTGTTATTCAAAATAAAGTAGGCAGTTCTCATAGAAGGCAAAGTAGATTAAAAGTAACATTTATTCCATTGCAATAATAATGAATCCAACATTCATGACACAACTTCTTACTTAGTAGGAAAATAATCTTGCATCAAATTTAAAACAGATGCATTGATATTTTGTTTATTTTTGTGTAGATAATGTACTATACTGTGTACTATAAAGCAGATGTCTATTAGCTTGTCAACTATTGAATTAATTTTCTTAAATTATGTTATCTATTTTAACTTCCATTACTTTGCTTCTATCAGCTCGATATAGTCTGGATTATAAGAGTAAAAAGAAATGTTTCTGTGCCGCCATTTCGGTTTATTTAAGAGGTCCTGGCATTTCGAGGCTGGTTAGAAGTAAGTTAGAAGTTTGTGAATCTTTCGCAAGGTGCTTCTCAAAAATTTCTGTGTGTTATTCATCTGCTCCTCATCCCTCAACTTGTGTTCAAATGACTATTCTGGTAACATGAAGTTGTTCTTTTAGTAACGGGGATGTCACTATGTATATATATCCTTGCTACTAAATTTTATATAATTTTGTGTTATCGGGTATTATTAAATATAGATTCCTCAGTGCTCTTGCATTGAGGTTGTTAATTGATTATATATAAAAATACTTACGGTAATGGAATCCATATCAAAAGCTTCATCAGGCTCCAGGATAGTCACGGGAGTCGATTCCAAGCTGAACCCGAGACCGAAGAAAGAGTACTTCTTCACTTCGTCCATGAAAGTTTCCCAGGAGTACAGCTTATCGGGATCGCAGCCCATTTCCCTGATTTGAATGGACAATATCTTGTGATAATGTTTCAGCATATCGTCATAATGCTTCTCTCTGAGCTCTTGAGAAGAACAAGCGTAGATGAAGAAGCTGATGTCCAGAATGGGCGAACCGCTTCTTGCCAGTTGGAAGTCAATCATCTTGGCATCGATGGGCTCTTTCGTTCCCGGTTTGTATTTCAAAAGGAAGTTTGGAGTCCACGAATCTCCGTGGCCGATGACGGCAGAAGGCCCTTGAATCTTAGTTGCGGCAGCCAACTTTTTGAACGCCTCATCCGTCGCGAAATCTTTAATCTTTTGAACGTACTTTGTATTCGGATATTCTTTTTCTACGGCGTCGATGGCGATCGGACACAAAGTCTTCCAGAACCCTCCATACCAGTCCCAGTATTCTTCACTGTAATAAACTTCGGGAACGGCCTCGGCCAATTTCTCGTATTCTTCAGGATAACTGTTTTTGTATGCGAACGATAGAGCATGGAATTTAGCAAAGGATTCTAGGATAATACAGCAGTGTGGGTAGTCTATGCCTTCTTGGCGTACGGCTCCTCCGAATCCGAATTCAGTTAAATCTTCGAGTGCCAAGAAATCGTTTTTACCATCCGTAGCTGAAGCAAACACCTTCGGACAGCAGTCGAAGGGACTGGTCATATTTTTGGTTGCCTGGAATTCCAAGAACTTCGGCAAGATGATCTCGTAGAAGTTGATCTCGTTTCTGAAGAACGTGTGAGAGCGGAAGGTCTTCCTGCGGGCAATGTTCTTGGGGAAAGCCTTGAGAATGACCTTAAGGAAGACGGAGCATCCTTTGCCAAAGGTCGGGTTGGCGATGAACCGGATGCGGTAAACGTCGCTGAGGTAAGAGTCACCTTTTCCGGTTTCTTCACCAAACTGAAATTGAAATATATTTACATTAACATTGAATTCATTTCAGCGATTGAAATGTATGCTTCGAATTCGGGACTAATAAATTTTGATATCTGGATGCTTCAAATTTTAATTAATATATTTAACACTATGTAACTGTTATAATCAATTTTAATTTTGTATTTGAAGTTTGTAGGAATAAGGGTATCGTTTCTTTTTTAAATTATTCAATCAGTCATTATAATAGATTTTTTCGTTCATTGCTTAGATCTAGTTAGCACATTTTGTTGCTTAAATTCAACAAGAATCTATCTGCTCTAATAAAACTATTCTATTGAACACTTTTGCAATCTTTGTTTTTTATTTCAGAAAATAAAACTCATATTCCTCTGTGATTTTTTATGCATTAAATTAGAATTCCAATGTTTTTTCATGAATATATACAAGTATAAAAAGTACACTATAAAGTTATTTTATGTAAAAACTGCAGAATAAAACCTATGAAACCAAAGTAAAAATATATATACTTTGAGGCATCACTATTATTTGATCCACTGTTCAAAAATACTTCTCAAGTGTTCTTGAATAAAGTGACAAATAATGAATAAAAATGCACTAAGCCAACATAAAGTGATAATATCTCGAGGATATAAACTTTTCATATTTAAATTCGCTTATGCCTGGTGTATATTAGTTTCTAAATAATTAAGTGTGTCACCTCGTGTCCGCCATACTGCAGGTCTCTGCCGAACCATTGTGACAGCTGAGCACTCAGGTACTCGGCTGTCAGCAGCGGAGAGATGGCTAGGAGTTCTTCGATGTTGGATGACATGTCGAGTTATCCTAAAAAAATAGTTTTCCAATAACAAACATTTAAAAAGCATTAATGATCCATTATTCAATCTTTTTCATTGTACTTGTCAAGAACAAGTTTCCTGCAGTCGACAACGAAACTGGTGATAACTGAGGCCTTCCTGCGGCTGAACATGTGGAGAAGCTCAACTGAAGGGAATACTTGGATTGCCCTGAAAGAGGACCTAGCCCCTGGACATAACCAAGGGTGGAATATATGGAGGTCCCTTAACAGACTTCGGACCGGAGTATACAAGACGAGGACACAAATGAAAGCCTTGCAGTTTTATAACGGACCGACTGAATGTGACTGCGACGTGGAGCAGACCCTGTCACACCTTCTGGGGTGTGCGCTGTGCCCGAATAGCTGCACCCAGGAAGACCTGATGATGGCCAGAAGTAGCGCCATCGACGTCGCCCACTTCTGGGCAGACAGGATCTGACCCTGTTGTTACCGACACGATTATATATATTGTACTTGTCTTTAATTACTTGTGGGAGTCATGATCACAGTATTGAAAGAGAAATTTTGTAACCTCTAAAATGAATATCAACCGTAGTCGCAATTCATTACTATAAATATGTGTATTTTACAAATTATATAGTTGAACTGGTATAATTATATTAGCCAAGACCTTGTGTTGAACCACCCTTTACATATTGCATGTATATTGATACCAAGGGGTAAAATACAATAATTATCTTAAAACTACGAGATGAGTGGTCCAAGATAATCAATTATGGTGCTGACCATTGTTTGCGACACACTCCAAAATATCTAAAAACGTTGGGAAACAATTGAACGCAGGTGAAAAAAAAAAAATATTTGTAATACAAATTCAATTTTATTGCAATTTTGAATTTTGATATTACTTAGAATACTTTCACAGCACACTGTATATACTATTTCAAACTATTTTTTTTATTTTCTTCCAAAACTAATAAATTTGCATCAAAGCACTCTTTATAAAACAAAAAACAATGACGAAACTGATGGATGAATTATTAAAACTCATTGTTAGATTTACCATTGCACCTCTAAAAATTACTAAAATAAAATCATGTTCAAAAACATAGCTTAAAGTGATTGCTCAGTGTTGCCATGTCTTAAAATATAATTTAATGAATATGTACCTAAATTGTACAAACCAGATATTGTATTATTATTATTGCAAAACATATTCATTTAAGAAACACAAATAAAATATGTCTTATGATATAACTTTAATAAGGCGTATCGGTAAAGGAGGTTGAAAATGTAATAATGTAAATTTAAATGTTACACTGAACAGCCATAAATATGAAGAAAAAATGCATTTTTAGCAGAAAAATTGACAGTATGGAATACAATCATTTATAACAAACTGCTGTTTTTAAGGTTTGTCACGCCTCTACAGCAAATTCCTATAAAAATCGACTCCTCAGAAGATATTTGTCATCAATTTTTGTCAGTCATAGAATGTGTGGAAGCAGAAATTTTTAATAATTAAAAAGTAAAATGGTAAAAACGGGAAATTATTTTAACGATCACTGTCAGTTATTACAAATGATTGGTTTCACAAGTAAGATTCGCTAAACTGAACTGGTACCAAATATTGGATAATCAATTAAAATACTATACTATTTGATAATCAATAGACAAAAATACATTCTCATGTACATTATTCTTCTTATACATCCGTCTCTTAGGTGGAGCCGGCCACACAATTCTGTCACCTGTCAATTCTGTATTCTGTCATTCTGTTCATTCACAATTCTTTATGTCATTTTATCAAGTCTGCCAGCTGTCATTGCCTTGTCCAAATCATCGAATAATCAAATATTATTTTTACTGAATTGTAAATTATTTAGAATTCTATTAAAAATAACAAGGAACATAGTAATTTAAATTTACTTCTTGAAATTGCAGAGCTTATAATTAAAAATTTCGATTCAAAACAAATACAGGCGAGTGTATTATTTTGTTATTGAAAATTCCTCTTACGAATGTACAGGGTGTAATAAAAGTAAACATTTACAGGACAATTAAACGTATTACATTTACAAAATGTAATGCGTTCAAACAAATGTATGTACGACTTAACCTACAATATACCGGCTTCGGTCATCTGTCACTTATCAAAACTGACAATAAAACTTAATAAGAGCAATAAACATATTACTAATTAAGGGTGTAACCAATAACTTACGTTTAATAATAATAAATAAGCCCCCAACCTCTCACTGACACAATCTACCAGTTATTAATGTGGGAAGACGAGCGACCCGGCTTTATATAGGTTCAAGGCTACCGCTAAAGGCGGACTCACACAAAAAACAATATCAACTCGTCTGCACGGTCGATTATGTAAATATAACACTTCACATGACTTCCACGTGGATGCCACGTCATCAGATATCTTAAAAACGCATAAATAACGTGCAACTTCGTTGATTTTTTAAATAAGTGCTATTATATTTTCATACTATGATTGCAACAAATTTTATTTGCCATTAAACAGTATGTACTTTGTAGTTCAGGGTATGTATAATATGGTCAAATAATTTGTGTCCTTATTTTTCACTACGCTATTAATAAAGCTTTATGTGTATTAGTTTATTGATCTATTTATTGAAGCAATGAAAATATAAATAAAGAAGTGATGTACACAGTCATATTTTTTAAAAATATTTTGGCAATCACGTTTAGATCCATTTCAAACATTAAAAATATACAGTGAAACCTATCTCTACCTATTGTTCCTTGAATAATTGTTTATTTATTGTACTCCGAATTTATTTCATACAAATATTGATCCCACATTCTTTGTTTTCCCGCATTCATAGTTTATTTTACGAGATCCTTTTAAAAACAATTAATAGAGGTTTCACTGCTTATATGATATTCACTACCTTGTTCTAATGTGGATCACGTTGACTTTGTTTATCTCATCACTACGTTTATACATGTGGAGAATTAAAAAAGCTTTTCAGGTATATAAATTTAATGTATTCAACGTGATGCACATTAAAACTGGGTATATATATTTGTTTATTTAATAAAAGTCATCAATGTTTTAGGCATTGTTTTTTGGATGAATATATTTTAGTACTTTCATATCTATGAATTTGATATAGTTTCAAATTTTACACGTCAAACAAACGTTCACTCTGGATCATATTTCGTACTTCATATTGTGAAAAGCTCGTAAGCAAAACAATTTTTCCCATAATAAGTATGGTTTAATAACAATAAAGCATTTTATGTCTTAAAAAGATAATAATTGATAATTAATTATATTTCTTAGAATTAAATAAATGAGATTTTGTACATTTGCGTCCATGAAGCTGACGTGTGTAAGTCGGCCTTAAGACTCTCAAAAATCTGATTGGAATAGTGTTGTGTTGATAGGTAATAATTTACTCTGAAGTGTTGTTATCCTGTACTTATGAAATGACATTGTTAGATAGGATAATTAATGCATGTTTTTCGGATAAAAAATGTTGACTTTAAAGTATTTTTCATTTCTTCAAGCCCCCGGGCTCGCGTCTTCCTGACAGACATCGGTTACTATACAAAGAATGTACTCGTGGAGCTGTGTGAGGTAGAGCTGACATGGGATAAGGCGAAGACCATGGTGGCTGACATCTTTGTGGCGGTAGTTCTTGACGACCCTATGCTGCAGTTAAGGGAACGGAAATGCTGATAATGATATGCTTATGTCATTTTCTTACGATGCAAACATTTCAAGATACTGTAAATATCAATCATATTATGTAAAATAGCAATTAGATTATTAAAATAAATATCATCACCATCAGTCACCGCTAAACATAGGCCTCCTTCACGAATAATATGCCTCATGATATATTAAAGGTGTGTAATATTGAGGTTTAAAATTGTAAGAGATATATAAAACAGTTCTGGCAGCTGCTATATTTTGCTGCCTGGATAACTGCCGAGTCCATATAACGCAAAGCTTTCGACGACCTTCAATGCACGAGCTTGATAAAAGTGCATCTATAATACCCAAGGTAAATTTGAACGTTAGTTTATCATGATTTTAAGGAGGTCGAACGATTTGCCAGACTTTCCTGAAATTGATTTACTAGCCGCACCAAATTCTTCGTATCGTCCTAAGGCAACTCTGCATCCCAAATACCTATAAATATATAATGATGAGATGATAGAAATTTTTAATATATTGTTTCCACATGACTCGACACCACTGATACTTATCGTTTGCAATAATACAGTTAGCTGAAGGTCTTCTCATACTCATGTACTAGTAGGTTTGTATGTAAAATGAATGCAAATGTTACCCTACATAAAGCATAAAATACAATTAAGTAAATAATCAGATAATAAAACGTATTGGAATCGTTGCAGTATGTTTTCATTTTATATTATTTACGTCCGGACTGGCAACTAGTGTGTGACGTGTTTTTGGTGACGTGTAACTTTAGTGAGTTTTATGTTTGGACCAACGCCCCCAATATTTGGCCGTTAGAGTTGTAAAAGTTCCACGTCATCAAAGTTCACGTCACCAAAATTCGCATCACCGTTCAGTTGCCAGACCAGAAGTAAAATAAATATATTAATTACCGGTCTGCTTTAGAAGATTCGAAACGTAGCGTTTCTTTAATTTCCATTAAATCGATTTATAAATTAACCTTAATATAATACACTGTCAATGTTATAATTCCAAATAAAAGTATTTAAGAAAACAAAGCAGAAAGCAGAGGAGATTCAAGCTTTTTTTCTATGTATTTTTTTATATTACAAAATATTGAAATGTGTTGTTTCATGTTTATATTTTGATAATTTTGCCAAATTGGCGGACACTATATAAAAACTAAAAAGCTTATTGAATCGAAACATAGTTTTATTTCTACATTTTTTTTGTGTAAATTACAGGGTTACTTCAAAATATATCTTCCACAATGTTTTTATAGCATGTCTTTATAAAAATTAACGTGTTCAAATAAAGATTAATAAATATAATAACGATTTGTTTTAAAAACATAATTTATTTAATAAATTTTGTTTTTTTTGTAGGTTTCTTTTATCAATTCACTTCAATGATTTTGCTAACTTTTGTGGCAACACCGTACGGAAACGCCACTAACCACGAGGGCTAACGCCAGTCACTCTCCAGAACCCGGCACTTCAGGACACGCTACAGTGCTCGATACTAAAGGCCCCACGAACCGCCGACGAATACCTGGATCGATAACTCTGAAACGCACCTTACTAAACTACAGGTCGTACAAAATAAAACCATTAAAATAATTTTCAACACACCTTTTAGAACTAACCTCAAGCACCTCCATACCCAAAATAAAATCCCCACTATCCACCAACATTTTCAAAGACTAACACTGAAATTTTACTGTAACACTAAAACTCACACTAATCCCCTGATCAGAAGGTTAGGGGAATCAATGTCTGCGCAGTTCTCACCATCAAAAGCTCTTTGCGGCTGAACTTATGTTATTTTTTAATTTATTTTTTCATTTATTTTTTCACCGTGTTTCTTTATTTTTCTGTGTATTTATTTAAGCTGTATAGTGTTAGGTATGTTAACTAGGCTTAAGTTCTTGCTCATGTAAAAAATAGAATCCATATCAAGGGTTCTGTAAAATATATATCTTAGTGTTTTAGGGAATTTCATTTACTGTTAATCAATAAATAATGTATCTTATGTAAAAGATAACTCTGTCTGTAAACTTAATATTAATACCTTAATTTATAATTTTATGTACACGTATCCTCAAGTTGAAATAAAGATTATTAAAAAAAAAACGGCCGACGAATCTCGACGATATGTCGCTTCCATTGACGATTAGTTAGCAGAACTAATACTTTCATACTGGATTACTTGATCTGTTTTTATTTTATTTTTCCAGATGAAATAGTCCATAAGTATACAACTGAACAACTACGTTCGGTTGATGTAAACCAGATCCCCCGTCCGTGAAAATATTGTTCTTTCTGATTAAACTTTATTTAGATAAATTTACTCACATTTCAACATTGCATCGTCAAGAGCATCCCTACTATCACGTATCGCAATCATTTTCGTTGTTATTTAAAAATGTGATACATTACGCGGTTGGCAGCATTACTATCCATAAATAAATATATATACCTATTATCTATTTGTGTAAGAAATAATATCAATCGATTGGATCTTTGGTAATATTTTTTATTCTAATTTATGTTATCATCAATTCATATTTGTTGTTATTTATATTAATATAAAAATACTATTCTAAATTAACAATTACAAAATATTAATAAATTAAAATAAGCTTATCAAATTATATTATGTTTTACAAATAAAGAAACAATGTTTAATAATATTACAACAAATGATTAAATATATCACAAATTGTTACAGGTTAAAAACTGAAACTCATAGAATCGATAAACTAATATCATTGACAATTCGACAATCTTGATTTATCAATAAAAAATAATCTTCGGAACTTAAAGTGACTAGAATGAAAATGTAGTTGTAAATTTATAATAATAAAACGTAATGAGATATGAGTTTATGGAAGATTGTTTCAGAAATTTCGAACTCTCTTGAAATTCCAAAACAATGTTTAGTACATTTAACAACAAATTAATAATGTCAACATTCGTCCAAACAATATTTAGTACATTTATTTTTTCAAAATTCTTAACGACAAATAGAAAACAATGATTATTTATTTTTTCAAATATATCCGTTATCAACAGCGTGGACGATGTTGCCCGCCTCTCGAAGTCTTCCAGCTTTTGATTTAATAGGTGATACTTTCCGGACTTCTTCAATTTTTACAGCTTCTGTTCCCTAAAAATAAAACGTGAATAATTATAATTTATAAAACTACGAGTTTATAATTTTAATAATACATATATCAATTCGATTGCATTCATCAAGTAGGTACCTATAATCCTCTTTTTAAATGAAGAAAAAATGTTCTGTGAACAATTTATGCCTAACTGCAACATAGTATGTGTTTACATTATTTTTCTGGTAATGGAACGTAAAATAAATTTGAATAAAATTAAAACAATACTTACTGTGCTGGCGTTTACATCAAAAGCTGCATCCGAATCACGAATCATAGAAGGGATTGATTCAAAACTGTAACCGAGTCCGAAGAAAAAATACTTTTTTACTTCTTTCATGAAAACTGACCAAGGGTAAACTTGCTCCGCATCGCTTCCTAGTTCCTTGAGTTGCTTAGAAAGAATTTCGTGATAATGTATCAAGATCTCATCGAAGTGCTCCTTTCGAAAAAGCTCAGTGGTGTAAGCGTACGTGAATATCGCTATATCAATAACAGGTGAGCTACATCTGGTCTGCTGGAAGTCGATCATCTTAATTTCTAACGGAATTTTAGCGTGACATTTGTATTTGAAAAAGAAATTCGGCGTCCGTGAACCTCCGTGATTGATAACAGACGTAGAACCTCGCTCAGTAGCCGCTCTTATCATTCTCAGAAAGGAAGTGTCACTTGCAAACTCTTTAATTTTTTCTTCATATTTCGATTCGGGGTACTCTTTTTCTACAGCATCAATAGCTGCAACGCATAGCGATTTCCAGTAACCCCTGTACCACTCCCAAGTGTCTGTATCGTAACAAGTCTCAATCAAATGATCGGCTATGTTTTTGAACTCCAAAGGATATTCACTTTTAAATGCAAAAGACAATGCGTGGAATTTGGCAAATTGTTCTAATATTATCTTGGAATGTGGTAGATCAATGCCCTCATGCCATGCTGCGACTGCAAAGCCATCAGTGCTTATGTCTTCTAAAGCTACAAAATCATGGTGTCCGTCTGTGCTAGCTGCAAAGACTTTTGCGTAACAATCAAAAGGGTTTGAGACATTTTTTGTTTCTTGGAATTCTAGAAGCTTCGGCAGGACTTTCGTGTAGAACATTACTTCGTTTCTGAAGAAATCTGTAGATCTGCACGTCTTCCTTCTGACGATGCTCTTCGGAAGACATTTGAAGATGATTCGCAGGCAGAATGAAGATTCTCCAGGATGAGCGTCTTTTAATCGGCAGTAGAAACGGATTTTATAGACATCGCTGATGGAAGAATTGCCTTTGTCAACATCTCCTAAAAGCTGAAACAACATATAAATGAAAAACGGACTATTTAAAAATTAATATGTAGATTTTTTTTATGTACATATTTCCGTAAAAATATGCCTTAAAAGCATTATCGAAAGTATTTAGTGTATTTTTTTTGCGAAATAAAAGGTCGTTCACCTCGTGTCCATTGTATTTAGAATCAGCTCCAACAAAAAGAGAAATCTGCTGGTTTAGGTATTCTGTGGTAAGAATCGGCGAAATGCTTCGGAAATCAACCATTTTTGGCTCTAGGGAGGTACGAGGTGATACTGAAAAATATATACTAAAGTAAATAAAATTGCCCCATTTATACACTTCAGCACTATTATTAATTTCTTTCATACCATCAATGTATTAATCTAAGCTATTATTTCAATACAGTTAGGGATTTCCCATGCACAATGCATTTCCTGTCTCGTTTGTAAAATTGGTCTTGCGCAATATTCAAGAGCAAAGACCAACACATTTAACTATTCATTAGTGATGCGTGTAATAGTATATCGGCAAAGCACTATCCTAACACAATCATTTAAGCATATGTATAATTATAGTTACTTCCATTATTTCAATAAATTAAAAAAATTAAGTTTTTATGATAAATTACCATAATATATTATGCAACAGGTACCTTTTTGGAATTCAAATCAGAAAGTGTTTAGGATACGCTGCTATATTACTGATTATACTATAACTTCTGTGTTGAATGGACGATGCACATGATTTACCATACTTTTGTAAATTGAGGAGACATGACATAGGTACGGAAGTTTTACTCAAACGTATTTTATAATTCTAATGTATCTAACCAATGAAAATAACTCACTCAAAATATTTGCTATAAAAATAGTTACAAAAGATATAACATCGGCAAACATCTATAAAATTACTTTACCTATACATGGTGTCACGATCTATTCGTTCCCAGACAGTTCGTTCAACGACTCATCCGTAACGTGGGGCGCACTGGACTTCTGGTGCACGGGACGTTTGGTGCACGGGATAACTGGTGCAATGTCCCATAAACCTAACCTAACCTAACGATTTGTCCAGTGATCGTAGAGTACAGAGATCCTTAGGTCTCGTTAACAAAATAACTTAGCTTAGTGAGACATCCAGTGCACCAGTTGTCTAATGCACTAAATGTCCAGTGCACCAGACATCGAGTGCGCCGCACGTCGTTACCGATGAGTCGTTGAACGAATTATCTAGGAACGAAATGAGGCGGAACGCTCATACATATATTAATGTATATACAGAGAGCGGCAAAAAAGCTGACGGTTTTAAATCAAAACATCAACGAAAACCGTCTGCTTTTTTTGCCGCTCCCTGTAATATTATATTTTATAGAAAACGTAATGCTACAAATAATAAAAAATATATATTGTGCAATGATTATTATTTATTTTATTTATTTGTTAATTATAAGTAATTTACGTCATATTAAAAAAATAAACCACAAAAAGAGTAAGTAATGACAAAATGTTATAATTATTATCTGACATACTTCTTGAACTTGATGCTTAACCTATAAATATAAGTATGTCATTCATAAGATTGACGACCTCACAGCCGAATCATAACAATGATTTGTCATCGCGGCGAAATATGAATTCAAAAAATGCTCTCATACTCACCGCAGTATTTATATGATGCACTCGCTTATAAAACTCACGGGAGACTGAGAACATTTGTTTCTATTGCTTATTATAAATTGTGGGCGTGTCGTTGCATCCATATGGCTATTCAAATAAACGCGAATAGATTAATTCCACGGCAATAAAATATAATACTTAATGGATAGGTACGGGTATAAGGAAACTCTAAGTACTCTGCATATATTTATTGATGCACTATGATTTCATATCTCCTGCTGTCGAGAGTGCGGCTGTATTTACTTATTTTATGTGTAGGAAGAATTCAGTTAGCAAACAAGGTCTCGTGACAATCACGTCATCGGCTGTGTAGAAATGCAACGTCATTATAATTTAACTATCCGGATACTTTACAGAATGGGCTCAGTGGAAAAAAGGTGCGCTTATTATGAGTATTGACATTTCACGTACCCAGCGTTCTAAAGCACGATCGGCGAGTATTATACAGGAGCGGCAAAAAAAGCTGACGGTTTTAAATCAAAACAAAACCGTTAGCTGTTTTTGCCGCTCCATGAACTACCTTAATTAAATAGATTGCATAATTTTTATTTTTTATGAGTTTTTTTTTATGTTTTCAGCATTCACTGTGAGATCCATTATAAATTTGAATATTATATTATCTCTGAACAAGAGAAGGATTGAGAAAGGCTACGAGTTGCAGTCTCCTAATAGTTAACTTATCTTGATCTTATCGTGATCCATGTAAAAACGAGGTAAATAAATAAATATTTATAATTTTATATAAGTATTTTTTTAACATGTACGCTCCATATTTGGATCATATGGACACCGCAAATTGCCGTTTCACAGTTCTGTAAGCTCAAATTGTCTATGCCTCCCAGAACACCTGTATACCCGGAGGTCCACATGAGAACATAAATGGTTTCCGCGAACTCGCATAAACTGCAGCTGTAAGTGCCAGAGAAGTAAGTATTTGGGTGTTTAAAAATCAGCGTTTTTTTTTTACCGAGATTGGATGATTAGCCCGACACTCCTGAGGCCTGGACCAATTCTGTTTGTCCTTAAGGGGTGGTTCATCCATACTGGAGACATGTATAGAGCTTAGATTTGTTTTTTTTTAATCTAACTTATTTTTGTCAGGGTTTTGAACCGACGGCTGGACTATGTTTACAACATTTTTTTTTTTAATATCACGCCATTTATATATATTTTTTTCCAAGCAGGATCAACCATCACGGCTTGACGACAATAAGTATTTTAGTCCAATGAAGGTCCACAAAAAATAAATTAAATTAGTAATAAAGACACTTATTACTACTGGAAACAAGTCTCGGATTTTTTAAAGAAATCACAATTTTTTTAAGGCAGTGAACGTGTTAAAATGCCTCCTTATGAATGAAACGTGTTCAGTCTTTTCATCAAAAAGTGATATAAATATATTTACTATTTAAATAAAAATTCATTTACAATTATAATTATCCATTACATCAAAAAGTGTCAGTTAATAAACCTTAACATTAACAACCAGTCTGTATTATCTCCATTCATTTATATAGCTGCGAATTGTGGTATCTTAGCAGCTAGAAAATTAGCAAATTATAAATATATGGCAATAAAGCTAAATTGTCACTTTCCATAAGGATTGATTTTCTGAACAAAAATCCTTAATATGAACTGAGATAGAAACTGCGAGTGGTCCAACAAAAATATGAAGTTACGTTAAAGAAAATATATTTGATAATTTAACAAAAATACAATAAATTTATCCTGCTAATTTAATACTTGTATAATGGGATGATTTGTGTATCATTGGTGTGTAAGTGCGGAGGAAATAAAACTAATTTTATTTATAAATATATGTATATTTTAAAATGCAATTGCCCTAATAATAAGGAATGCAGGCATAGAACAATATTATAATATTAAAAAAACAATGCAGTATTTCAATAAATCTGCAAGAATATATTACAAGTATAATTCAGAATAATAATTTAGGACACATTTGTTTTAAGACTTGTAAGTGCAGAAACAAACTTAGATACGAAAATATAAAAAAAGGTATTTTTTAATTTGACTATGGTTTTTTTAAGCCAATGGGATCTTGTCGTTCTGGAAGGGGGCGTTAGGGAATATACATACAATTTATTCGGAGGAGTTTCTGGATGTTGAGTTGAATTGGTATAAGGCAAATTATTGATAAGTAAGTGGACACCGCAAATTGCCGTTTTTACAGTTCTGTAAGCTCAGATTGTCATCCTTGTCCCAGAACACCTGTATACCCGGATGTCTACATGGGAACATAGATTGCTTCCGGGAGCCTCCAGGGCAAGACCCTGTGAACTTGCATAGACTGCGGCTGTAGTACCAGCGAAATATTTTGGTGTTCAATGATCTTTTTTTTTGACGAGATCGGATGAGCAGCCCGTCTCTCCCGAGGCCTGGACAATTTTGTTTTGTCCTTAAGGGGTGACTTGACCGTACCGGGGGTACGTGTAAAGCTTAGATTTGTTTTTAAATCAAGGTTGGTCGGGATTTGAACTGACAGTGTCTGAAAGACAAACAAACGCTTTTGCCACTGGACTATGCCGCCCGGCAACATATTATAAAGCCCACCAAAAACAATTTAAAGTTATAAGATATTTTATTTCTTAAAATATATTCCCACGCTTTATGTATATGGGATTATATGTAATTTAAATTGGTATATTATTAAAATATTCTCTTCTGAAACTTTTGAAACCAAAATAAAAATAAATTAGATAGGGTATTATAAAAAAACAAAGGCATATAAAATAAAAATTACATACGCCAACAAAAATAAAAAACGATTGTAATTTTTCATGACATTTGGTTAAAAAATAGGAATAATTATACTTTAACAATTAAGTCAGTGCGTTATTTCAAAATAACAAAATTGTGATGATTTAAATCACATTTTCAAAATGTACAATAATAATAAATTTTATAATCTTAATATTAAGTTCTAATTTTAACATTGCCTTGGTGAAAGGGAACACACAATGCTATAGGCAACTCTGAATATTATATATATACATATATATTAACATTAGAAATTCTTTAAAATAAAAAAATAAATATAATTAATGTAAAAGTATTTCGGTTTTTGGGTTTAGCCGTGTGTGGCAAATTATTTCGTATTAATATTTCGGCCGCCATTGCAGGGGTCTTCTTCAAGGTCGACGACTTTGTGATGAGTTGATGTCTTGAGGTAGTTCAGCCGTCAGCCTAACGTACCTCCACGAGGTCATGTCGGAGAGTCTTGTACGGTGGGTATGTTCTAAAGAGTATACCTCTACGAGCGTCATGATGAGTATGTTCTAAGGAGCATACTTTCACCGTCATCCCTGTTGATTTTGATGGAATGTCTTTTGATTTCAATGGCTTCCTTTACTAGGACCCTGTAATAGCGGTCGAAATATTGGTAAGATATAATTTGCCACACACGGCTAAGCCTAAAGCAACAATACCAAATATGGACGTGAAAACATAAGAAGTTCTTTAATGTAAAAGTGTTAATTCTTTTAATATTCTGATTATTTAGTAACATTCAAAGGTAGGAATGTATGCTGCAAAAATAGTTGTGTTAAGTGAGATGGAGCAGAGAGATAACTGATAGTTTGGCTCAATATTGGTAAGATATATTGCTACAAATAAATGGATCAACAATATCTGTGTACTGAATTAGTTAAACATAATCAGGAAGGTTTTTTTATAGGGATTTATAGATTTCCAAGGACAATTATTACGGCCCATAACTACAAAGTCTGTCTGTTTTGAAGTATGCTGTCTTATTGCAAACTGTCCTTAGGTGATATTTATATTTTAAGCTACAGAACATCTTAGTTGAATGAATGGCTGTTTTAATGAAATTATTCAAAAAGGCAATCACAGCATATTTTTAATTTTCTTTAAATTAATTCTGTCAGTTAATAATTAATAATAATATAAACTCACAACACAAATCTAATTACGTATGTGGTTAAGTATGTGTATTTTTATTTCATTTAAATTTAAAAAACATCCATTATGTGGATTATGGCTATTACATATTTAATACATCATTTATCACAAAAGCATTTAAAGTATTGTTTTTTTTACTATATATATGGTGTTTAAAAATTTATTTTGTTTATAGTAATACATAGTTTAATATTATCACAATTATAATTATTATGTAGGTATTTATAACATGAACAATTATTTAACAACATTTAACCTTAAGCAGCATAAATAATATTTGTTGTCACGACCTATCGTTTCCAGACAATTCGTTCGAACGACTCTTCAGTAACGACGTGGGGTGCACTGAACATCTGGTGCACTAGAAATTTGACGTAAGGGATAACTGATGCACTGGCTGTCTCGCTAACCTAACCTAAGAATTTTTTCAGTGATCGTAGAGTCCAGAGATCCACAGGTGTCGTTAACAAAATAACTTAGGTTAGGTTAGCGAGACATCCAGAGCGCCCCACGGCGTAACCGATGAGTCTGAACGAATTATCTGGGAATGAAATGCGGGGGAACCATAATATTTATATATAGACACGTGAATTAAAGTTTATGTTTACATAAAAGAGAATGCCTGCAGCTTATTTATATTGTTTTATATTTCAAGTAAGCAATCACATTGATTACATTATTTCTTTCCTGACAAATTGATGCTATTTATTTACTATGAAAAATTCATGATTATTGCGACATCTCTTTATACGAAATATAAAAACAATGATTTTTTTAATATGTAATCAGAATTGTATTCATGATGAATTTTGGATCAGCGAATTCAAACAGTGCAAGTGAAATAACTCGCATCTCAAACACAACAGTTGGATTGAATTTTTTTCTTCTGTAAAACTGCATTTTCAGGGATTTGAATGTGGAATACTTGGAAAAAAAAGATGTTAAAAATGACTTACTTTATGTTTATTTTTTAACATAATATTCTGTGGCATGTATCCACTATATAACAAGAACACTATTTACATAAATGGATGCAATCGGTCAGTTAATACAGGGTCGTGGGGACATAATATTTATAAATAGTAACCATGAGATAATATACAGGGAGCGGCAAAAAAATTCGACGGTTTTGGTCATTGTTTTGATTTAAAACCGTCAGCTTTTTTTGCCACTCTCTGTAGAAGTAAATTGAAAGCTCAGTAATTTTAGAAGTAATTGTTTATTCTAAAAACAAAAATATTATAAAAAATTATACACAAATAAATTACAGAATTAAAATATCACAAGGGGATGATGAATGTGTTACAAACATTACTGAACATCCTAGAGTGATTATTTTTTGAAAGTCTGAACTTAAAGTTAAAGATTTTTCTATGATTTAATATTATTATCATCAGCTTGTATCCATTTCTGGATACATACGATTTAAATTCTGCCATATAAGTCATATGGCAGGATCTTTACCATCATTTTACTTATTTTTACCTTTACCTCCACTTTACGTCATTCCATAGTCTTTTGATGACTTTTTAACACTTCTCTTACTAAAATCATGACTTTGTGTTAAATATACATTCTTTAAGCATTGGGGTTGTAGAGAAGTACTCAAGAGCAAGAAAGAAAAGAGAGGATTGCGCGACTTTTTTGCTTTCTTTTTTTATCTCCTTATTAGAATTGTTCGATTTGAACTATTTAAACTGTCGTTGCAGGGGTCGTCTTCAAAATTGATGATTTATGTGAAACTTACAATATTATTTGATTGTTTCATTACTTTTCTACTCTTATCATAGCGAAATCATGAGTCAACATTAAGATACAAATCCTTTTAAGATAACTTGACGCTTGTTGTAAATAAGTAATATGGAACAAAAACAGGAGACCGTATGACATATTTGGTTTTCTCATTTCTTTTTAACGTCTGTCGAACCACAATCATAGCTTTGGGCTTAACCCTTGCTTTACGATAATATGTATTTACTACTACTGGACTGATAATGAGAATATCCATATAAAGTATAATAGACACTTCAGAATTTTTGTATTCCTCCATGATATTATTTAGTATTAAGTAAAATTACAATGGAAATAAATAATTTGTGGAAAAATCGAAATAGAATCACGCTCACGTGTCATGTATCAGCGCAGAGCTCCTACACAGACTGACAAATTTGTTATCCGGACACGTATACGGGTTTATGAATGTTCTGTCACTCTGAATTCAGCCACACACGAGTCAACATGCATGCAGAATTTATTGCAGCTACGACGGCTAATTGCAATGTTTTTTTCTCTTTTCAGATACTTATCATTACAAAAATGTTTATATTTCAACTTCAACCACAGTCAATCGAAGCAATATTTATGAATATCCACATTTTTCTGGTTTTTAAATCACATTTTTTTTATATGGTTTGGAAAATACATATCATCGAAGCTCAGGGATGTTTTTAACACAGTAAGGGGAAGGTTAAGTTTACGTCCTTCTGTGATTATTTTGCAACTTCTTTAGTCTTCTCGTTACTGCTTTATGCTTGTCGTACTAAAATCATGACTTCAGGTTTAAGATACACATCTTTTTGCGGAGACCTGGCAACCTCCTCGGCTACGCTGGGATCCCAGGCGAAGATGAGCACCGAGGCTGGCACGAGGCGCAGCTGGGCGATGGTCTGGCCGGGTGCCGCGTTGGGCGCCGGCTCCTCCAGCTGCTCCGAGCTGAGGCGCAGGGCGCCCGGGGAGGTCAGCACGAAGGGCAATCCCTCGTGTTCGAGGTTCTCCTTTACAAATGCAAACACCTCGGAAATCTTGTCGTAAACTGAGAATGTGCCCTGCAAAAGAAAGTTCATAGAAAATATCATTGATATGATGAAATTTCTCTCATGAGGAAATCAGAGAAAAAGAAATGGCGGACAGGAAAATCCGTAATTTTTTGCTGTGAATTATTTTATTTCTTTTATTTTGTCAAATGAATGGGACATTAAAGAAATGTTAATCCTAAGACCTCAATTTGAAATTCCTCAAGAAACTCTAAAAATTATACAAGAAAATAAAAATCAAGGTTTAGAGTTGACGGCGCTGGTCCCAGATGTTTTGCTGTGTCAACTCATTTTACTATTGAGTTGTATTACTTACTAATTGAAAATTGAGCAATCGGATGCGGACCAAAACACGGACGTGATCGCCTATTGACTAATGTATCTCACTGGTCCAGTACCTACCCATTTATTTATCAGGCCTCGGGAGATTCAGGCTAATCACTTTATCTACTTAAAAAATGCTAGTATAAAAACATCTAAAATAGATATGAATACTAACTCTTATACTATCCATTACCACCTGATATCAGCTTGATTAGCTCCTTAAGGCCGATGCCGTAAAGCCTCGACAAACGATCTTTTGTATATTATTTTTATCCGCTTGCCTGACATCTACATCGAATGTTTATTTTAATTATATAATGTTGCAAGGCGCTTGCATGCGCCATCTTGTTTGTTATGACAGTTGGCCTATTGCCGGTTGGTAGGACTGTCATATTGGCAGTTGGTACCGTGGAGATGTGAGATCGCGCCATGGGCTGGCAGTTGAAGTTTGACTCGCGCCCGTCACAGTGCGCGCGTCCTGTGCGTTTGCTGTGGCGGGCGACGTTTGTGACAATAAACAAATAATATGTGAAAAAAGTGTTTATATTGTACACCTGATCCTGCATCCTTCATCCAGTTAATCGATGTCCAAAATGGAAGAGGAGGATATCAATTGGCGCCCCACGTTGGGCGCCAATTAATATCCTCCTCTTCCATTTAGGACATCGATTTACTGGATGAAGAATGCAGGATCAGGTTCACATTATAAACAACTTGTTTCTGTTTCACGATACATGTTTATTTGTCAATAACGTCGCCCGTTAAAGGGCCGCCCTTAGGGACGGTCCTACCACGAGAACGGGCGAGTTGCGACTCCTGCCCGCTCTCACATTTCGGTGTTACCAACCGCCAAGATGACAGTTGTACCAACTGACAATGGGCCAACTGTCATAACAATTATTTTTGGCGTATGCAAACACCATTTAATATTCGATGTAGATGTCACGCAAGCTAACCAAAATAATAGACAAAAGATCGTTTGTTGAGGCTTTACGGCATCGGCCTTAAGGAGCTATATCAAGCTGATATCAGACCGTATATCGATATGTCTTGGTAAATGTGTTGGCTTGGCAGAACTGTTCAGCGGTTTGTGGTAACAATATGCTTCTTTTCCGGTGGGTATAGCTGTGGTTAATGCGTTTGCTTTTCAAAACTGAAGGTCGTGGGTTCAATCCCAGACGGAAATAAAAAAAAAACGATTTCTAAGCTCCATGAATACACCTAAAATACCAGTCACAGCCTATTAATCAAAATTGGTGTGTCCCGTGAAGACCACCCATTCATAGTGAATTCCTGTAGTAATAAGAATGATGCGTTAATATACTGTAGTCTATGACGTTGGCAGATCAACACTCCACATGCAGCGCTAAGCCATATGCAGCATGGTAAGCGTCATAGAATTCCACAGATAAGACTTCAGAATCACTATCATCATCTGTCGGTATTCTCCTGTATGTGTTTAGATAAAAAAATGTGATATGAAAATAAAATAAATGTTTGAGTTACCTGCAGAAGAATGCCGTCTGGGAACCTAATCCTGATGAGCTCGTACTTGTACTTCCTGATCTCCCGCAGCTCGTCCTTCTCTCGCATGGCCTTGGTGCGCAACATCTGACTCTTTTCGATAGTTTCTATCCTGTAACATCCAAACCAACATCAGTTATATTAAAAGCTAATTGTTTCATTTATGTAGCCTTATGTACCTATTAACACAGCTTCAAATAAAAGCCACTATCCGGGGGTCACAATGTTAAGAGATGGATGAGTAATTACATAACTCACTGAGGGCCAGATCACGTGTTCAGGAGCGGGACGTTGAACTTCTTAGAGTCGATAGAACAGGTAACAAAAGATGAACCGCTAACGGCGGGCACCAAGTGACCGAGACAACCGTCTGTTCTCTGCACTATTATGTGTGAGTGAGAGGGTGGGGGGGGAGGCTGTGTATCATCGACATCTCTACTCGCCCGGTTAGTATCCGCTCCAATGAAGTCTAGATGACAGAACATTTGTCCTATTCTTTGCTGTTTTTTTTTTATGAAATCACATGCAGGAGAGCACAACCGGTCGAGACCAGTGCACTCTATGAAGTTCAACCAGGGTGGCTGGACACTGCATGCTGTTTTTTTTATCTTTCTGTGTGGGTTGGGTAGATTGCTAGTGTATATTTATGTTTCTTGGAGATCCAGATTACAGGAAGAAGGAAACAGATAGTGGAAGAGCATTCCAAAGATTACCGATGGCATTTAGGAAGAAACTTTGGTAACTGCCAGTTCTTGGTCGACACACATCAACTGTGTTTATTCAGCAAGTGTAAGACAAGTTTGTCAGTTGTGGGTGGTTGCAGGAGGTATTAGTTCTTTAAGTTCCGAAGAGCAGCGACCATGGTAATAACTGTAGAAAAGACTTAGTGAACCAATCTTACGCCTGTGTTCTGTTGATTGCAGGTTAGACGTAACGGTGTTAATGTTTGTCAAACTAATAAATTTAGAAGGTATTTTGGCGCTCCAATGTGGTGGCTGCCGTATTCAAGGACGTATTTGTCCTTTATATAGAAGAAGAAGTTGTTTGTTGTACCGACGTGATCTTTATAACACACCTTGTCTTTTGGATGCGAGACCGGCTTTTGAGTTAATTGACTCATAATATTTGAGTTTATCCGAGATTGATACTCCAAGGAACCTTAAGGAACAATATCACAATATTATAAAGAGATCACTTTCTGTAGAACATAACAGATTGGTATAGTCACAGAGGCTCGTAGAGTTTACCTTAGTTGGTGCTCTTTCTTCAGTTCTTCAGCGCTGATGGAGTAGAAAGCGGCTGGAAGGTCCACGCGCCCGGCAGCCTGGGACGGAAGAAGAACCTGGAGTCCTCGCTCCAGCTGTAAAGGTATCGGCTCAGCGGAGCGCAGAGCATCCATCAACATCTGTAACAACACACACCAACAATTATAGCAAAACATAATTTAATCTTGATTAAAAAACCTCACCATAATTATTTTATTTATGTAGAATGGAAAGAGAAGAAATGATATTAGCACACTATAACTTGTTCCGTAAAGTTTTTTTCTAAATATATTTGGCCTTCCAGGACAAGGAAAACTTAGGGTGTTAGAAAAGGCACCTATTTAGACAATGCCAGGATGTTTTAACTGCTATAGTGCCATTGTTTTTTACTTATATATATTTAAAATTGCCTTTTTTGTTTGTGATGTCGCTTACAATTATCTCGGAAAAAATATATCTCTTCCAAAAATTACTCAATTCCAAAAATTACTCAATTTCAAAAATTCTTTCAGTATTATCATAAAAAAAAACTTCACATTAATGATAAAATAGAAAGAATGTTATGGAAACATATTCATCATCATTCATCATCAGCCTGTGTCCGTCCACTGTTGAACATAGGCCTCCCACATGAGTCTCCATCCTCTTCGATCCTCCGCCTTCCGCATCCAGGTCACTCCCGCTATTCTTCTTATATCGTCAGTCCATCTTGTACGGGGCCAGCCAATGCTTCATTTGCCAGTTCTTGGGCGCCATTCCAGTACTTTTCTTCCCCATCGACCGTCGTCTCTTCGACAGATATGTCCTGCCCATTGCCACTTGAGTGTGCCTATTTGTTGGGTAGCATCCACTACTTGAGTTCTTCTGCGTATTTCCTCGTTTTGGATTCTATCTTTTAGCGACACTCCGAGCATGGATCTCTCCATAGCACGCTGGGTAACTTTTATTTTATGGGTAAGACTTGCTGTCAGATTCCACGTCTGTGCGCCATAAGTTAATACAGGAAGGATGCATTGGTTAAACGCCTTAGTTTTAAGGCATTGAATGAAACATATATTATGAACGAAAATTATAACAAAAACAGTAATCAAATGTAAAAGATTTAACATGTGTGCTTTCCTGCACAGATTACATGGAGTCTTGTTTTACAGCGGACACAAATCAAGTTGCTCCTCTTCACAGCGCTGTAATCCTTGCTGCTGCACACTACGCAGTGCCGTTAATTACGCTCTTTCTTCACTAATTGAAGAATGATTACTTTCACTGGAACTATTTTCTAATGCTGACATTTTGGCTTAAAAAAATTTTTTTTCAAGATCCTTTTTACATTGCATTTAGTATTAATATAATAATTAACATCCTCCTCTCCTCAAAAAGGACTTAATACGTCGCATGAGGGCAGGATGAGGAGCAGGTCAGCAGACAAACACTTTCTTTTAGAAGCACATTGATTATATTTACTTAAAAACTTTACAAGCTTTCGGCCGAACGGGAGGACATGCCGTTGTCCGTCATGGGATCTTCTCGATTGTCAACATATAATAGCACCGTCGGTGGTAAAACTACATAACTAGTCCCAATATGGTGGACACATAAATGTATGGCAAGCGACAAAAATAAGAGACGAAAGATTGTTTATCGATGTTTTCGGTACCAGTTAGCAAGGGTTACATCGTGCTGATGTCATAACTTAACTTTACGTAACACGAAAGTAAAAAAAACGAACTTCCCTACCGTGCATTAAACAGTAACTGATTTCAAGAACGCTATCATGCTTGTGGAAATTTCAGCTAGTGGCACTATTGGTTTGTATACACATGAATGTGATGGCGCTCATCGGCATTAAGCCGGTAAAGGTTGAGGGTTCACTTACTATGAGACTGTCCACGGACTCGACGTTTGCGACGTCAAACACTAGAAACGGTTCTTCAGCTTGTGCCTCCCCCAGTGCGAGGCTCATCTCCCGGAAGCCGGCGGCCTGCAGCAGCTCCAGCGCACCCTCTAGCGGCCGCACCTTGTCGCAGAACACTCGGTTGGACATCCGGATCTTGTGGAACTTCTCTTCATCGGGGTGCGTCACGATGTTCTCCAGATAACGGCAGAGAGTTTCAACGCACGCGTCAACCTTAAAATTTAAATTATCATATTATTTGAAATGTGGTATTTCCAATGAGAAAGAATAGAGTGCGAGATGGCCGACAGTGTGGGTTTAAGTAAAATGGACCGCTTGTTACGTACGTCTCACGCTGAAGACGACAGCTGTTGATAGTTATGTGTTATTTGTAAATGTGTTATTTGTAATGATATAGGAATTCGATGGTTTATTATACTTTGCATCCCACGAGTATTATCGGGCGGACCTTCAATAAAGAAACAGTCCGTGAGCCCCGACCGATTGTTAGAAAGGGTCATAAATATTAAATAAGCCAAAAGTGCCCTTTGTTGGCCAGCGTGAGATGCGTCTATTCTCGAGAAAATGTCATAAATATTAAATATTCAGAAAGTGTTCCTTTGTGTAGTAAAGCGTGCGACCGAGCCTGGGATACGTTTCAGTTTTAGCCATAAAAACATAAACCGATGTTATGGCTAGGATTACCTATCTCTAGGAACTCGTATAGTAATAAAACCCTAAGAAAGGAATACAGACTCGTGCGAACGTGACTATTCTCACGGCCGCAAAAGTAGGTACCAGAAAATTAATGTATAAAAGCACCGACTTGAACGTTAAATAAATCAGTTTAGACTTGAATCTCTTGCGTTTCATTTCTACCTCCCACCCTCCTGTAAAGCCGCGCCGGCTGCCCTAAATCTGGAGAAATGAGGCTGCCCGCCCACTTCAGATTGATGGCGTAACTAGTTACCTTACAAGTAACTGGGAGAAGATGGTCTAGTGAAGAGCGGAAAACCGATACACGCCCGTAGAGCGGATCGTCAGCGGAACTGGAAGCTGTCGTCTACATTTGGTCCTTCGAACCGGATTCTGCCTTCGTGAAGAAGATCATCTCCTGACCTGATCATGCCTGCCAATCGATCACCGATTGCAACGCGATCAGGAAGCAACCGTGGAACTAACATGGAGGAGGACGACGCCCGATCAGAATCGGGGGAGTCAATGAGGTCCGTGGACTCCAGAGAGGCGCGCCGCAAGGCTGACCAGTCGCTGAACGCTCTCACCGACATGATGGCCCAGCTCGTCGCAAGCAGCGCGCAAACCAACGCAGCCATCGCAAGCCTCGCCGCCAGCCTACAAGTTCAGCGGACCACGGAGCTCCCGCCCGCACATGAAGCGGACCGCCGTGCGGCCCGCAGTACGGGCGAAGCAACTCACGCCCCGATGCAGCAGCCCGCCACGCCGAGGTCTGTGCAAGTCATACGGGAGCCTGAGGAGGACCACTACCGTGCAGCCTGCAGCGCCGGTGAGTCAGTCCCGCCCACACATGAAGCGGACGGCCGTGCGCCCGCAGTACGGGCGAAGCAACTCACGCCCCGATGCAGCAGCCCGCTTACGAGTGGGTGAGGCAGGAGCCAGCCGCGCAAGAACAGCTGAGCTCCATGACTGGTCGTGAAGAGCGCGCGGGGCATATGGCTGCCGCGGTTCGAGAGCGCCCAGCGCCGTGTCGGTCGGGCGCGGAAGCCGAGGCCGAGCAGCCCGCTTACGAGTGGGTGAGGCAGGAGCCAGCCGCGCAAGAACAGCTGAGCTCCATGACTGGTCGTGAAGAGCGCGCGGGGCATATGGCTGCCGCGGTTCGAGAGCGCCCAGCGCCGTGTCGGTCGGGCGCGGGAAGCCGAGGCCGAGCAGCCCGCTTACGAGTGGGTGAGGCAGGAGCCAGCCGCGCAAGAACAGCTGAGCTCCATGACTGGTCGTGAAGAGCGCGCGGGGCATATGGCTGCCGCGGTTCGAGAGCGCCCAGCGCCGTATCGGTCGGGCGCGGAAGCCGAGGCCGAGCAGCCCGCTTACGAGTGGGTGAGGCAGGAGCCAGCCGCGCAAGAACAGCTGAGCTCCATGACTGGTCGTGAAGAGCGCGCGGGGCATACGGTCGCCGCGGCTCGAGAGCGCCCAGCGCCGCCATGGAGGGCGGACGCTGAGGCCGGTCATCGGCCGGTCAAAATTCAGTGGGCGAGGCGGGAGCCAGCCGGGGAAGCGAGGCGGGAGCCAGCCGCACGGCAGCAGCTGAACTGCGAGACTGCTCGTGAAGAGCGCGCGGGGCATACGGTCGCCGCGGCTCGAGAGCGCCCAGCGCCGCCATGGAGGGCGGACGCTGAGGCCGGTCATCCTACTCACCAGTGGGCGAGGCGGGAGCCAGCCGCACGGCAGCAGCTGAACTGCGAGACTGCTCGTGAAGAGCGCGCGGGGCATACGGTCGCCGCGGCTCGAGAGCGCCCAGCGCCGCCATGGAGGGCGGGCGCTGAGGCCGGTCATCCTACTCACCAGTGGGCGAGGCGGGAGCCAGCCGCACGGCAGCAGCTGAACTGCGAGACTGCTCGTGAAGAGCGCGCGGGGCATACGGTCGCCGCGGCTCGAGAGCGCCCAGCGCCGCCATGGAGGGCGGACGCTGAGGCCGGTCATCCTACTCACCAGTGGGCGAGGCGGGAGCCAGCCGCACGGCAGCAGCTGAACTGCGAGACTGCTCGTGAAGAGTGCGCGGGGCATACGGTCGCCGCGGCTCGAGAGCACCCAGCGCCATGGAGGGCGGACGCTGAGGCTGGTCATCCTACTCACCAGTGGGTGAGGCGGGAGCCAGCCGCGCAACAGCAGCTGAGCTACGAGACTGCTCGTGAAGAGCGCGCGGGGGGCATACGGTCGCCGCGGCTCGAGAGCGCCCAGCGCCGTGGAAGGCGGACGCTGAGCCCGAACATCCTGCTCACCAGTGGGTGAGGCGGGAGCCGCCAGCACCAAGGATGCTGAACTACCGAGCCCACGAGTGGGACGCGGGCGTCTATCGAGATGAATTCGCGGCGTACGAGAACTCGGCATCGAGGGGAATGGCTGCCGACCTCGACCGTCATACTCACGAATGGTTGAGAGACATGCAGAAGCCTAGGACGCTGGATGATGCCGAAATACAGTCGATGATGGCAAGGCGGACAGGGGTCCAAGACCTACCACCCTTCTCGGGGAACCGCTAGAGTGGCGCAATTTTGAAACACAATTCATCCAATCGACGAAATTGTGCAAGCTGAAAAATGTCGAAAATGGACTCCGGCTACAAAAGGCCTTGAGCGGACGAGCCTTTGACATGGTGAGCGAGATGCTGTCAGATCCGGAAAACGTTCCGGAAGTGATGCAGATCCTGGACAAAGAGTTCGGGAATCCTCGAGTCATCGTCAACATGCTGACTAATCGGGTGAGCAGGGTCCCGCAGCTCCCGGATAGAAGTGTGATTGCTGTTGTAGATTACACAACTCTAATCAGAAATACCGTGCCGTCACTCGAGAGTTACGGCGCGCAGCATCTCGTCTCGACGGCGCTGCTCGCGGAGATGGCGTCGAAGCTTCCCGGCTACCTCCAATGGAGGTGGATTGACTTAAAGGACAGTTTAAACGACAATTGTGTCACCAGTGTGAAAGTGAGGCCTGAAATTATCATAGGTCTAGACAGTGCCGAGCTAATAGTGCCGCGAAGGATTGCGCAATTCCGGCGTGATGGCGTAATTGTGAGTGATACGCCGCTGGGCCACGTTGCGTTCGGCACGTGCGCTCAACCGAAAGGCGGCGATGAAGCTGGACACTTCGTGGGGCACTGCAGCGTAACGGAGGGACCGCCGAGCGTGCCGCGGTTTTCATCGAGGACGAGACCGCCAAGGACAACCGCTCGGACTACGGGATTTGTCGATCGCTGCCAGAATCCCCAACGCCTGAAGCCCGAAGGAGAGTGTGAGCTCCGGGCAGAGAAGATCGTCGACGACGAGGCGATACGTGTGCGTTCTTCCCAGAGGCGCGCCTCCGGCGACGAGATGAAGGTTCTGCTACGGGGAGCCGCCACCGCCCGGCGGGCGCATGCGGGCATTCGCGCCGACATTCACGTGGGACATCCGGTGCGGTGCACAGCAGAGACTACACAGGATCAGCTGGTGGCATGACGACCCTGGTACAGTACGACACGGAGGAGGAGAAGATGTGTCTCAAGAAACAATGGCGGGCGTCACAACAGATGGCAGATGCTTTCTGGCGTCGGTGGGTACGGGAGTACTTACCAACGTTGGCGCGGCGCCCGAAGTGGAGGACCCCGACGGAGCCGATTCAGGAAGGAGACCTGGTACTCGTTGCGGATCCGAAGTTGCCGCGCAACACATGGCCACGGGGACGAGTAACGCGAGCGACTCCAGCAGCCGACGGGCAGGTTCGCGTGGTTCAGATAAAGACCGCAACAGGGACTTATACGCGGCCAGCGGCGAAGCTGGCGGTTTTCAACACAGAACGAGTCGAGACGTCCGAGGCAGGGTACAGCAGAGACTGCACGGTGGGAGTGTTACGTACGTCTCACGCTGAAGACGACAGCTGTTGATAGTTATGTGTTATTTGTAAATGTGTTATTTGTAATGATATAGGAATTCGATGGTTTATTATACTTTGCATCCCACGAGTATTATCGGGCGGACCTTCAATAAAGAAACAGTCCGTGAGCCCCGACCGATTGTTAGAAAGGATGTCATAAATATTAAATAAGCCAAAAAGTGCCCTTTGTTGGCCAGCGTGAGATGCGTCTATTCTCGAGAAAATGTCATAAATATTAAATATTCAGAAAGTGTTCCTTTGTGTAGTAAAGCTAAACCGAGCCTGGGATACGTTTCAGTTTTAGCCATAAAAACATAAACCGATGTTATGGCTAGGATTACCTATCTCTAGGAACGTATAGTAATAAAACCCTAAGAAAGGAATACAGACTCGTGCGAACGTGACTATTCTCACGGCCGCAAAAGTAGGTACCAGAAAATTAATGTATAAAAGCACCGACTTGAACGTTAAATAAATCAGTTTAGACTTGAATCTCTTGCGTTTCATTTCTACCTCCCACCCTCCTGTAAAGCCGCGCCGGCTGCCCTAAATCTGGAGAAATGAGGCTGCCCGCCCACTTCAGATTGATGGCGTAACTAGTTACCTTACAAGTAACTGGGAGAAGATGGTCTAGTGAAGAGCGGAAAACCGATACACGCCCGTAGAGCGGATCGTCAGCGGAACTGGAAGCTGTCGTCTACACCGCTTGTACATTAAATATGTTTAAAAAAACCCCTTTTAGAGCTAAACTCATTTTCATGTAAATGATTGTTAATAATTGATCAGGCAACAACAATTCACAGAGCTGGCTATCGTGACATGATAATCCAGTTTATTATGCTAAGTCTTAATGCATATATTGAATCATTTCAAAGTATTCCACATGACATAAATCTCAAGAAACACTTTAATTAATGCACAAGTCTATTTCTGTTCATGATTCATTTCCACCAAAAAAAAAAGTCAACGGACTACTGCGGCGTGGAAGGAGTGAGCTAAGTCCTTGCCTCACCTTCTCTCTGCTAGTGTTGCAGGACTGCAGGATGAGGCAGGCCGTCAGTCCCGGCTCCTCTGCCAGCTGCTCGTAGAGAAAGCTTTTGATGTTGATCTTCCATTCTTCTTTGGTGAGGACTTCTTCGCTGATGAGAGGACACCTGAAGAAAAACAAACAACCAAAATAAAATTATTTTACCAACACGTCAGCGATGTGTCCACCATGTTTTTCAATACATCATAACTAGTGCTTTTGATTCCGAGATACCGAATTTCTCTCAACACTTTAATCCCGGCGGATATAGCCTGCCAGCAGGTATAGCTCATTGGTTGAAGCGTTTGCTTGGCAAGCCAAAGGTTGTGGGTTCGATCCCCAACGGAGATTAGAAAAAGAAACATTTTAAATCGATTTCTGAGCTCTAAAATACCTCCTGTTGGTGTGATTTTGATCCTTCGTCCGTAAAATGCCATTCATAGCCTATTAATTAAAATTGGTGGTAGACGAAAGACGTCCTGTAAAGACCACCCATGCATAGTAAATTCCTATAATAATAAGGATGACGTGTGAATGTCGGGCTGTAGTCTATGACGTTGGCAGATCAACACTTCACATGTAGCGCTAACCATATGTAACATGGTAAGCGTCATAGAATCCACAGGTGAGACTTCAGCATCACTATCACCATCTGCCGATATTCTCCTGTATGTGTTTAAAAAAAAAAACCCCGTGATATGCTTTCTAAATCTCAAGATTACGGTTTCGACTTCCCTTTTTCTGAGAATCAACCTCAGGATTTGAAGGGTCAGTCATGGGGCATTTTTAGTGTAACTAAAATTTACATGTTTCGACAATCTTGGTTCGATAAAATGAAAATAACATGTAAATAAAATAATATGAAATAATAAGTAACTGACTGATTTTGAATGGAGCATATATGGAATGACCAAAAATATCAACTATAATTTAATTTTAAGCATTTTCTTTAATGTCAATTTTCGTTTAAAAACACAGTAAATTGTGTTTTCGATAGATTTTATAAATACTTTGTTTGGTTTGTACATTTTGTATGATGCAAGTCCTGTATTTAGAAGCAAAGACAAACAGAATGTCACATATATCGACTGATTACAAGTAGACCATAATGTAATTAAATATCACCTAAGGCCTTTAAACTTTTATGAAAAAAAATAATTTAAAAATATATTTTTATAAAAAAAAACATAAAAAACGGTTAAAAACAGCCTCATCACACATTTCATGACTAACAGCATATAATTAATTAAATATACATATACTATACATAAAATTCTTTTTTCAACGTGTCAATCCAAGCACAAAAATAACGGCAGAAGCGGGATGCGAACCGCGGACCTTGGAAACCAACTATGCCCAGGTATTCATACCGCTCAGCCGACTTGGCTATTGCTATGCCTAGACCAACTGACTTTGAAACTAGTATTCATGTCATTGTTATCATCGTATGATAGATGTCGCTATAGTATATATTCAAAGTATGTATATTTTTATTTTTTATTATTCAATCAGTCATCATTTATTCACAAGCTTAATATTATTACTTTCCGACAGTCTATTTATTTTAGTAAGTACCACTCGGGTCTCGAACCAAACTATAGACTGAATGGATGAGAAACGACTACTTATAGTTCCGACTCGGACTTTATAACCAATCATTTACCTGTATTACTGATGAATAATTTTACCTGTGTTACTGATGAATAATTTTACCTTCTTGATATTGTCTCAAGGAGACATTATTATATGGATTTTTAAAATTTTTATTAGAATATTATTTTATTATTTCAATATTCCTGCTTCGGCCGTTATTTTTGTGCTTGGATTGACGCGTTGAAAAAAGAATTTTATGTATAGTATATGTACATTTAATTAATAATAATATTGTAATATAGTCAATGATCTATAAAAGTAGATTAGAATATTGGAATAATAAAATAGTATTCTAATAAAAATTTAAAAAAAATCCATATAACAGTATATAAATTCACCAATTTTAATTCATAAAAAAAATGTTCTTGACGCCATTGCCACAAGCATGATGTGTGAGATGAAGGTAAAATGGAAGACAGACCTAAAGAATACTCCGTTGACTGCCAGTTGAGGAGGTGCTTCCAAGTGCACTATCTCTGGCGCTGCAGGGGCGGGACACACAACCTTGGCTTCAGCCTGCAGCTTTCTCTCGGCTTCCAATTCTCTCTTCACTTGAGCCTAGAAAAACACAATTAATTAATATTCAAATGTTCAGGTACCTGTGGCTGGTTCATTAAGGCATGATCTTGTTTGGAAAGCGTTTGAATGCTTCACACAGCCACCGATTGGGGCCCAAATATGCCTAGGATACTACATCTTCCTTCTCTGCCGGGAAGTATTTAAAGTATACATTCAGCAGAGCTTCGGATGCAGAGATGACTTGGAAAAAGAACATTATTTGTCCATATGCTCAACCTATGGAGTCAATATAGAAAATTTGAGTTGAAGTTATCACCGCACACCCGAAGCAGCTCGATAAACCAAAATGTGTATAAAATGAGGATTCTTTAAGCCGGTGAGTCTTTATTTTTTTGCTTAATTCACCCATCCATGGCTTCACGGCTTTTCTGAAGAAAATTCACATTAATTTCTTACAAATGCAGAGGAAAGAATGTTGATGAGCAAGAAACAAATGCCCATTTTAGCCTAAGCGTCATAAATTTCCATAGATGAGACTTCAGAATTACTATCACTATCTATAGGTATTCCACTGTATGTGTTTACATAAAAAAAGCCTTTTCTGGACAAGCGAATTTGTATAAAACTTGAACAGGGGTGACTAGACACTTTACAATATTTTTGGAGTATTAGAAGCTGCAATTGGGTTATCGGTACAGTATATTTCCAGGTGTCTCTCTAACCAACGTCTGTATGTTATGAAAAACTGACTTTCGAATAGCTCGGAGCTCAATGCCTGCAACTAAGTGTTAAAAGTGCCGTAAGCGATAGGGCGCATTTGTCATTAATTTTGCAACAGCGCACCCGCTGGAAGGCTAATTGTGAACTAATTTATAGTTCCTAATAATATAAGCATAATCTCACCTGAATAGCTGACAGCGAAGTATTGAAACTGGCTTCATTTCTCGCTGCAGAATTGATTCTTAATAATGCCGCTTGTGCAGCCAAACGAGCCTCCTCGGGGGGAGCGGTCCGGGGGGGGGGCGCTTTGCCGGCCTTTGCCCCGGAACCTCCTTCCTTAGGTCGCGGAGCCTCTTCTGTCAACTTGTGTCCGGGACCGGCACTCTTAAACTTAGAATCTGCCTTCTTCCTGGCAAAGAACTTCTTGATCTTCTCCGCCATTATTGTAGATTAATATGCAATTTAGATTTTTATATTCTCGGCGTGTGTTCTTTGGGGAGTTTCAGACGAGAGACGCTGTCTTTTAATTCTTGAATGGCGCGGGATGTTGCTGAAAGTAATCAAACAATAATTGTGTTAAATTTTTTAAATAAGGAAACGGACAATTTATTTTGAACCCCAAATGTAATTACGTAAAGTTGTGTTCTGGGACCATGCATAGTAATCCGAGCTTACAGATCTGTGAAATGGCAATTTGCGGTGTCTATTTGCTCCAAATATGGATCGGATATGGTAAAAAATAAATAGTTGACTACAATTAAGCGTCCAGACCTTGTACCTACTAAAAATAATACCCGGGCTTTTAAGAATTGACCTAAAATTATCAATAAGACAATATATCATTCTTCTAAATCTTTATTTAACACATCACTGTTAATATAATTTTTTCACGGGTTCATTTTCTTAAGAAATTTGGTGCCCGTGCGTATGGCTTAGAGCTAAATTGTTTGATACCTGATGATTATATAACACAATGAACATATTATGTTTTTAAAATGAGTCAAATCATCCCAATGGCTGATTGCTTTATAAGTCTATCATATAAAATCAATATATATATATATAGTCGATACATAATATAAAAAAATAAAAATGTGTAATGTGTTTGCATAAAATTAACCTTCTAATGATATTATACATACATGTTGTATATACATATATTCTGCCAGAGTTGGGGGGGGGTCTTGTAGTTTGAAAATTTAGAGCTTATCATAAAGATAACAAAAAAACAAATCAGAAAGGTTAAAAGGTTGAAAACATAAAACCAATATTTTAGTGAACTTGCTACTTTTCAGTATTTTTAGTTAATGTGAAGCTTGATAAAATAAAAATGGGCTAACTTAGTTATTTTTTGTATTTATATATATATGTATGTTTTAAAATTAAAAGCATGTAATCTTTTTTTTATGATACGACTGTTATTCCAATATGGTTTAAATGATGTCCAATGGCATTGCCAAACTCCAATTCCTTTTATAATCATTGTACAATGCAATGAACCACTCCTCAATGGCCACACCTTTACAAAAAACAACATTCAAAAAAGTGCTTAGTCATATATGTCGTGTGCTCTCTGAATTAAGAGCATAAGGACATCACAGACGACTAGCAGAGATCTCTGAATGCTAGAAGTTCGGCTTGTGCCGTTGCAGTAAGCTCCTCAATCTAAGTTTCACCAAATACGTTTAATCACTCAGATGGCTTCTAGGTTATAAATATGGTATATTCGTTTATAAGTAGTAGCATTTATTCTGTCGAATATAAATAATTCAGCTACAACATACCACCAACAGAGATATGTTAGCTACCAGACCGTTAGCCTAATCTCAATACAGTCACTCATACTAAAGTTCTATGGAATACATTATATAAACTCGGAGAAAAATATCTTTGTAATTATAAGAGTATAGCCACTATAATCCACCGCAATTTATTGTATACTTTGCATAATTTTGTGTAAGTTTCGCGTCTCGATTTTTCAACGAATTCATTGTTTTACTATCGCACATTTAAGGGCTTATCTTACCCGGTTTCATGAAACGCTCCGAGATCCTCTTCCCGTAAACCTTCCAGGACACGAATATGAGCACCAGAGTGCACAATTGCATCAACAGAAACGTTTTTAATAATATTGACTGAAATTCGTCGAAGTAGAATACGTCAGATAGTTTCTCGTAGATGTCCGACGGGGAGGATTCCTCCGAGGAGAGGCTCGCGAGCAAGTGGAGCGCGTCCTTGGAGGTCTGTATCGCGCAGCGAATGAGGTTCTCTATCAGCGTCGTCGCGTTAGACACGGAAAAGTCCAGTAGCGATGTCATCACATTGACGAATGTTGAGTTTTCAGACAGTTCTGCTCTGTTCTGTCAAGATGGTACAGAAATCAAAGAACGCATGCGCACAACATTGTCACGATCTTCTTCTTTTTCTTTTATGAACCGTGATCGGTGAGACGTGAAACACAGACACGTTTTAGCTTTTGGCGATAAGAATTTTACCTTATAATCATCAATAATTGTTTATTTTAACCCTTTTACTACGGATCGGTTTGAATACAAATTATACTGTCAATTATAAAACAAATATTTGAAGTATAAATGTACTTATCTGGTCTATTTTCATATATCATTGGTTCTTTTATCCTTTAGCTATCAAATGATGCATAAAAACTATTCTAAGAAAGTAGCAAAACGATATATCATGTCAAACGATGTCAACGGTCGGGGAATCTTGTGAAGGCATATGCCGACAACCCATGCGAAAGGGTTAAGACGTAAATAAATTATAATTATTATTAATCAATAACAAAACAATATATTATACATCTAGTGATATATTATTTTTCTGTGCGTATTTTATACACTGCTTTGAGTTACCATGTCACTTAAAACTAAATGGTCAATAGTCTTGAGTGTCGGAGTAATCATATAATCTATTTGAAAGTGCTGAGTAATTAATTAAAGAAATAAACACTTGGGCCTCGTATAACACGGTTATATGGTACCACAAAAACACCGTGTAATAAAAATCCGTGTTATGCAAGGTTTGAAGTTCGTATATTATTAGGGATTGCGTTCCAAAAAAAAATAACGATAATAATTAATATAAATATATGCTTTATTTTTTTAGATAAACTAATATACATTTAAAAATTCATTAAAAAAACTTGAAAATAACATAATATGGCATTCATTCATCATCACTATCACTCATAATTCTATATGTTTTACTCTTTTTCGAAATCGATTGTACGTTTTAATCATCGGAGGACTATGGATTTATTGTGGTTCTAAAACCAAATTTTTATAGGCTAACCTTCAAAAATTCTGTAAAAACCGATTGTCTGCTTTTAGCGTATAAATCCTTACGCAAAATTGGACACAACTATAAATCTTATTAATGACCAAATTATATTTGCTTCTTCCCCTCTTTTGTACCCTATAAAACTTTGATACTGCTTTCATTTTTGTTTCAGCTCAAATTTAACCGGACTTTATAACGCCTTCATCAGTATCATCAATTAATTATATTTTTTCCTAGAATTTTATAGCTTCCCCATCTACTTTTGGATTATCCACCAAAATATTTTTTGCTAAAATTATCTAGAATTCTTACCTAAGTGCATTGTGATGTAAATGTTTATTGTTTTTTAATGGCCTTTGTAATTGTAAATATTATTTTGTTGTGACATCAAAAAATTCCCTTATACATTAATGATTTCCTAAAACCACATATACTCATCACACAATTTATATACACCTTTTTGCTCACTCCTTTGCTTTATATAGAGCCAACAATTTGTTTTACTAATTGACTTGAAAATGGCCATTCGACCTGGCTGAAACATGTCGTCAAAAAAAATATATGTGGAATAAATTCTAAAGAATCTTTTATTTTATATCTGAAATCCTTACGTATTTCCTTATAAGATTTCAAAATCTGTTGCAATTCTCTCTTAAATTTCGAATTTATTTCCATTACAGGATCCTTTTCAAGAAAAAAGTTTTCTAATTTTATAGTCAATTCCAAACCGTCATTTATCGTATTTAATGTGAAACATGTAGCTGCTTCGCTGCAACTGCTTTCTGAGTCGTTAATTGTGTTGGGTTCATCTAACATTTGGACTAATTCTTCTTCGTTGAACTCACAATCCTCCAATATTTCTTCGATGTCATGAATGTCCATGTCATTAAAACCTTCTCCACCAACGCCTTCACAATTGTTTATTGTCTTTTGGTATTCATTTGCTATTGGTGGTAAAACATTTTTTCCAGACACTACTTCTGGCCATAGTTTTTCCAGAAAGAATTAAAAGTGGAATGTTTTATTTCTTTAGCGGATGCAGAAACAATCTTGCCACAATTTCGAATAGATTTTTTTTCCAAGCTTGTGGAAGTGTTCAATTTTCACCTTGATCAATGTCTTCTAATATTTCTTCAGATGTTCGACGAATGTAATAGGCTTTAAATGTTGAAATTATACCTTGATCTAAGGGCTGGATTAAATACGTAGTATTTGGTGGTAAAAAATATATTTCAACATTAGGATATTTTAAATCGAGCGGAAGTCCTGGTGCATTGTCCAATATCAATAATATTTTTAAATCAAGATTTCTTATAAAATCTCTTACATCAGGTATAAAACAATTGTAAAACCAATCTTTAAAAATAATACTTGTGGTCCAAGCCTTTTTATTGACTCTCCAATAAACAGGTAAATTATTTATTTCATAACCTTTTAGTGCTCGGGGGTGTAAGGATCGATTAATTAATAATGGCTTCATTATGGAATTTCCGAAAGAATTAGAAATTAGAACACAATAGTAAGAATATTCTTTCTTTCGCCACCTTGAATCCTTTCGCATGTATTTCATTTTTTTGATATGTAGGTTCGTTGCGGCATCTTCTTCCAATACAATACTGTTTTGTCCGCATTGAATACCTGGTCTGGTGTGTAGCCCTTATTTTTTATAATATCTTTTAGCCGATTCTATATCAGCTGTCGTAATTTCTCCTCGAATTTGTATATTATGTAGTGAGAATCGCGTTTTTTTTAAAACCGTATTATATAAAGCGTGTTGTATAAAAATATGCCACAATTTATTCAACAGTGTTGTATAAATTCGTGTTGTATATAACCGTGTTATACTAGGCCCAAGTGTATTTTATTAAAATTCTCATGCTTTTTCTCTTAAGTCCCCGGATTCTTATCCTGGAGATTGATATGAACTATGTATATGCATAATACATACTCGGTGACGTCGCGTCGAGGATAATGGCCACTAATATAACTGTGCGGCAAACAATATTGGTGACCTGATGCTCCATCAGAGAAGAGTTTTAGAAGAAGAAGAAGTCTTCTTCATAGTATCAATCCGGTGGATTCGTTTGCAGCAACAGAATCTTGCATCTCGATCACCATTCTTCTCGGTCCTCCCGCAACCCTCTTCAACTCAGCATAAGAGCTACAATTCATGTCCTCGAACACTTGCTGCAAATACTCCCGTCTAGGGTGCCCTCTACTGTTTCTACCTTCAACCATCCCTTCCACAATTTCGTGAAGAAGACCATCGTGGCGCATGATGCTACCGATCCATCAGGCTCGCCTTTCTGAGATGGTTCTTATTAGGTGCCTATCTTCCTTGATTATCCTGAGAACCTCATTGTTCGTGACGTGGTCTCTCCAGAAAATTCCGAAAATTCTCTGTATGACCACATCTCAAAGGCCTCTAGTCTTTTTTTATCACTTTCAGATAAGCACCATGTCTCACAGCCGTACATCAAGATGCTCCAAACGAATGTTTTGGCAAGTTGCTTGCGGAGCCTTAAATTAATATTCTTTGACTCAAGACTTTTTGCTTTTTTATTGAAAGCTAGCCTTGCTTGATGTATGCGACTGTTGACTTCTCTTTTTGAGAAGAAGAAGTGAATATGTTGCACGCCTGCGCAGTGGCGCTAGTCCCGCGGCAGAACTTGTACAAACTGTCATTTTAAACGCATGACAGCTGTGTTCGAAAATGGAGGACGGAGTTGCAAAAACTAATAGCAATTTAAATGTATTGTTGAATCAACTCGCTTGCGCAAGAAACGAAATAAAAAACCTCAGGTAAAATCCATTTTGGAGCTCATTTTTTATCGCCAGGCCTTCTTAAAAACATATTGATTACTGATGTCCCCACTACTCTTGCTTCAAACAGTGCAAATTTATGGGATACTTCATCTTGATTTAAATGCCTTTATTGTTCAATTGTTTGCGTTGCCTTTTGATACCAAAAGCATTATTTTATTTGGTTATTTATTTTTCTTTGTTTTGTATTTTATAATTATTTGTCAAGGAAAAAATGCATTCGTCAAACTTACAGGCTTTTCATATTAAGCGGTTAAGAATATGGCAGCTGTCAGATTGATCAGATTAATTTTATAATGTATCAAATTTAATAAAATCAATAATTTTTCCTTTTTATCCGATTTCCCTATAAAAAAGTCCGTTTGTAACACTTTTAATGATGACTCTGACAGCAAAAACCAAAATATAAATACCTAATTATGCTCTGAATATTCAAAGAAAAAAACATGTTTATTTCTATCGAAAAATATTTTTTTCATTAGGGTTCCATGAAACCAGCAAAACAACATGCTTTACTAACATATTTGGTATCGTTGTAACTTTTTGTTTGGTTATTGTCAACAGTGGCAGAGAAGAGTAAAGAATGTCATTTTTACTTAGGAAATAGTTAATTTTACAGTGAAATATGATACTCGAGACCATTATTTGTGACTTATTTTGAAGTTTTGATTTAATAAACCATTTTAAAGCTTGTCATTTGAATGACGCATGATCCGCAAAAATGAAATATAACCCCTGCTGAAAGATGCAAATTTAAATAAGGCATATTGCAATATGTGATTATTAAATTTAAATGATATTAAAAACGTGTATTATCTTTAATTTTTAGGCAGCAATTGGTGTCTCTAAAACACAGTCACCGGAAAGATGTTCAAGAAGTACAGGAATTCCTCAAAGCGTGGACTTGCAGTAAATGTGTGAACCGCGGTAATAATATTCATTGTTAATATAAATATATATGAACTATTGAAATGTTGTGGGACATTATTGTCTTATTTGGATTATTCTGTTTGTCACCGTACTTTCAATAGTTTTTTTTATCAAGACAGAACTTTCTGCATTCCTCGGGTAGCAGACAAATGATGACTACTGAGAGTCCGCAGTGGGTGACAGCCCGGCACTGGAATCAATACTGTGGCCATTTACGAAACCGGCCCCGCTATTGACAGGACTTGTCGAAGAAACTAAATAGCAACGCAGCACCATATCTTTGATTCCTTAAATCTAGATTTAGCTTAACACTTTTACATATGCGTGTCAAGCGAGCAAACAAAAATAAGAGACAAAAAAAAAATTGAGGCTTTTCGGCACCAGCCTGTGAGAGCTGATATATCAATAATTTCAAAAATATTTTTTCAGGGTCGCCAGCTCCAGCCTCAAGTGGCAATGCAGAGTTGCCGTCTGGCTCCGGATCTGCGCTGGCAACACCCGGGGATCCCCCTTGCCGCCTCATCGGCTACGTGGAGACCGACTTTGCCAGCAAGCGAGGTGTGCCGCGCCAATCCGGGCTGCTCGCTCAGTCACAAGGGGATAGTTCGGCTGGACCGAGGGGTGCTCAACAACCCTCAGCACGCTCTGGAAGGCTTGGAGCACTTCTCACATATGTGGTACGAGTATTTTTTTATGCTTATTAGTAGATAGTGCGCTCAATTGCAGTCGCAGCTATAATCCATATAAACAAAATGCTGCCTATAGTTACTGTATACCCCCTTTTTTTTCTAAACGCTTGTGAATATTAACAGCTCACCAAAATCCAATCCAAACGTATACTCAGTTATAAAAACAGGTGGTTGCATATAATACATGAGGTATGATAGTTTGACTGATAAAGTAAAAATCTGGACACGCTATCCATCCATACGAGGGTGATCCGTAAAATAAGTTTACCATGGCGCTACAGTCCTGAAAAGTGCTGTTATGGTGGATCCCGTGATTCCGTAGTGTACCTTGGTTCCCGCGCTCCAAATCCCTTCCCTAGCGACCTGCCTGCGGAGCTCAGTCTTGGCTTGGCTCCCGTACGTGATGCTTCTCCCCCTCCTTTCAACCGCCATGGGAAACTTATTTTACGAATCACTCTCGTACATCTGGTCAAAAGAAAAAAGAGCATATTCAATTGATTCAGGCATTCTAATAAAAAAAATATTTCTTAAACCCAATCACTCAAACTGATTACATTTTATTGTGTTGGGTTATTTCTGTTAATTATTTGTGTTTACTATGATATTAAGGTTTAATGTGATATATATATACCATAATACTGTTTGGGTTTATATGCCTCTCGGTCCAACCGGGTCTTGGTTGAAATGAAATATCATTATGAACCTTATTTATATAAATTAATTTCAGGATCCTGTTTTACTTCCACGCCAACGAGAGCAATCACGTTAAGGCCAAAGTTTCTCCTCCGCGACTGAACGGCATCAGAACGGGAGTCTTTGCCACCAGATCACCACATCGCCCCAGTCCCATTGGACTGTCGCTGGTGAAAATTGACAGCATCCAAGGTAGAATTATATGACTACTTTTTTTTGAGACCTTTCACTATACTAGTTTTATCATTTTTTAATTTAAATATGTATTTTTTATATACAAACTGACACCCCCTTTACTAACGAAAAAGATGACTTCACGTCGCCGGGATGGTTATCAGATCGCGTGGTGGCGGAATGAGGAGCAGATGAACAACACAAGGACTTTTCAGAAGCACATATATCTCGATAAGCTTGACAAACTTTCAGCCCGGGCGGAGTTACATGCTTACAGGCACCGGGCCGATCACAATACGACACTCATCATGGTCGGGGACAACTGCTTACTGGCCACCGGGCGCCTGTGATTGGTGACACCCAGCGCCGCAAGTGGCGATCTATAGAATTAATGACGCACCAATGACAAACAGCATGTCTCAATACTAATGACACACCCGTTCAAAAAAATAATATGCCGACACATAAAAGTCCGATGAGCGAACAAAATAAAATGAAATATCGCATCTTGAGGTTTTCGGCACCAGCCTGCAAGGGTTGTTTTGATATCAAGCTGATATAAAAAAAACTGTATTAACAGAGTATTGCTTCTTTAGTGAAGTCTATGACTTTCTTTACAAACTGCCAACATAGAGCTCTGTCAGCCGGCATGGTCTGTACACAGTTGAGAATATTGTAAGTGTTCATTAATCTGTGCCACTAAACTCTTCAGTTTGTACGCAGATGGAAACGCAGATGCAGGAAGAACCAAAATCAACCTGTGTGTTAGACCTTTCGTGCGAAGCAATGGATGAGTTAATTAATGTTTAGAAGAAAATTTATTAAAATATATTTTCAAGTAAACAGAGATTATTCAATGTCAATGATATTTGGATTCTAGGAGAGGGTTTCATTATTACATTTTTTTCAAAATTCCTTAGTGTTCAAAACATTACTTTGAACATAATTTTTTTGCAGTAAACATCCAAAAGTCCTTAAAGTAATTATTATAATCAAACTATCTTAGATGAAATCTGTCGATTCATACAGTCGGGACCCAGGGCATTGACCATCACAATATTATTATAATCAAACTATCTTAGATGAAATCTGTCGATTCATACAGTTGGGACACAGGGCATTGACCATCACAATATTATTATAATCAAACTATCTTAGATGAAATCTGTTGATTCATACAGTCGGGACACAGGGCATTGACCATCACAATATTATTATAATCAAACTATCTTGGATGAAATCTGTCGATTCATACAGTCGGGACCCGGGGCATTGACCATCACAATATTTTGCCACTATGTAAATTGAAGGGATCAAGGTCCAAAACAACAGGTATCTAGGAATTTTTGGTGTATGAAATTCAATGTATTAATATTAATTTTATAAATGCTTATTCATGTTGTATACTAAGATATAAAAAGGGGTATATTATCAAATAATTTAGTACCAATTCAACTCCGGTCTTTGGATTTATCCGCAGTGCCGGAACCTTGGTATTCCGACGTCACCATTTAGCTAACGCTGTAATTTAGGGACTGCGATCTCAGTTCTGGAACACTTAGGGATCTAGTTTATTTCGTAGTTATTAATAATAATCGAATTTTTTAATGTACCATTTTACATTTGTTTAGATGACAGCGTGGTATTTTCTGGCGTGGATATGGTGGATGGAACTCCAGTGCTGGACTTGAAGCCGTACATCCCCCAGTACGACTCTCCGTTCCCGACAGTTCCATCGACAGTGGCAGGTTCAACAACCAGATGGGAACGTCTCCCAAGAGAGTCTGACGGTAGATCTGAAGATGGAGACTCCATTCTGCAGGACCAGTCAGATAATGACTACGACTTTCAAGGTAATCGCATCCTTATGATAAACTAACAGATATAATCAAAAGCAATGATGACCATAAACAACGTTCCTACAGATAAAAGTCTATATTATTTGAGGTGGCACAATGAGTCGACCTCAAGTTATCAATACTTAACCCTTTGGACGCGGAAAGCGACTATAGTCGCCCGATTTTTTTTCCTATTCGACGCGGAAATCGACTTTAGTCCATGGCTTGTAAAAAATGTTACCTTTAGACGCGGTAGTCGAATTATATCGTCTCGCATTTACGACATCGTCTCTTATATACAGTCCTTTTTTTGCTGCGCATTTATTGTGCAGGGGTGGGGGAAAGAGAGGCCAAACATGTCTCTCTTTCTTTTCATCATTATAGAGGGTAATATTAATTCTTATTATATGTTTGACACATGTGTTGACGCTGAACATTCAGAATTCACATTTGATCAAATCGATCGAGACCCCCCATATAAGTATCATTTCAAGACTATAATATATGACATATACTCCATGTTATATTTTTCAGTTTTTTCTGTTAATTTTTATAATATTTCCATAAAAGATTTTTATTTTTTTAGTTTAAAAGTTTGTCATAGTATATTTTAGTAAATTAATATAATTTTGGTAGTAATAAATATAATTATAGTTTTTTTTTTCAAAATCTTTTTTTGCCTTTTCATCCTTCATCGTTTTTTGACAACCCTGTTATGTCATAAACATAGCTAGGGGTGGGTATTATGACTTTCAATACACTTACACTACATCATAAATAATGACTAATCATTGTAAAATCACTATCATTTCTTGAGTGTTTTTTTTTTATATTTAAATTCGTTTTTTGAGCCCCCCTCTCCCCAAAATATAACCTGACGACTATTTTTTGGTGTATTAAATCATGATGTTCTCAAAAAAGAAGTTAAAAGAATTTTAAAGAATACTTTATTTTTCATGTAAAATTTTCATTTTACAGATCAATTTTTTTTTTCGCTTACCGCGTTGAAAGGATTAAGGTAACTAGAAAGGTCTGAACAAAGAATTATGTTTTTCAGATCGCCTTTTAGTTGGCGAGGCTTCACAGTCTTCTGCAGATCGTCTGGACGGCTCCGGGGCTCGCGAGGAGTTTCCTTCGCAGCGCGTCCTTGACGGGAGAGATTCAGATGAAGTGTTCCTGAGCACCGCGAGAGGGATCCCGGCGCACGACTCAGTGAACTCGGAATACTTTGACAGGTAGCGAATGACAGTAACTAATCGCTGGAAATGTCAGTCGCAATAAATCAAAACACAAAATAGACAAATATCATAAAATCTTTTTACAAAGTTATAGAGGCTATGTGTAATTATTGACATCAGCATGATATAGCTATTTCTGACTGGTACCGAAAACCTCGATGTACAATCTTTCGTCTCTTATTTCTGTTCGCTTGTCGTACATGTATGTGTCTCCATATTGCCATTTTGGACAAGTCCGGTCAGATTAACAACAAAAAGTCTTTGTGTTGTTAATCTGCTTCTCATCCTGCCACCACGCGACTGAATAACTACATTTTAAAGAGAAGAGGATGTTATTATAAACAATATTTTAAATTACATATTTTTCTTTATTGAAGGTCACCGATGCGGTCTGCTTCTCAACGGGAAGCTCCTGAAGGCAGCGAAGGAGGATCACCGCCTTCACCATTACCTCCTATCGGTTTGTAAAAAAATAATATTTATAATTATTTACTTTACGATATTAGACTTTATTCATGCATTTATAGTAAAATTTAAATAATCAGAATTGACATTAAATTGTTAGTAGTTTTTTAAAAAAAATTTAAATAAGCTAAATATAAAATATGATAATTAAAGATCCACAACAATATTTTTTAATATATCGGTATACTCACACAATTCTACACCAAATATCATCCTCAATGACATTTCTCTCGTTAATATCAGAGAAAAATAAATGACTGACGCTGGGATTCAAACCACAAACTTTTTAATTTTGTTTGATGTGCTGTTTCTTTTTCTCCGATATTGACGAGAGAAATTTCATTGAGGTAAATATTTGCTATAGATTTGTATGTGTTTATAAATTTGTTACAAGAATTAGTTTTTGATTTCACACATTATGTCGGAATGCGGAGTGTCGTGCATGATGTGTTGTGAGCAGTGGATTGCTGTGAAAGAATTGTTATCAATTGAATATTTTTTTTTCGATTCAATTATGTGTGTTGGAAAGAGATCACTGGAATTCTCCCTACATTCCAAACAAGAAAGAAAATAAATAAGAACACTGTATAATGTCACGGGGAATTTAATGTAAGTCAGCTTAATATTTAAACAGTTTTAAAGGTGAAAAGTTACAGAACATTTACATTAGATTAAATTGAATGATTAACGAGATTCTATTTTATTGGCTAATTCTAGAAATGATACTAGTAGTTAGTATATGACGAAGTTCGTAGATCATAAAACGGAGAAGTCTCTGATGGGCGGCTTGATGTTAATAGGCATAGATAGTGAAATTCATACAATTGATACAACAAGTCCGCCACATACCTGTAATATTATATTTACTTTAGCAGTTATCACATCATTAGGATATTGTTTGTGTGGGATTATTTTATACAAAATTTTCAACGTCTGATCGTGTAATCAGTAGGAAAAATATACTTCCAGAAGAATTCATTTCAACTTGATGATATTGTCTTCCAGGTAATGTCCGCGTTGCCGACTGGATCGCTAACCCTCCGGTATCCAGACTCGTAATGCAATTTGCAAACGACTGCTCCAGGAAGATTGAAAGAATAATGGGATCGGCGGTAATTATACTTCAACTTATTTCAACTGATCCATAGAAGTCCAAATTTCAATTGATTATAAATTCTGTATTGTTTGTTTCAGTCTCTGAGCGTGCAAGTGCACAATACTATTGTCTCTATCCTCTCAGCGGATCCGCGTTCGGTCTACGTGAGAGAGAGGTACGCCGATGAACCTTACACGTGCGTCATTGAGATGCTGAACGTCACCTGCTTCTTTGACGACACGGCGCACGCCTGCTTGGTCACCGATGTGGAATGCGTCTCTTCAGGCGATATCACAAATCTCACCCCTTAGGAACATAATTAAATTAGTTGCATTTTATCAACATTTTACTGTATATATATATATTTTTAAAGGTACTTAATAAAATGCATTCCATTTCATTTGACTCAAGGATATTATAATTTCATGAAAAACAAAAAGAAGTCAAAATTTAGATATGTTATTTATATATGCATGTTATGTTACACTTCTGCTTTTGTTTTCTGGTTCCTTTTCTAATTAATTTGTTAAATTTCAGCAAAAGGTAAAAACATCACCTAAAATATAATATATCATGAGTTACGTGACATAGTTGTATGGAATAATTTTAAAATTGGAATATCTTATTGACGGTAGTGTATTTACTTCAATTATATAAACGCACAATATATTTATGTGATGATTTAAAAAATAAGTTTTACTATTTTTCTTACTTGTGTTTATATAGGTATTGTGGCTTTTGGGTTTAGCCGTGTGTGGCGAATTCTTTTGTACCAATATTTCGACCTTCATTGAATTTTCAGGGTTGACGACTTTGTGATGAGTTAATGTCTTGAGGTAGTTCAGCCGTCAGCCTAATATACCTCCACGAGGTCTGGTGGGTATGTTCTAAAGTATTAACACGAGCTATCGATGTTGCCAGATACTGGGAAAAAGTAATTTGACGTCACTGACAAGAAGAAGAAGAAGAAAGTATTAACATCCTCTTCTCTCTCAGAAAGGTGTTATATAGTCGCGTGAGGGCATGATGCGGAGCAGGTCAGCAAATAAAGACTTTTTCAGAAGCACATTGACTTATATTTACCATAAAACTTTACAAGCTTCCGGCAAGACGGAGTGACATGCCGGCGGCCGTAATGCGACCTTCTCGGTCGTCCAGACACAGCTGCCCGCTTAGGCTGTCGCTCAGCCCTTAGGCTGTCACCTAGCGCTCAAGTGGCGGTCTATATAACTAGTCCCAAATGGCGCACACATAAACGTATGACAAGCGAACAGAAAATAAGAGATGAAAGATTGTATATCAAGGCTTTCGGTACCAGTCAGCAAGAGCTACATCATACTGATGTCAGTATGTTCTCTTACTGTAGTGTACGCCTTATCAACCCTGAAAAAGACCCGTGCAATGGCAGTCGAAATATTGGTATGAAATAATTCGCTACACACGGCTAAACCCAAAAGCCACAATACCAAATCTGGCCGTGAAAACCTAAGAAGTTAATATGTTTATACAATTCAAATTGTAAAAAAAAAGAGGTCTTGGGTTCTTTATAATTAACATTGAGGCATCAATTTAAATAAATGATATAAATTTTATTATCTGATTAAAAATATAAATATTATATAAAATTTACTGGTACATTTGATTTGAAGAATTAAATCTGCTGACAACTTCAGTTCTCGGAATATTAATAATAAATTAAATATATATTTGGACACAAACATAATATTTTTAAATTTAATTTCAAATGGAAATAATGATTTCAATTGTTTACATAAATAAATCACTATTTATAATGTTTCCACAAACGCCAATTATCAAGATTCTCGAATATTATATATAAACTATACACAATTTAGGGTGGCTTAAAAACATAATACGATGTATTAAAACAAAATTGTATTTCACTAAAGCAAGACAGCTGCATATTGCATGCGGAAAGGTTGTGTGATTGGGGAGGTGTCACGACCTATCGTCCAAGACAATTCGTTTAACAACTCCATAAGACATGGGACACACTAGAAGTCTGGTACACAGGACACTTGGCATACGGGACAAGTGATGCACTGGCTGTCTCGCTAATTTAACCTAATCTAACCTAACCTAAGGATTTGTTCAGTGTTCAAAGAGTCCTCCATAGGTCTCATTTACGAAATAACTTACTAAGGTTACGTTAGCCAAACATCCAGTGCACTAGTTATACCGTGCACCAAATGTCTCGTGAATCAGACGTCCAGTGCGTCCCATGTCGTTACCAATGAGTCGTTGAACGAATTGTTTGGGGACGAAATGCGGTGGAACCGTTGAGGAGATTGCAATTGCATTTTTTTGTGCTTTTTCTTGAAGAGATGGAGATTGTATGAAGGAGTTATCATGGATGTATTTCAAAGCTTATTAGTGACATTTTAGAAATGAACGATGGAACTGTGTGTGAGATGATTGGTTAAAACATCTCGTTAGCCCAGAATCAAAGAACCATTGGATAAAAAAATTGCCAAATTAGTTAATAGTAACCATTGTAAAAGTAACTATCATCATAATTAAAAACCTAAACCCAAATTGAAAAAAAAATCAAGAAAACATTTATCTGTTTCATTTCAAGTGATTGAATTATCATGTGTTATGTAATGTATGTATGCAAAGTACTTCATTTTTAAAACATCCATTTTAAGTTGTTTTGAAAGGATAACCTAACAGAATAATTGATTATACGCCTCTTCATGGATATTGTATTTTTTATATCATTGTCAACATATCAATTTATTTTATGATGTAGTCAAATAAAAAATGTTTAAACAGTAATCTTATTGTTTTATTAATATTTAGTTGTCATCCCTTTAAACACTTACCTAAACTCTAATTATTCAACTACATAAACTTAAAGCCGGGGTTGTTAAGACTTTGAAAAGTTGGTAAAATAATATTTATTCCATGAAAAATATGATTTTCAATTTTATGATAATTTTTATTATAAATTGAAAAAATAAATATTTTAGTCTATTCTCAGACCAGCGATTTTGCTGTCAATTTATTGTGCATCAACGGTGTTTTCGACTAATTTCTGTAAAAGTTTGTTGTTACATTGTAACATTTCATATATCATCAGTGATATTATGTTGTATTGGATACATTTCCTATTGATATATTTTTTTATGTAAACATATACAGGAGAATACTGACAGATGGTGATATTAATTCTGAAGTCTCATGTGTGGAATTCCATGATGCTTACCATGATGTATATGGCTAAACGCTGCATGTGGAGTGTTGATCCGCCAATGTCATAGACTACAGCCCGAGATTCATGCATCATCCTTTATTATTACAGGAATTTACTATGAATGGGTGGTCTTCACGGGATGACTTTCGTTAACCACCAAATTTAATTAATAGGCTATGACTGGCATTTTTACGGGTGCTGGATCAAATTCACCAACCGGGGGTATTTTTAGAGGTCATAAATCGATTAAAAAAAAGAGGATTCGCATTTACCACCAATTTTTTTTTTTTTTTATTAAAATAAAAAAAATACGACCAAAAGAATTGTATTACGGTGCGCCTTTTTCAACTCTGAGTCATGCGTAAACAAAGATGACGAAATAATGATGCCAGGGAGATATTGCCACACTTAAAGATTATTATTTAAAAACTACATTTGCCCAAGCAATAGTAGCGCTTGACGAGGGAAAAATGGTTTTGGAAGAATTTTAATATTCATCAAGGAATTAAAAATATTGGTAAGGGATGGCAAGAGGTCACATCATCGTGCATGTATAGAATATGGAAAAAGCTTACTAAACGTTTTGAAAACATAACTCAGTCGCAATTTGAAAAAGAAAATGAAATTGAACACACTACAAATCTCATTGTAGGGCATTGCAAGAAACTTGATACTAATATTGATCTTGAAGACATAGACCAACTTATAGAAAATGATTTGGAAGATCTTACAAATGAAGAATTATTATGCATCGAAAATCAAAGGGAAGAGACTAAAGGAATCTCCAAAAAAATGTATTGAAAGAAATGGAAGCAGTGTTTCTTCAAATTGACCAAGTAATGAAAATTTTCAAAAATGGATTCGAATAACGAAAGATTTTTGAGTATAAACCGCCGTATTCAGGAAGATCTTGCTTGCTACAAAGAAATATACAGGAAAAAAAAACAACAAACAACTCAACTAAAATTGGATATGTTTTTAAAAAAGACTACTCCTGCTTCTTCTTCGATTACTGTTGATGAGCCAGAGGATTGTACTTATATATTTAAATATTAGTGAAGTAAATATTTTAAATATTATTGAAGTAAATATTTTAGATATTAATGAAGTAAATATTTTATTTTGTATTAATAAATAAGTATAAATATAACAATAAAAATTATATAAATAAATACACATGTTTTATTTTAATATGTAAGTACATACATATTTTGTATGAAATTCAACTTATGACCAATTTGAATTACGATCAAAGTCCAGGAACGTATCTCGGTCGTAAGTCGAGGACAACCTGTACAAGACATTACACCAAACTGTTTTAAGGCGGTAATGGAAAAATCTCCGTCCAAGTTGAGTATAAAAAAAAAACAAGATTCACATTTACACAATGTAATTTAGAAAAAAAACCCTAGTTTGTGAACTTTAAAATACAGTATATGGTCTTAGATTGACACAGTGGGCTTTTTTATATCTAATTTAAATTTTAAGAGGTTATTGGTTCACCCTGTACAAAATGTTGTACAGTGATTCTTGAGTTTCTTTAATACCGAACCCCCGGCGGCGTACTCAAAATACCTTTTGACTAAATAAATCGTTTTTAATTGATAAATTAATACAGTTTGGAACATTTCAATTTAAAATAAATCCACTTACATAAATCATTGTAAAGAACTCATAATTAAATAATTTAATTTAATAATATTATACTTATGGGGTACGCAATCATTTCATGCCCAATTTTTATTTTTGGGCACACATCATCATCATCAGCCTGTGTCCGTCCACTGTTGAGCGTAGGCCTCCCGCATGAGTCTCCATCCTCTTCGATCCTCCGCCTTCCGCATCCAGGTATATTCTCATTTTGGGTATATTCTCATAATAATGATTGCACACTGAACACACCTCCACGCATAGCACCTTGTGCTGGTGTACCCTAGGCAACGTCTACAAAGTAGCGGCTAAGATGTTCAGTAGTGGTAGACGATTTATGGAGAAACACAGATAGCCACACCTGCTGACCATAGTTACCTCAACTGTCCGCAATATACTTTGGAAGGTGCTTTTCATTACAAAGCCGGTCTTTGCCTCTATATCAGGCAAGAAAGCAAGAGACCATTGATGGTCTCTTGCTTTCTTACCCATAAGCGGAATTTGTTGTTCTCGGCGACTTCAACGTGCACCATACTGTGTGGTTGGGGTCGGGAGAGACAAGCTCCGCTAGCAATTGTGCTGAATTATTTGCGTCTTGCTATGGCCTTGCACAACTCGTACAGAACCCCACCCGTAAACCTGACATCGAATAACATCGTCCAGCTCTACTCGACCTGTTTCTTACTTCTCAGCCAAATTATTACTTGGTGGAGGTCGAAACGCCACTAGGCAACTCCGACCACTGCCTTGTGAAAACAATTACAATCAGTGCTCCATTGCCACCAAAAGAACAAAACAATCGACGTGTGTGGCACTACAGGTCGGCTGACTGGAACGGATTACGTGGATTTTACGGAGGATACCCGTGGGGAGATATTTGCTTCAAAAATAAGGACCCTTCAATATGTGCCGATCTGGTGGAGGATGTAATCATCCAAGGAATGGAATGCTTTATTCCTCACTCCACGAAAACTATGGGCACCACCTTAAAAAGCTGGTTTAACCGTGACTGTGCCGAGGCCGTAAAACGCAGAAATACCGCATACAACAAACTACGAAAAAAAAATAACGACCCCATAAGTCGTGCAGCATACAATTTAGCCACCAAAGAATGCAAGAAAACCATTAATGACTCCAAAGACAAGTTCAATGTACAAATTTGCAACAAGTTATCCGCTTGCCCTGCCGGAAGTAGAGCATTCTGGTCTGTCGCTAACTCTATTGGCAGCAACTTTTGCACTTCTTCTTTTCCACCGCTGACTAATGCCGATGGCTCACTGGCTCTAGCCTCCAAAGAGAAGGCTGAACTTCTTGGTTCGCTGTTTGCTTCCAATTCCACACTCGACGATGGTGGGGCCAACCCCCCATCCATTCCTCACTGTGGCAAGCAGATAGGGGCTGTAAAATTCAGCCTCAAAGCCGTACGTCGAGAACTTCTCCAATTAGCAACCAACAAAGCCAGTGGCCCAGATGGCATACCAGCGGTGGTATTTAAAACTTGCGCTCCTGAACTTAGTCCTGTGCTCACCAAACTTTTCAGGTTGTCCTTTAGATGTGGTATCGTTCCCCAGGGATGGAAAAAAGCCCTTGTTCACCCAGTTCCAAAAAAAGGAGACCAAAGTGACCCCATGAACTATCGCCCAATAGCCATTACATCACTACTTTCCAAAGTGATGGAACCTTTAATTAACAGCCAACTTCTAAACTACTTAGAGAACAATGATCTTCTGTGCGATCGGCAATATGGCTTCCGCCGTAGTCGATCGTGCGGCGATCTCTTGATTTATGTCACACATGTTTGGGGGAAATCCGTCGAATGCTTTGGAGAGACGCAAGCTGTTGCTCTGGATATCTCCAAGGCGTTCGATAGAGTCTGGCATCGCGGTCTGGTGAATAAATTACCGTCTTATGGACTAACTCCCTCCCTGTGATCCTGGATTGAAAACTTCTTGAGTGATCGAAGCATTATCACTGTCGTAGATGGCTTTTCTTCTTCCTGCCATAAAATCAACTCGGGAGTTCCACAGGGCTCTGTGCTGTCGCCCACTCTTTTCCTTCTGCATGTGAATGATCTGCTTCAATGCGCAAACATTCACTGTAATGCCGACGACAGCACTGTCCATGAGAGTATAATCTTCCGTAAACCTCCGAAACATTCAGAACTATCTGCTGCTAGGGAATCTCTGGTGGAGAAGATGAACATGTCTCTTGAAAGGGTTTCACGATGGGGCGACCTCAACCTCGTCAGTTTCAACATTTCAAAAACCCAATCATATACTTTCTCCACCAAGAAGACTGCTATGGATCCTGTATCTTTCAACGGTTGTTCTCTTCCGAAAGCAAGCTCCATCAACATGCTTGGATTATCAATATCGAATAATGTCAAATATTACGAGTCAATTAAGTGTAAAGCCGGTCTCGCTTCCAAAAAACTAGGTGTATTATATAGATCACGTCGGTATTTCAACGATAAACAACTTCTTCTTCTATATAAAGGACAAATCCGACCTATCCTTGAATTCGGCAGTCACCTTTGGATTGGAGCCCCAAAATACCTTCTTAACTTAATTGACTCAGTTCAAAGAAGAGCAATTCGTTTGATAAAAAATGACACCCTTACGTCTAACCTACAATCAATGGAACACAGACGTAAGATTGGTTCTCTTAGTCTTTTCTACTGTTATTACCACGGTCGCTGCTCTTCGGAACTTAAAGAACTAATTCCTCCTGCACCCACTCACAGCCGACAAACTCGTCTAACGCTTGCCGAACATCCATACACGGTTAATATATGTCGACCAAGAACTGGCAGCTTCCAAAGTTCCTTTCTTAATGCCACCGGTAAGCTATGGAATGCTCTTCCAGCGTCTGTGTTTCCTCCTTCCTACAATCTGGATCTCTTCAAGAAACAGATAAATATACACTTGCAATCTCCCCAACCCACACACAAATATGAACACAACACACGTTTCCCGCATGCAGCGTCCAGCCTCCCTGGCTGAGCGTCATAGAGTGCACCGGTCTTGACCGGTCGTGCTCTCCTGCATGCGTTTACATAAAAAAAAAAAAAACTTAAAATAATAATTTCTATAAAATGATAATACTATAAAATCTTGCTGCTTAGTGAAAATAATTAGCAAATGAACAAATAAAACATGTTTGGAGCAATACAAGAATAGATTAGGGTTTGGAAAGACAACATCATATCTCGGATTCTCGCTAATCAAACCAAATTTAGTCATTTAAAAAAAGTGGAAAATTGAAGTTTTGGATTAAGTAAGTATTTATTCTTCACACGTGATATGGTGATACTAAAACTGTAGTTTAGGAATTGTAAGGAAGGCGGGTAAACAATTATAATTCATTAAGCATTTTTTTAAAGAAGTATATCATAATATTTTTAACAGTACATGTGATATGGTGATACTAAAACTGTAGTTTAGGAATTGTAAGGAAGGCGGGTAAACAATTATAATTCATTAAGCATTTTTTTAAAGAAGTATATTATAAGATTTTTAACAGTACATACCTTAATACGTTAAGTATTTACTACATCTACAAACAACTTCATGAATAAGAACGCACATTGACTATTGTCTGTTAACTTTTCAAGTGTGGAGTAAAATATCAACATTTATAATATTACTACTCTCTTAAACAATAGCAACGAGACAACTTGCAAAGTAACGTGTCAGTCAATATTATAATATTTATAGGAAGCATGAAAGAAGTAAGGGATTTCAAAATCTTAAGCTAAACAAAATGTACAATTTTTCATTAAATATTGACATCTGTAACAGATATAAGATGTATCATTGCAAATTTTAATATTATGTACACAATGGAATTAATAAATCATTGTAGAATTATTTGAGTTAATTTTTGAATTTGAAATCACACAAGTATCATAAATCACATCCGTACTTTCATATTGTAGTAATAATAGTATTCTCCATTGCGATTGTAGGCTTACATCTGCCAATTTCTACAGTAGTAATTATATTTAATTTAGCACTTCTGTATAAAATTCTCAATAATACTTCAATACCTCAATCCATTAAACCATAAAAAATATCGGTGATTAAATTTGCGTTTGCTATTAAATATTTGAAAAAGTTGTTTAGCAATATTATAAGTAAAAAATATCATTCATAGTAAGCTTGTGTGGCTTGTATCTAGTTGTAAGGCGAGGTTATTGTTTATTTAAAAATATATATATTTCAAGCATTCATTTTGTGATTGTGTTCAAGCTATTTTATATGTCTAATTTATTTCTGCTGTTGAGTCAATGTTGAGTAGTTAATTTTAAGATAAAAGAAACTCATTAACACCTTGCTTGCGTCTAGCGCATGGTGCCCACTACACTGATCCGTGATCACGCGCATCAACATACAAACGCCTCAGTTTATTGCGGGCAGTTGCTTTTGCACATGTTTCCTGTAATATAATATTTATTTTAAAAGTATTTAGTGGCGGTTTTTGAAAAACGTTTTTATTTTTATGTTTTTTTCGCTATTCGAAAGAAGAGTCCTTTTCTACACAGTTCGAGGGAATCGCCTCGGTCCCATCGGACACGCAGACTTTGTGGCCAACAATTAAAAAAAATAATAAATGTAATGTAATATTCTCATTTTAAGTTTAAAAAATAATTTATTATTCTAAAAAAAAATATATGACAGTTTTGTTCTTGTAGGTATTTTGTTTTTGTTTTAGGTGTAGGTATACCTATTAGTCTGCATTGAACATTAATATAATAAAATCAAAAGGGGAATTGTAAAGTAAAATATTCTGACATTATTATTGTGTACAGTTGACTGTTTTAAGAATTATTAAATATTTTAACGTCTGCTCTGATTATTCAAAAATATATATACAGGAGAATACCGACAGATGGTGATAGTAATTCTGAGGTTTCATCTGTGGAATTCTATGACGCTTTCCATAGTGCATATGGCTAAGCGCTGCATGTGGAGTGTTGATCTGCCAACGTCATAGATCTGAGATTCACGCATCATCCTTATTATTACAGGAATTTACTATGAATGGGTGGTCTTCACGGGACAACTTTCGTCTACCACCAATTTTACTTAATAGGCTATGACTGGCATTTTACGAGTGAGGGATCAAATTCACACCAACCGGGGGTATTTTAGAGTTCAGATATCGATCAAAAAACCTTTTTTGTTTTTTTTAATCTCTGTTGGGGATCGAACCCACGACCTTTGGCTTGCAAAGCAAACGCTTTGACCATTGAGCTATACCCGGCGGTGAACGAATACTATTGAATTCTATTTTTTTGTGTTAGGATTTTATATTTTAGTATTATCCTGAAAGCATTTTTAATTGATAAAATAATTTGGAATATGTATTTTAGGTTTTATTTATGTTTTTACTATTTTTTACAATAGCATTTTATCAATGATTGTAATGAAATAATATTTTTTTTATTTAACATTGAATGTGTCAACAAATATTATCAATTGTAATAAAATAATAAAAAATATTTATTTACCTTGATTTTAAATGAGACTGCAGTTGTAACTAACTCGTAGCCTTGCTCAATCCATCACTTTCAAGAGACAATTGAGCTGCATTATACTTCCTAAGTGATTGAACCCATTTATGCAGTATTAAGCATCTCAGTTGTTGACAGTGATGGATTGAAGAAGGCTAAGAGTAAGTCGAATCTGTAGTCTCCTAAACAGAGAATATATCTCACGTGATCCATGTAAGAACAAGGTAAATAAATAAATATTTATTATTTATAATGGATCTCAAAGTGAATGCTGCAAACATTTTTATTATATTTTAAAATATACATAGATAGAATTTTAGGTGATATTCAGATGAAATAACAAATGAATACATAATGTTAACACTGATAATTAATCATTTTAATATTATTATTTTTTATAATTTGAATTGTAAATAATATTATTTAATTAAATTATTTATGTTCAACAATGATCTTATAATAAAAATATTATATTTTTTAATAATTTTGGATTGTCAGCTCACCACACTCGCATCATCCCCATTAAACGTTTCTTAAATTATTTATTTATTTATTCATTCACATAATATCATACATTTATAGTGAGACAGTTTAGTTATAATATACTTCATAATAATAATAATAATAATAACTACACAATAATTATTTAACATGAAAATAATATGGAATATTTATATACCTTAACCGCTCCCAATTTGGTGCATATGGACACCACAAACATCCACTGAGAAATTCAAATAGCTGCCAACTTTTTGTACGTCAGCCACATGAATAAAATTTCAATTAAATAGCTTTTTATTTATTATTTTGAACACTATGTTTATCATAGTAAAGATATTAACTTAATTTTACTGCTCCATAGTTTTTAGTTTATGGAAGCACATACAGGAGAATACCAACAGATGGTGATATAATTTTGAAGTCTCATCTGTGGAATTCTGTGACGCTTACCATGTTGTATACGGCTAAGCGCTGCATGTGAAGTGTTGATCCGCCAACGATCATGACAAACTAAATAATATATTCTGAGCAGATTTGTGGTGACCAAGGCTGCTGCGGTAAGGACATGATCAATATTTTATAAGGACGCGGTGTTCCAATACTTGTACACAGCTTTATTATACAATGTGAACAAAAATAGAAATACTCATCCATGTTACCAAAACACTTACGTGAAGGCACCACTCCTCAATTACTCCTAATGCATCTGATTACACATATTTTTTATTAATTATTTCAGTGAAACGATCCATTCTCTTCACATTTTTTTTCGGTGTTGACACAGTACAAAATTTCAAGACATCACTTTTAAATTAAATATAAAATGTGACGTGGAATATTTATTTTTACACTTGCACATTTACTGACACATCTAAAATTCATTTTTTGTACGTGTTATGAGAAATATTAGCCATTTCAGACAAATTGAAACTTAAAAAAAAACATAATTATTTATTTGTTTACCTTGTTTCTATATGGATCATGTAAGATAAGTTCTCTGTTTAGGAGACTGCAGTTTTGACTAACTCGTAGCCTTCCTCAATCCATCACTTGTCAAGAGACAACTGAGCTGCATTGTACTTCATAAGTGGTCGAACCCATTTTATGCTATCAGGGAATGATAAGAGAGGGAGACATATAGGGTTGCAAGGATGAAGAAAAAAATAATGATTTAGGTATTATTCTTTTGTGGATAATAATTATTATTAACATTTATAGTTTTTAAGTTAATATAATTTTTATTTTTACTTATTTATCTAACGGAGAACTTATCTTACATGATCCGTGTAAAAATAAGGTAAATATATAAATATTTATTATTATATATATGGATCTCAAAGTGAATGCTGAAAACATTGAAAAAATTATAGATCGTATAAAATAATATCAGTTACAATTAAGTTTTAAAGATTATATTAATGTTACAACCTGTATTTGTTTACATAAAAAAATGTATAGTTACTAACAGACCCTTCAGAACAAAAGCTCAGGAGCTTAATGTAAGCTAGCTTTAGTATCCAAGGTATGTTTGGGTGCTTTTTTTTGGCACTTCCGAGGCTTGGAACATTTGGTCCAAAGATGCGACTAAAATAAAAAGAGTCTTTAAAAATATATATATATTGTCTGAAATTGAATTAAAAGATGTGTCAAGTGAATGTTTACACATACATAGAATTGTAATACTTAACGTCATAAAAATACACTTTATACACACATATTTAAGTAGAGATTATTTTACATTTCATGCAAGAAGCCGATGAAACAAGGATGACCTTAAAATTTAGTTAATATATTGCAGCGATCACATTCAAAACTCACAAAAGGTTTCTGAACAAACTTCCAAGTCAGATATAAGTAACAACATTTATGGTTATTATTGTAACGAGTGCCTTACTTACTTAGGACTAGTGTAAAAATACTTAGATGCGAATATATCATATGTAACAACTTCATATTTCATATACAACTTAAATGCAAGTGAAAAATTGCGTGAATCAAAATCTAGGTTAAATACATTTTTGAAAATTATTTATGGAAAAAAATAATACTAACTTTAGAATAAAGAAACAAACATTTATAGGAAGAAAACTTGGTGACGTAAACTACAAGTGCCCTCTCAAGGGAAAGTAGCGCGTCCGCTGGTAGGTTAAATAATTGAGATGTCCATTTAATTTTACTGTTTATTATTTTTAAGTAATATTTCCCCATTAGTTTAAATACAAAATGCTATATAATTAATCACAGGAATATCATAAAAGTAAAATAAATGCTGCAGTGGATATAAGCTTCCGAGATCATGAGTGGAATATTCATTGTTAAGTACTTGACTAATAATAATATAAATTGTAACTTAAAACTCATTTAAAATAGGTGTGAAACCAGCATTCAGCCAGATCACATGCTTTTAGGTTAGGATGATTGACTGGGCTTGATGAGGCATCGGAAGCCACCAGTACTAGGATATATATATTTGTATATATGTTTGGATATTAAAAGAAGACCACACGGCTCAAATCAAGAAGCTTTCTATAGTCGATAACGGAACTGGTGATACCTGAGGCCACCCTGCGGCTGAACATGTAGAGAAGCGCAACTGAGGGGAATACTTGGATTGCCCTGAAAGAGGATCTAGCCCCTGGACACGACCAGGGGTGGAATATTTGGAAGTCCCTTAACAGACTTCGGACCGGAGTATGCAAGACTAAACCCAAAAGCCACAATACCAAATCTGGCCGTGAAAACCTAAGAGGTTATTTAATGTTATTAAAGTTCATAAAAAATGCATTGTGAAGTGAAATAAGGAATGAAATGAAAATGAGCATCAGTGAGAATATTTTATGAAATAATATTCAAGGATGCTTGATTGGATTAATATGTAAATAGAATTTTCGCATTTTGATAAAAATAGGAATTGATAAAAAAACGAAAATTCTTGAATCAAAAAATATTAATTTAGAGCTCCGCAAGCAACTTGCTAAAAAAATATTTGGAGCATCTTGTTGTACGGCTGTGAGACATGATGCTTATCTGAAAGTGATAAAAAAAGACTAGAGGCCTTTGAGATGTGGTCATGCAGAAGAATTCTCAGAATTTCCTGAAGAGACCACGTCAGGAACAATGAGGTTCTCAGCATAATCAAGGAAGATAGTCACCTAGTAAGAACCATCTCAGAGATGTGAGCCCGATGGATTGGTCGCATCATGCGCCACAATGGTCTTCTTCACGACATAGTGGAAGGGATGGTTGAGGGTAGAAACTGCAAAGGGCGCCCTAGACAGAAGGATTTGCTACAAGTGTTCGAGGATATGAGTTCCAGCTCTTATGCTGAGCTAAAGAGGTTTGCAGAGGATCGAGAAGAGTGGAGAACGAGATGCAATATTTTGTTGCTGCAAACCAATCCACCGGATTAATACTACGAAGAACAAGAAGGAATTGATAAAATATAAGCTGTTTATATAAGCTACTTAAATAATGATAAAGAATAAATCATCAAAAAAATAATTAAAGCAGCATTTTATACAAATTTTAAAGCAATATTATATATATTTTTCTTTATTAAGTAAATATTTTTTTACCTATAGTATATGATTTTGAAAATATTAATTAAAAGGGTTTATTTTAGAAAAATGTGAAATTAAAATAAATTCTAATCATCAAATGAATGCTGAAAATTTGAAAAAAAAAATCTTATGAATGTTAAATTAGAAATGCTTATTCGATTCAAGAGAGGGAATAAATTAAAAATATTTATTTACAAAACATTAATCTAAAATAATTTGATATTAAAATATTACAAAGAAAAATAATGTTATCAATTAAAATGATTATTAAAATTAATGTTTTAATTCACATTTAATTATAAAAACACAAATAAGTAATAATTAAAGGATTCGATAATTTTTTATGTAAAAAACACACCTAACTACGAACAATTTGGCAACAAAAGGGCACAAGTCCCCACAAATATAATTCCTTCATACTGTTTATTTATATTCAACCGTAACATTCTTCTACGATTAATTACAATTTGAATCCTGACTAATTTTTCCAAAAGTATAATAAATCTGTATATAATGTCTGGTTCTTTCTTCACTCATACGTTCTAAGGCCACGATCTCACTGCTGTTGGTTCCCAGGTGGGGTTGCCCGTCGCTTGCCCAGGGTGCCAACTGTACAAATGAGAGTGGCCATAACCACATTTAAGTGATTATTTAAAAATAAAATTGCGAAAGAAATATTTGTTTTTCGACATTGCCAACTTAACAACAATTAAATTTGTGGCTAATTTCAAGTGGCCGAACAATTGACTACATTCACAGATGAAATAAATCTATTTTAAGATGATAAATGCATTCAAATGAATGAGTTTACAATGTTATAATGTATAAGGAGTTTGCATTGTCGATTTTTTACGCAGTTGTTCGCGCGACAAAAAAAAAGGTTTACTGCATCAAATTGTACTGATGATGCAAAGTGGATATGTCACGATAACCCTAAATGAAGAAAAGCATGGGTCAAGGCCGGCGAGCCATCAACATCGAATATATTGCTGGATATGAGCTGCTTAAACCAAACAAGACGTTACCGACGACAATTGATCAAGCTGAGCCAAGCATTGAAGGATAAAAGGCCGCAATACGCCGAAAAACATGACAAGGTCATTCTTCAACATGACAATCAAATGAAATTTTCATGGTTCAAAAGGGAAGTCGTATTCACCAGACATTGCCCCCTCCGATTACACATGGCCTGGCAGAGCAGTGATTTTCTTCTTATGACGATACCGAAAAATGGGTCGACGACTGAATTGTCTCAAAAGACCAAGACTTTTACCAGCGTTGAATCCGCATGCTACCTGAAAGATGGGAGAAGGTCGCAGCTGCCGATGGACAGTATTTTGAATGATCTGAGTCTGATAGTCTTCTCAAAATAAACTATTGATTTTTATAAAAAAACGCTCATTTTCAATGCATAATCCAACAATACAGTACATCAAATATATAAAGGGTGGTTGTGACAAAGTCTTACTTCTGAAGTTTTAACATACTAGAACATTAATTTTTCAATAATATATTTGTTATATGGATAGTAGTTTTTCACAGAAGAGTCAACGGCTAACAAGTTTTAATAATTATGTATTATATGTAATCTAAGCAACAAAGTCTAGGACTTGCGGATTATCACATAGACAAGTATCACTGATTCAGCTTGAGTAAACTATTTTCATTGAAATGCTACAATAAAATTATCATTTTCAGTAAGGTTAGAAAATTAGGTTTATTATGAATAATAATATTTTTCTAAATGATTTTTTCAACACTACCTAACTATTACTTTGTTTCATTGAATGTTTTTTTTCTTTTTATAAATATCTGTTAATTTTTAAACAAATAGATTAACCTTCAACAAAAATCTGAGTCTATTTTCAGAGATCAGCAAAAATAAAATGTATTAATAATGATATATTTTACACAATTAAGAAAATATTTTTGTTAAATTCTCAGTATTACAAAATATATCACTTAAAAATCTGTTTTGTGCTGATTTTATAAGTCACACCGTAATTGAATAGTAAATAATTGTTTTTTCTTTAATTTATATAAAAAAGGAAATTTATTTAAAATAATATGCATTTTATTATAACAAGTAGTATTTAATCCAAGTAGACTAATAAATTGTATTTCATGATTTATTTTTTATTTAAGAATAATAAAAGTTAAGTAAAATGACTAAGTTTATTTAAAATGTATCTCGATTAATGTTTGCTTTTAAAATATTCTCAATATTCTCAGTATTAACATTATTAAAGTTCAAACTCCTCATTAATTATTGTTTTTTTACTAAGCTGATGGATGTATAGGAAGTTGGCGCTAATAAGATTAAATTACTAAATATGGATTATGGTAGATGTTATGTAATTGAGACTTCATTTGATTTTTGCTTAGGAATTAACTTAAGTTTGATGGTTATAATGTTGATGTTTTAAATAATAATTATTGAATTAAATCATTGATTAATTAAATTGATTTTAAAATGTTTGATTATATATTACTTATGGCATTCCGTAGTTGACCATCAGGATCACAATCTGCATGTTTTAAATGATCTAATTTTAATATAAATAGTTTATAATAAAATTACATCTATATTTCCACACGCAGTGTTAACTGCCCTGGATGGAGATCACAGAGTCCACTGAAAGCCCAAACACTGCCGCCGGATATATTATGATCTGCGAGTACAAATACAGTGTTCCATAACGCGGTCTAAGAAGTGTACCTATGAATTATTATACAATAACAAGATATAATTATTTCAAAAATTGCTACGTTTTTTCACTTTTCAACAAGGCATTCTTAAGTATCATAAAATGATTGTTTAACACATTGTTGTCGGGAGACGTAAGAATGTGTCTTTTTTAGTCTGGCGCTCAAATGCGAGAAACGTAAAACTATGTTTTTTACTCTCTGTTGGTGGATATTGGGAATCGTAATAATACGTGTTGCGTAATCATGGATTTTGTTGATAAATTGTATATCTCAGTTTAAAGTCCACATTTTACTAATAAATGTATATTTGTTATGATTTAAACTTTGTTTATTAGGCTCAATAATATAATTTTTCAAAAGTTATAGGCTTTTAAAAAATGTTAAAACTCGTGCGCGAATCCAAAAATCGCCCGCGCCAGGCTGCAATGAGCATAAAACAATACCCGCAAACAATGTGTTAAGGTTTTTTAATTATTATTTTAAATTAAAAAAACTGCGAAAATTATATTTCGAGGAAGTGTAATCACATTTGAAAATGATTAAAATATGCTATCAAGAAGTCTTGGAATGCAAGATAATTAAATTTGAAATAGTATAACAATATGATGGTGAATATAATACAATAATGGTATGCCGATATTTATATAAAAATATGACTGATTCTTATTTACAGTGATGATTTAAAATACATGGAGGAATACATTTTTGTAATAAACTATCGTAACCTTTCCTGGTCATATTCCGGTTAATCTTTCATAATATTTTCGCCACTCGATATTTATTTTGCTTTGCTTTATTTACATGAAAGGATATAGAGATTGAATAAAACTAAATAAATCAAACTTGAGAGCATTTCCCGCAAGACAGCATAATTCTTAAGTTTTCTTCGCCGCGTAAGATTATTGACTACATAACGCATTCGGCTGAATTTCAGGAAAATGCTGACATTTGTCGTGTGATTTTCGCCGATGTGCTGAAGTCATAAAATAAATAAATGCTGCTAGTCTCTATGTACCTTAGATGAAGATTGAAGTAAATTTTACTCTGTCAAAATTAAGAGGCGTCATATTCAGTATATAGTAACAATTACTCTGAAGAGTTCACTACAACGTATTCATTAGTAGCCCATTTATAAAACAACTCAACTGCATGTCTGAACATGATGACTGCACATATTTCGATTGTGTACATGGTGAAAAAAATTGCACGTTAATTTTTATTTGAATAAATAATTTGTTACATAAATATTCACTACAAAGTAATAAAATACATTTAGGACTGTTATATTTTTATGTTGAAATCATTACTAAGCTCATACACAAAGAAAAACTCAGTTCAATGCAAGTAATGACAGAAATGCATTTTGCAAATAATTTCATTAAATAATTGCATTATTGATGGATCAACACTCCACATACGACAGTTGGGCATGCTCAAAATGACAAAAATATCAAACGTGATTATTTTTTTAAATGTTTTTTTTTTAAATTCTACATTGCAGTTTAGCCGTTATTTAAATGGGACACTTAATAATTGTAAAGAGCTACTCACATGAGAGATACAAACTGCATGATTGCTCAACTTTTAAATAGAGACAGAAATATACAAATGTAAATATCTATATAACCATACCTCTTTCAAACATAGAATCGCAAAGTTTTGGAAGTTTATGATAATATTGCGTTTGAAATTAAGACCTAGAGATAAAGATGGTTATACAGGGAGCGGCAAAAAAGCTGATAGTTTTCGTCGTTGTTTTGATTTAAAATCGTCAGCTTTTTTTGCCGCTCCGTGTATTTGTGCAGCTCTATCTTTTTTATAAAATGAGCAATCGTGAATTCTGTATTGCTGCTGCATGAAATGACTCTTATTATGGTACAGTTATTGTTCACCAATTTTTGGTGATGATTAATAATATATAATTATAATTTTATTTTACTTAAAACATTTTTTAAATCAAATATTTAGTTTTATACAGCATCTTCCCAAGTTATGAGATAAACCCATTAGATTGAATAAAACTAAATATTTTAAATAAAATAAAATTACAACTTTACTTTTTAGATTATTCGATTGTTTATTTTTTACACTTTTGTCTTAATCAAATCGCTGAAAAAGGCTTTAAACGACGACCGTCAAAAAAATATGACTTCTTCTTCTTTCTGGTTGGCCGACTGCGAGTCCTCGGGAGCTCTCGGCTGTGCCGGGACGCTGGGCTGATGGCTGGACAGCGTCGGGGACAGCGTCGAGGACTGGCTCGGGGACTCGGGACTCCGCACGCGGTACCGCTCGGGCAGCTTTGGGTATGTGTTTGTCCTGCCATTGGGAAAAGACATTTAGAACTTTGTTAGCAAATAAGTGTTACTATAAATAACTTCTTAGGTTTTCACGGCTAGATTTGATGTTGCGGCTTATGGGTTGAGCCGTGTGTGGTGAATAAAAGAAATATATAATCTGAATAAACCAACTCAAAACTAAATAAATTATTAATCCTGAAGAAGACCCCTGCAATGGCGGTCGAAATATTGGTTGAAAAAAGTTCACCACACACGGCTCAACCCATAAGCCACAACATCAAGTGTTACTATGTTTAAAACATATACATAATGTTGTTATACAATTTTTAAATAAGTATTTAAACTTATGTAAAGTGATTCAACGACACGTCACTACGTACATTATTATATTCATTAGTGAAAAGTCATTGTTTAATTGAAAGATTTTAAGAATAGGTGAATTAACCACTTCAGGTTTTTTTTGGCAAAAATCCTTGCAATTTTTTTATTTTCATGACTAATTTGCTTTTTATAATTCCTTTATCACAAAAGATATTTTATTTAACCCTTTACATCCTGCAGATTTTTATTGTCATTCTAAATAAAAAAATAAATTATAACCTTGTTACGTAGTGTGATTTGTCATATATATATTTTGAATTTTTGAAACCCTTTCTGCAGATTTTAATTTTCATTATTTTTTTTTCCTAAAACATAAATGCTGCAAAAAATCTGCTTGATTATTCTGGAAAATCCCCTAAAAATAATGAAATAAAAAACGAGTGAGAAAAATGAGATTGAATATTCTCACCCATGTATGTGTAAAAATGGAAATCAATATCTTCTCCGAACATATTCTTTTCCTTTTGCTTGCATCGCACGCATAGGCGTGTAATTCCAGCATTTGCTCGGATTTATTTCTCACATATTGGTGTGTAAAATTGTGAAGTGGTTAAGCATTAATGCTTGGTTATTTTTTATATCCATATAGTATATTCTCAGCAAAACTTGTGTGTAGATTATTTGGTACAACAAGAGGATAATGGCAAATGACAGAACTGTGGCAAGTGTAAGCTGAAGTTAGGGATGGATGTATGAAGGTTCGTATGTTGTACCTTGTTGCCTTATTGCTGGCGTTGTGGGAAGCTGGAGGAAGTGAACCGAAGCCCATCATGGCGGGGGAGCTGCCCGTGCGGCTGTGAGAGCTGACGGGAGATTGCTGAAACATTTTCACGTAATATTAATTTACTAACAATGAATTTGTTGTTAACTGCTTATCATCCCATCCACGCATCCCGATCTCGTAATTTGGAGTCGCTTTAATTAGATAGGGGATGTCAGTATTAAAATATTTTAATTTATATTTATATATTTATTGTATTTAAACAACATCTGATACACCAAATATACTATATATACAGGTATATATGGTGTTATATATATAATTGATACATTTTTGGTGCATCCAATAGTGCTGACAGATTAAGTATGCAACTCACATCATTATCGACTAGTCTCTGGTATCCCGCCCCGCCGCTGTATCGCCTGTCGCCCGCCTGGGGGCTCCCCGCCGCTCCCCGACTCAGCCTCAGGGGTAGCAGCTGGGCCCCGGCGGAGGCCGCGGCGGGCGGCGGCGCGGCGCACACCCGCGGCGCTCAGCTTGGAGGCCAGCTTGAGGGGCAGCTGCTGCCTCACGGGGGGCGCCGCCGCCGTCACTATCTTCTGCTGGTTCTGAGCGCTGATCAGGTTTATCGGCAGAGGCTGCTGCTTGCCTGCGGAACTCGTCGATTGATCTAAAAGAAAAAAAAAAAAATTTTTTACCCTCGCTTTACGATGATATGTATTTCCTGCAACTCTAATAATGAGAATATCCATATGAAATATAATAGATACTGAGCTCATAATGAGAGTTTCAGATATCTGCGTGAAGAAATGGTGGTCTGCAGAAAGAGCAGCTGGACAATCTTCTAAATCCATGCTTAATATCTAGGATTCACTGCTTTACTTGATTATAAAGTGGCTTCTATACAGCGTCTGCATCGTCCCCATTGTTCTACTTTTTTTTCAAAACAGACGTAGGTGTTGAATACAAGGAATAAAGAGGTTTGACTTTGAGATGAATAAAAAAATTAACACTCCCCTTATATGAAATTTTTCTCTATACCAAAGTATGTTTTAACCCTTTAGGTGCGGCTATTGTTATTATCATGGTTATATAAGAAGTGTCGATAATCCATAGATAAATAAAATAATGATATTTTTTATTTTTATGCGTAATTATTATTTTATACATATGTACACATCTATATCATTTTTTTTTAAATTTTAACTTAAATAAGTTAACTTTAAATGATCAATTAAAACAAACTACATATTATTTTGATAAAACTCAATGACCTTGCCTATATATTGGTGCAAGGCCCTCTAGTGACATAAAGTGGTATGCTGATATATAGGCACGCCGCATCGATTGATTAGCTGACAGTGACACGCATTCCCCATGTGTTTACCAAGTTTCGTATCGTTACATACGCAAGCAGTTTTATATGGCCTTAACTACATATCGGCACGCCGCACTCTAGTGGCATAACATGTCATACCGATATACCTGTATAGGCACGCCGCATCTAAAGGGTTAGGGGAAAAATGATAGCTGAACCGACAAAACAGACAAGTATATAAATTTAATTTGAAAATTTTCTTCTGAGTTACGATGATCCCAAGATTCAGACAGATTTAGTTTATATTCTTCTATTGTGCCTGTTTCATGGAAACGAGAAACTGGAAAGCAAAAATCTAACATTATATGGAACGTAGGAAGGTTATCAATTGAAGAGATCAAGGGTTCCGAGTGCCCAAGTTATATTTACTTTTCCATTTGGAGTCTTTTCTTTTATGTGTGTCAGTCGGTGAGGATTCACTGAGAGGAGACGAGACTGCACTTCCAGTGGTCATGATATCGTCAGGGGGTAAGACTGAAAATAAAATAATAAAAAAAAGAATAAATAAAAATGAAAAATAATCAAACTTCAAAATAAAGAAGACCGAATATTGTCAGTCTTTTTATACCTAAATAAATATTAAATGTACTTTTCAACAAGTTCTTTGATTTGGCGACCCGCTCCTCATCCATCCAGGCATCCAGGCATCCAGATAACGATCCCGGCAACCTGGAGTCGCCTTTCTTTCAATGAAGAATGTCAACAGGCTAATGAAATAAATTGTAATTGAAAAAAATATACAGTATGAATACCTTTTTCTACAGATTCTGGAAGAAGTCCCTGGGCCGCGACAGCCTCCAGGCGCCGATACAGCCGCTCCCGCTGCTGAGCCACGTCTCCTTGCTTCTCTTCGAGAATCTTTTCCAGCCGAGCCAGCTGCTCCCCTCGCTCCATCAGAACTCTGGACTCTTGGTCCCGTCGTATGTTCCAAGCAGCTTTTTCAGCCGACAGCTTGTCCTGAAGTCAAAATCCAACCAACATTATTCATCATAAGGTAACTAGACACTGCATTTGACCTCACTGGCTCCTGTATGAAACATGGCCCACTGCAACCAGTAAAGCGCTTTATGTGATTCCTTCTCTTTCATAAGATGTTTTTGTTTGTTTTTTATGTAAACACATGCAGGAGAACCCGACAGATGGTGATAATAATTCTGAAGTTTCATCTGTGGATTTCTATGACGCTTACTATGCTGTATATGGATAAGCGATGCATGTGAAGTATTGATCTACCAATGTTATAGACTACAGCCCGAGATTCAGGCATCATTCTTATTATTACAGGAATAAACTTTGAATGGGTGGTCTCCTCAGGGACGACTTTCGTCTACCACCAATTTTAATCAATAGACTATGACTGTCATTTTACGGGTTAGGGATCAAATTTTACACTAACCGGGGGTATTTTAGAGCTCATAAATAGACAAAAAATAAAAATAAATAATCTCCGTCGGGGATCGAACCAACGAACTTTGGCTTACAAAGCAAACGCTTTGTCCATTGAGCTTTATCCGCCGGCTAATGCGTTTTTGAATCTCATTATATGACTGCAATGATTTATAAAAAGAATAAGTAATTAAGTTCGTGGATCAAGAAATAGAAAGGGCGAGATAAAAAATACCTGAAGATTTCTCAGTTCCTCCAGCTGCTGGTTGTGTTTGTAAAATGGTTTATTTGATTCGCCGCCCACTTTGCAAGCCGAGAGTTGCGCTTCCAAACTAAAAAAAAAACAGAATAAACCAAAATTAATAACAGTACAATTAGCTCATCGTATTGAGTCATGTATTTATTTATTATTTAACAAGCCCACTGGGCTTTTAAATAGAGTAATATTAGCTCATACTCATAAAGCACAGTAACTTTGTGGTTTGTGATATTCAAAGAATAAAACAAGTAAAACTTTGTATAAAACCACTGAGTTTTAATTTATTTATTCGTTTACCACTAAGTCATTAACCCTGAAGAAGACCCCTCCAATGGCGGTCAAAATATTGGAAATTAGTAATTCGCCACACACGGCTAAACTCAAAAGCCACAATATGTCTAAAAATGAAATAACAAATTCACCAAAAATGCGGCCCAGTAAAGAGATTTATACTACCTAAATTTATTTTACTGACGATATAAGAAGAATAGCGGGAGTGACCTGGATGCGGAAGGCGGAGGATCGAAGAGGATGGAGACTCATGCGGGAGGCCTACGTTCAACAGTGGACGGACACAGGCTGATGATGATGATGATGAAATTTATTTAAAAATTAACATTTTTTTTACCTGTAGATGGTTGTGAGCTGCTGCCATATAATGGACATGAGAGCATAAACGTAATGCGACAATCTGACAGCCGCTTCTTGCTGCTCCCGCCCAAGAGCGAGCAGCGGCGGGGAACCAGCGGCACAAGCTCCGGCGGCGCTCGGCGCCTGCAGCGGCGGCAAGCACATGCCCGGCGGTAGCAGCGGCATGGGGGGCTCTTGCTGGGCCTGCTGCAGCAGCCTCAGCCGGAACTGCTCCTCATCCAGGTGATGCGGGGGAGGATGGTGATGATGATGCTGAGCGGCGTATTCTTCAGCACTCCGGGCGTCTTCTTGGTCTTGCGTTATCCTCGATATTGCACCGTCGAGTTGTTCAGATAACTTTTTTGCTGTAAATTAAAATATATATATTGAAACCGGTCCTTCGCATATACCTTGAGTAGATTTAACACCAAACAACAGCACTCTCCTGAAGTTTCTCCCCGTATACACCGCAGTACTACCATTGAAGCGGTCAATTTTCTTACAACGTCACTCGAAATTGGTCGAGATTGAGTTGGTTCTTGTCAGGACCACTTTTTCTGAAACTTTTTTTGTGAAACGGCCTCAATAGAATTTCATTAACCGATATCGTAGTTTTTTTTAGCCGAATTTGTGTATTAATTTTATTTTGCAATAAATAAAAGTTACCATAGTGGCGAGCCTTTTTAATTTTGATAACAATAATTATTTCAAAAACATTCAAAATTAAGCATAAATTAAATGGATACTTTTCAATTGAATCAAATGTTTTAAAATCTACATACGTATTATACAAAAGAAAGTTGTGTTGGTTACACCATTATAACTAAAAAATGGCTAAGCCAAATTTCATTATTCTTGATTGGTTGGGATTCATCTTATCCCGCATAGAAATCAAGTAAACAAAAAAAAATGGAACAAAATATTGAATAAATTCAGTTTTTCATTTCTTTTGTTTGGAATGGCCTTTTAAATGAATGCTGGATTCATTGGCATCCTATGCATTATTTACAGTAATTGATTAATTAAATTTAAGTTGGAAAATATTCACAATTTAATTGTTTATTATCATAATGATTTTCCTTGAATAATCCTTTCTTTTGAGATCATAGCAACACGCGGTAGGTCAAGTGGTGAATCACAATTGATGTCGGAGACAGTTTGAATGTGTTTACCGTGCTGATTGTCGAAGCCCCCGAAGGTCTCAGCGCGGCGCGGAAGCGTGGGGGACACGTAGGCGCTGCTCTGGCGCTCCCCGGCCGAGCTGATGCTGCGGCTCAAGTTGGTGCCCGAGGCGTACAGAGAGCTGGCCAGCACGGACACTTCCTGCAATACACACGGTGGACAACAATGCTATCAAACATTTATAATAATTACAAAATAATATGTATTGAAGTGTTTGGTGCCTGTGTGACATCAGTATAGTACAATCGGCATAGAAAAGTTGACCGGTCACGCCACTGCTTAACAGTACCAGACCCCCGCAGTCTGACGCCTACCGCACTGGAGAGCTGTCGAGCTTTGCATCGCGTAAAGATGATTGTAGTATTATTTTTCCTTTTTCTACATTAGTTTGCCGGCGGATATAGCTCAATGGTCAAAGCGTTTGCTTTGCAAGCCATAGGTCGTTGGTTCGATCCCTGACGGAGATTAAATATAAAAGTATTTTTAATCGATTTCTGAGCCCTAAAATGCCCCCGGTTGGTGTGAATTCGATCCCTCACCTGTAAAATGCCAGTCATAGCCTATTAATTAAAATTGGTGGTAGACGAAAGTTGTCCCGTGAAGACCACCCATTCATAGTAAATTCCTGTACTAATAAGGATGATGAGTGAATCTTGAGCTGCAATGCTTGCCATATGCTTCATGGTAAGCGTCATATAATTCCACAGATGAGACTTCAAAATTACTATCACCATCTGTCGGTATTCTCCTGTATGTGTTTACATAAAAAAAAAATATTAACAAAATAATGCTTTTGACGTCCTTATTAACTATTAATGACAATATACAAATGAAAAAAAAACAATATTCTAGAGCTACCTAAGTAAATTCTGTTATTAACAATGTCTTAAAATGTGAAAAACTAGAAAAAACTTTAAATTGGCAATATCTTGCAAGCCATGCAACTTTTACTGATATTATGTCATAAGCTGTACTATCTCCGGTGTTACTGTGACTTATCCATTACAAGACATCCTGTGTAATATGAGAGTATTTTCAAGTCAATTATAAATGACAAATGAAACATATATTGACACTCAAAAGAGCACCGAGGTATATATATATTTTTGTACAACAAAAGTTATTATTACGCAAATCGGACAGCAGGAGAGAAATGTCATTAATTCTGTGGGAGCAAGCAAAATGTGGTGTGCAGTATTACTGTTGGACTGTCATAAGCTTTAACCGCTTCTGTGCCAAGAGCGAGATTACTCGCATTCTTGGCCGTGCCCAGCAGGCCGGCTATAGAAAAAGAGCGAGTATTCTCGCTCTGGTTTAAGCCTCTGTGTCATCATATGTCCCGTTTTTTTGGTTAATTTAAAATATAGATCACACAGTGACATCTCTTGCTGCCATGTTGAAATAATTAGCTACTACGTATTGTCAAGAATTATCGATAATAAATCGATTTTAAAAATAGCTTTTGATTTTTCAAAAAAATGACGGCCCTCGGGGTCTCCCCATACGAAAACCGCTTGGCATAGAAAAGGTTAATCAGTTATTGCCAGAGAATGTCCTAACCAAAATATTTGCTAAGTTCAATCTAACGGCTCTGTCTGAATGGAGTTATTTCCAAAACCAGATACAATTAATTCATCTAAGTTCACATAGTTTGACATCGGCATGATATAGCCCTTGCTGACTGCTACCGAAAACCTCGATATACAATCTTTCGTCTCTTATTTTTGTTTGCTTGTCAGACATGAATGTGTCCGCCATATTGACATTTTTGGATTAGTTATATAGACTGCCGCTTGTGGCTCGTGCGACAGCCCATCACGGGTGCGCCAGTCGTGCGCCACCAGTCGGCGAGAGCATATTGTATTGTGGCTTGGCCTGAATTCTGTGACTAGGTCGAGCCATAAGTTTGAAAAGTTTAACATAAATATATGTTAATGTGCTTCTGAAAAAGTCTGTATATTATTAATCTGTTCGGAATCATGCCCTCACGCGACTGAATAACAACCTTTTGAAAGAGAGGAGGATGTTAAGTTGTTATTCTCATCATTAGTGAATAAGGATTGTCCTCACCTTGATATACTGGCAGACTTCATTCCACACGGATGTGGTGTCGGTGTGCTCCCCGACCAGCCGTGTGTAGTCAGGGTTGGAGATGGGAGGCGCCAGGCCCGTGGCCGCCAGCAACTTCAATTGAAGAGACATTTTCTCCTCCAGCAACATTGCGTACTCCAAGTCCTTCTCTCGCAGAAGACCTGTCACACCAAACGTCAACATTGAAATATAGTCATTCATTCACAGAGGAGGTATTCAATTATATATATATATATATATTATTGGCCTGGTCAATGTCATTTAATGACTGATGACAAATAACTACAGTGGTACCTCGACATACGAGTTTAATTCGTTCCACAACATCATATTTCAAAATACTCGTATCTCAAAGTGTCATTAAATAGCTCCGATGCACGAAGCCGATTGCTCGTATCTCAAATTTTGTTCGTATTTCAAAACAAAAAAACGCTCGCTCGATGGCTTGTATCTCTAAAAAGTCGTATGTTGGGGCACTCGTATGTCAAGGTACCACTGTAACTAATTTTGGTGTTTAAATGAATCAAATGTCTTCTTATATCGGTCTCAAATGTAGTATTCAATTTTTTACATAATCACTAGCATCTAAGCTGTTTATTTGATGACAAAACATTCATCTTTAAATCATAGCAAATTTACACTTCTTTATTTTGGTTTATAATTATTTTATCATTTTAAATTAATTTTATTTAAAAAATTAACAAATCAAAAATATTTGTTTTGATACACATTTATTTCCGTCCTCTACGCTGAAGATCAAAGACAGAATTACAAGGAATTATCTAAATTGAACACAAAATATAATATCACATAATAGCTTAATACATTAAGATAACACAAACCCCTTTATTTTATAATGTATTTTTTTAATGGTTAAACCCGCACACATATATGAGTGTACTAACATAAAAACTAATACTTGTACATACCTATATAAGCCACTGCCAGTTTATAATTTAACTATTATTGAAGATAGTTTCCAGGGAGGCCGAAAAATGTAATCGTTTAAAATAAATGTGAATCAATCTAAATATTTTTTATTGTTGATTTTTTAATTAAAATCAATTTTAAATTATAATTATGTAGTTTCACCAAGTATTGTCAGCTGATAATCTTTATGTTATTAAAAAAAAATGTAAAATCGTATTTTCTTAGTATTAAAAGAAAATTTGGACATTTAGACAAACTTTTCCCAGTACAAAATAAACATTTATATATTACAAAAAATATGTGTTAACACTTTTTTTTGTCATATAACCGGCTTAGGTGTTAGAGAATTTTATACTTTTACGAAAATTACGAACTGCAATTTATTTTTTAATAAAGCATTCAAATTATTTGATGAATTACCATTAAGACACTACACTAGGTCATCTATGAGGGCAGTGCAAAACATATTAATTACAAAATATATTGATACCAAGCAAACTATTTACATTACCATAAACTATCATCTTAATTTTTAATTCCATTACCACAACCAAACAGATGGACACCTAATTTTTTGATAAGTAAACCAAATCAATGAAAACATGCTCAAAACAAAACTAAAAATGTTTATTTTAATTAGTACCTCGACATACGAGTTTAAGTCGTTCCGCAACCTTGCTTGTATTTCAAATTACTCGTATTTCAAAGCAAATTTCCACATTGAAATTAATTGAACAAAGAGATGCTCTGACAGCGAGAGCACACTGATAACTGATTCTCTGACCGTGGGCGGGGGATTCACGCGGGAAAGCATGACGAATGGTTCGTGAGCAACCAGCCGACCCGCTAAGCCGATTGCTCGTTTCTCAAATTTTGCTGGTATTTCAAATTTTGCTCATATTTCAAAGTAAGAAATCACTGGCTTGACGGCTCGTATCTCAAAAAATTCGTATGTTGGGGTACTCCTATGTCAAGGTACCACTGAATATTAATGTTGTTTCTTTTCATTTATTATCCAAAGCATTTTTCTCTGTATATTTTTATACAGAGAAAAATGTAGTATGTACAATAAATATTTGTTTTCAATAGTAATTAATTTAAAAGATAATAAATAAATACTTGGTATTGTGGCTTTTGGGTTTAGCCGTGTGTGGAGTATTATTTCAATCCAACATTTCGACCACCATTGCAGGGGTTTTCTACAGGTTTGACGACTTTGTGATGAGTCTTTAGGTAGTTAAGCCGTCAGCCTAACGTACCTCCACGAGCTTCATGATCAACCCGACCCCAAAGCTAAACCCAAAAGCCACAATATCAAATCTGGCCATGAAAACCTGAGAAGCTATTTAAATAAATACTTTCACTTCATACCGGCGGCCATAGCTCAATGGTCAAAGCGTTTGCTTTGCAAGCCAAAGGTTGTGGGTTTGATCCCCGACGGAGATTAAAAAAAAAAGGATTTTTAATCGATTTTTGAGCTCTAAAATACCCCGGTTGGTGTGAATTTGATCCATCACCCGTAAAATGTCAGTCATAGCCTATTAATTAAAATTGGTGGTAGACGAAAGTCGTCACGTGAAGACCACCCATTCATAGTAAATTCCTGTAATAATAAAGGATGATCGTGAATCTCGGGCTGTAGTCTATGACGTTGGCGGATCAACACTCCACATGCAGCGTTTAGCCATATACACCATGGTAAGCGTCATAGAATTCCACAGATGAGACTTCAGAATTACTATCACCATCTGTCGGTATTCTCCTGTATGTGTTTACATAATTTTTTTTTTTTAACTGGAGTTTAACTCTTTGGATAAGAGCGTTATCATCAAATCTTTAAAACACAGTGAAACGCATCCATTAAAAATAAACAATTTTGAATACAACTTATTTTGTACTCATGCAGTTTCACTAAGAATTGACACATTTTTTTTTTTTTATAATTAAAAACATTGCAATCACCCGTTCACTAAATTGATTACCAACAATATTTTAAATATACACGAATTTTCAACATTTTCTTAAGCTGGATCACACTGACCACCGTTTATTCACTTAGTGGAATAACAGAATATTACATTGATACTTTACTCTCTATGTTTGTAATTTTTCGTTAATCCACTGTTATTATTTTGTCTATTTTTTATCTACTTTTTCATGTCTGTCACTATACTGTACTGTATAATCTTAATTTCTCTTAGATTCGTAGAGCCTCTACATTATTTTACATTATTTTTCATGTCCTATCTATGTAAAACATTTTAATGTTTTCACAGTATGCCATAATTTCTAACATCTGTTGTGTTGAAATAAATAAATTATATAATAAACAGTGCTCAGTTTGATGATTCATCTTAAAATAAGGTAATAGAGTAATTAATATTGGAAATTGGTTTCAAGGTGAATACTAAAAAATATAAAGAACAAATATTAAAATGTCAAAGAGCGAATTTACAACTATAATGAAAGATGCGTCCTATAGAAAATAAACACACATATGTAAAAAGAAATATATTAACGAATTGGGGAATTAGCTATTTACCTTCCAAGTCCCTGTCGGATCTTTGATCTTTGGGGGAAAACAAATACCAACTAATGTTATATGGAGTCAGCGATTATTTACAACTTAAGCATTTTTATTAAAGAAAAACTGCACTGGAAATACAAGTAGGCAATAACATTCTAGCGGGATTAAATAATTATGTATATATAAGTATATATAGGACAATATTTAGGGTGGCATTGACTGGATTTTAAATTCAAAATGTTCTGTTTAAAGTATTTATAAATATATAGAGAGTAAGTAATAAGATTCGAGTATTGAGATGAGACGATGCTCAATTAAAAAAATAGAGAAGACATTTAAATATTAAGGAGTAAATCTATAGCAAGAAAGAATAAATTTAAAAATAAGTATCGTAAACATTATTCTATGGAGAAAAAGTAATTAATATCTTTTGATAAGAAATATAATAATATTTCAAAGTATTTAACCTTCCAGCGGGCCGCGCCTTGATAAAATTTACGACAAATGCACCTCATCGCTACCTACACTTTTATCACTTAGTCGCAGGCATCGAGCTCCGAGCTAGTTGAAGGAGAGTGTCTATCTAACCCACCATCCCAAAAAAAATCTAGCCGGATAAAAACAGAACTTTTGGATTCACTCTTTTTAGTTTCCAAAAGGAAAAAAAATATGCTTTCCTATGTACCTCGGAAAAATAAATCTATAATAATTCTGTCAACATTACATGACGACGACGAAATGGATCCTGACACCAGGAAACCTCAGGTTATATTGGACTACAACGACATCAAAGGCGAATATTCATTATTTTTAAGAGGTCGATTAATTATTTTGTTTTGATATATTTACAGTGTTTTAAAGAACTGTCATTTATCATGTTTCATAAACTTGAAGCAAATCCTTAACATTTATATAAAGAAAACACCGTATACATGGAGAAGACTTGATGACGTAAGGTTTACGACAAGCTCAATGGAAACTAGTCAGCGCGCCGCTGAAAGGTTAAACAGTATTTTAATTAATTGACAAGGATAGATTTATTACAAAAAAATATGTTTTAGTAATGATTAAAAGTATACCACAAAGGAAATCCTAACAGACTAATCTAAAGTAGTAAAAAAAACTTTATTCAAAGTATCAAGACGTATTTTATTTATTTAAAATATACAGAGATATTCTACGCTTCCCTTATTTGAATTACTTTTTATTGTTATTAAATCAGGTTACTATGTTTATTTATATAGCACCGAAAAATAACAATGAATCACAACAATTACTATTGGGAAATAATAACATGACCCCTATAACAGATGAATTGTTTTGTTTTTAAAGATAGGGGGGAAATTATTTTATTTGATTTTACATTTTTTCATGGATAAATTAAAAAACTTAATATATTTTTAAATATATTGAAAAGATGGAGTAAAAGTCAAAAAGTCAAGAGAATCTTATTTGATTCCATGTTGATATGTTTAAATATACAAAAATTAAAAATGTCCTAAAACTAATTGCAATATTTTAATTTATGTATTAACAAAAAAAATCTAAAATCTGAAAATCAACACATATTATTGATTTACAAAATTTACGAAATTTACATTTTATTATTATTTAAAATTATTTGAAAGCAATATGTAATATTGTAAAATTATGTTGTTTTTTGTGTTGTAATTTACATAACATAATATTTGTTGGAAGTAAGGATCATGTAAATTTTTATAAAATTAATAAAATAAAAACGTTGTTGAAAGGTTGTATTGGGGGAAATTTTCCAAACCGTCATAGGAATTGCAATTTTTAAAGAACACTAGCTTAATATTTCCAGAAAGAAGCTTGTTATTTCACCTGTTATTTGTCTGATGTTCTCTTGCTTGGTCTCCAGCATTCTCTGTCTCTCTTCAGCGCTGAGTGTCTCTTTACTTTCTTCGCCGCCTTCTTCTTCTTCTGGGCAAATTTGCACGGCGGATCTGAGGCGAAAATATTTCATATTTTTAACAATAAATTTCAACATGTCTCTACCAAATAGACTCAGATCGGCAACTGATGAATGAGGTTACAATTAAATTATTAAATTATTCGATAAGTAATCAAATGTAAAAAGATTCTCACATTACATAAGTGAATATTCCTCAGCATTTTCTTTGCATTCATGTTGCAAATAAACAAATATGCAAATATTCTGACATAAGCGAATCACAGAACACGCGATGTAATTAATTTCATGTACAATAAAAATACAAGCAATGTCATTAAAAGTAGGTAATTGATGTTAGGAGTGAATATTCTACCTACCATCTTAGCACATTCTCAAGGTTGGACAATTGTTTTATAATTATGTACCTTTTTGCTACAATAATATTTTTTATAATGACTATGTTATGTTCCACCAGTCTCAACATAAAATATGCATAGCAATGCATTAAATTATTCATTAATTTTTGTTACATGGTACAGTATTTTTGTCAATACAATTGAAAAACAGTTGATTTCGGGCTTTTTTAAATAAGGCATTCAAAAATCGAGCATAAGTATCTTCAAACTTATTTAATGGCAATGGTTGTGTATTACAAATGACTTCTCTCAGCTAGAAATGTAATGTTATATATATATTATACACCAAATATTTGAGCAGCCATCAAAAATATTTTTTGTAATGAAGACCTTTTAATCAAATATCTTTCAGTGGAGATTCCATCTATGCTTGAAGCTTTTTTATGTCATTCATGTCAAATGATTCAGCTCAATATTTGACAATATCGATGGCCTGTCTGTTGCTCAACATAAGGTCCTGGGAGTAGCAGGTAGTCAAGCACATGGGATAGGATCTAAAATGTGTTGCGTTCTAGATTACTATGTAGTCGCACAACAATGACTCTCCCTGTTGCAGCTCTCCCCATCGGTTTAGATTTTATCGCGTTCTTCAGATTTCCATCCCTAGTTTGTTGAAATAATTTTCATATTCACTAGTCAAGGTTTTTGCCATTAAGGAAGCTCTCTTCTGCGATAATGTAATCTTTTGAAGCAATATGCTATCAGTATCAAGGCAACATGTGAGAGGTTCTGTAGGAGAGTTTTTATAAGATAAAGAATACCTGTTGAAGAATTTAAGAAGTGGTCGCTTTCAAAAGGATCAAAATATTTAAGTAGCAATGGGCTGGATAAGAGATGACAGTTGATGGGGAGAAAGTTGTTAGAGCGGCGCCCAAGAATCAGCAAACAGGGTTTTAGTTAACCCCCCTGATAGGTGAACTAACATCAAAAGACTAGCATGAGACTGTAAGCGGAAGGGCTAGGGATCAAAAGGGATAAAAATAAGCTGGCGATGATCTGTATTACCTGATTGCTTGTATCCACTGCGCCTTATCCTTGGGCTTGTGCACTTTCAGCTCGAACATCTCGGGATCCGCCGGATTGCTAGAGATCAGGTAAATGCCCCGACTCTCCGCTCCGGCTTTCTCCCGCACAAGCAGCTTTTGCAATGAAACCACACCGGTCTGAAAGTATAAAATAACAAACGCACTATTAAATAAAAAAGGATTTTAAATACAAACTAAACTAGAGTTCTCATCTCTCAACTTTTCACAACCATATCTCCACAGTCAAACTCTCAAGACACTAGATAGGAATAGAATTAACAAAGTTTTTTACAAAATGGTAATGAATCAAGAAACATGTATCATCTGACCTTGTTGTCCGGGGTGAAAAACGAGTATTTGTTATTGTTGTCCTGAAGGAAGAACAAACAGTCGGAGAGCACAATCACCAGCACCATCTGCATCTTACTGCGGCCCTGCATCAGCGTCGCTAGGCCTTCGAACCTGCAAGAGATTATATTAAAACAATTGATTCATAACTCTGATTGAAATGATTTCATAAATGACTAATATTGGGTAAAAACCATCTTATAGATTCATGATCAAATACATTGAATGATCAATCTTTAAAATATCTTAAGAGCGACAGTAAATTTACTAGACTATCATAGTCAAAAAAACATAATCCCTTATACTAGTGTTTAATTTTATTTTGAATATTTAAAGTTTTACATACATAATTATACATAAATAAACATTAAGGTTACAATATCTTATACTATTTTTTATATATTTCGATATGACATGGGTGGTCCTGAAGTTTCCCTTATTTGGTTAAAAACCAAATAAAATAACAAATGCATAAAGAAACTTCTTCTTTAGCCTCGCCATTTTCCATCATCTGGGGTCTCCTTGTGAACATTCGCCATGTCTGCCTTTCCTGCGCTGCATTCACGGTCAAGCCCAGAATTTTTAGATCCTTGTCTACAGTTGCAGTCCAGGTTGCCTGTGGTCTTCCAGGTCTTCTTCTCAGCGTAGGTATGTTGAGGGCTTGAGGATTGAAATGCATAAAGAAACTAAAGCTGTTAAATATTTATTTACCTAAGACTTCGGTTGCCTTGCAGGATGTCAGACTTCTTGAACTTGATTCCCCGGTGGGAGGTGTAGGACTTGGCATCAATCTTGTGGTAGATCACCAGCTTCCTGTCTTCCTTTTCTTTCTCGGCCACTTGTCCATCGACCGACACAAGGATTTCCTGAAAAAAAACACAGATAACGCTAAAAACATCCATAAACATTATGCTTTGTCTGATGGTCTGACCTACAAATTAACAATCATCGGCTATGTACAATGCCCATGACTGAAATTGAAACCTTTTAATTGAGTCTTGCTACCCGACTATTCGAGAGTTTCAGATATCTAGGGAGTACGTATCCTGCCTTGGAAATATTTGAGCGTCTTAACTGTATGCATTATATCTTTTTTTTTTTTATGTAAGCGCATGCAGGAGAGCACAACCGGTCAAGACCAATGCACTCTATGACGCTCAGCCAGGGAGGCTGGACGCTGCATGCGGGAAACGTTTGTTGTGTTCGTGTTTGTGTGTGGGTTGGGGAGATTGCAAGTGTATATTTATCAGTTTCTTGAAGAGATCCAGATTGAAGGAAGGAGGAAACACAGACGCTGGAAGAGCATTCCATAGCTTACCGGTGGCATTAAGGAAGGAACTTTGGAAGCTGCCAGTTCTTGGTCGACATATATTAACCATGTATGGATGTTCGGCAAGTGTAAGACGAGTTTGTCGGCTGTGAGTGGGTGCAGGAGGAATTAGTTCTTTAAGTTCCGAAGAGCAGCGACCGTGGTAATAACAGTAGAAAAGACTGATCTGGGATCTGGGAGATCTGGGACTTGTAGCTATACTCAATCAAAAAAGTGTCTCATATACAATATATGAGGCACATGATATATGCTTATAAAAGTGGCATAAGTCATGTTTAATTTGTTCTGAGATATTTAAAGGTTTGTGTTTCGATGTTACTGGAAAAGTGGTGAAATTGACAATACTCCATGCTACAACATGCTAACTCATTATTTATAATTTCTTACTTACGCTACTTAACACATTTTTTTTAGTCTGGTGCTCAAATGCGAGAAACGTAGTAATAAGTTTTTTACTCTCTGGTGGTGGACGTCGTGTAACGTATAAATACGTGTTGCGTAATAACGGATTTTGTTGCTAAATCGTATATCATACTTACTACACATTTGTAATTATTATGCTTTAGTTTTAATTTATTAATAAATTATGAAAAGAAAAAAAATGTCTAAAAATATACATTTTTTGTGTGCTCGAAGAAACCTTGATGCAGATCTCATTGGCTTGATTTTTTTTATATTTCTTCTTTTTTTAGATTCATATTTTTACAAAATATTTGTGTGTATGTAAAGTGTTACTTTAAAGGCCGTTTTTTTGTGTTTGTTTGCCATCATTTTATCATTGCTGCACAATAAGGTAAACTACATTTAAAATTTCACTAAATTATTGAGAATATTTCAAAAGTTATAGACTTTTAAAAAATGATAAAAAAACTCGCGTGGGAACCCAAAAATCGCCTGCGCTCGGCTGCAATCAGCATAAAACATTGCCCGCAAATGATGTGTTAATATAATATAAAATGGTCGGGGGATTCAAACATCACCTTTTTTAGTAGTTGGCTTCAGTGAAAACCTTTTTGTTCACTGTTCAAAAGCACAATGCTTCAACAATTACCTTGACAAGACTCAGGGCCTTGTGTAGTTTCTCTTGTTCCGGTTTATCGTCCCTAGCGGCCTTTATGAGCGGTTCGATGAGCAGCGGGTACTTGGTGAGGCGCTGAGCCACAAACAAGACACACTCCGGGACTCCCTTCTTGCGCAGGAGCGGGTTGGTCTGACAGCGGCGCACAAACTGCGGCAGGCGAGGCTCTCGAGCCGCACACTCTTTGTACACATCAACAGCGTCACGGTGACGGCTGCAAAATTCACCTGAAAATATTTAAAAATCGTATCAATACATAAAAAAGTATTTCAATGTAACGTAATGAGTATTAGTTGAAATTATTATGGCACCCCCTCCAGACCTCAGAGCACATTATCTAGTAATTCCTTTTGTTAAAAAGAGGGGTCTTTTCCGATGCAATTTAAGGAAGGTACCTTGAACCTATCAGGCATGCAGACTTAGTGACCACTAAAAAGAACCGTGCATTTATCAATTTCACTAGTATTTTCGATAAAAGAATTTATCTTTTGGGTTGATTCAGTAGTCGGGCTAATCATTCGATTTCCAAATCACTCAAAATTATGCCTCGAATTTTACACCTGGTGATCGAAAATCATATATATATTCTCAAGTGAAAATTCAGGGGCATGTATGTCGACCAAGAACTGGCAGTTGCCAAAGTTCCTTCCTTAATGCCACCGGTAAGCTTTGGAATGCTCTTCCAGCGTCTGTGTTTCCTCCTTCCTACAATCTGGATCTCTTCAAGCTACAGATAAATAAACACTTGCAATCTCCCCAACCCGCACACAAACACGAATACAACACACGTTTCCCGCATGCAGCGTCCAGTCTCCTTGGCCGAGTGTTATACAGTGCACTGGTCTTGACCGGCTGTGCATGCGATTACATAAAAAAATAAATCCTAGAATGTGGAAAAGTAACAGCTGACAGAACTAAGTAGCAGCAATTTGTGGTATTCATGTGATTCAAATATCGAACGAATATGGGATCTCTTTTTAATCTGTCAATACAATTATTATCTCTTTCGGAGGTTTTCTCTCTTCAGTTCTTCTGTGCAGTAGCCACAATTCTCCATCATAATTGGTATGAGCGCATCTTCGAGGAGGTTCCGTTTTGCGACGTGATGCGAATGTGAGGCGAGTAAAGTCCAGTTCAGATATTGCTGTTACCGTAAGCATTCTTCAGTCGCTCAGCCGATTGTCCAGAGAACTGATCCAGCAAGATGTCTGCAATGGTGGAGACAGCTAAGCTCTCTTGTTGTCGAGCTCGCAGCCGTGCCAGGAAGGTGGCATGCAGCTGCCATAACTCATCAAGGCGCGGGAACATGCGCTCTACACCACCCCCGAGGCGGAAATGCCTCTGTAGGCCATCAGCAAACATCTACAAAAAAACATATTATATTGTATTTTGTACGTGAGCACATGGGAAGTTATTACATTGGAGCAGGTGATTGTCTAAAGTACCTCGTAATTACCGTACATCATACATCGGTTGAAATAGGTTTGCAATGAAAAACCACCTTATCCGATATTATCCATAATGCCAGTTAACATCGTCAGCATTGAGGAGAAGGAAGATAATACCACCAGATAAAGATGGAAAAATTTGAAGTGCCGATTCTATGACATTTAAGCATTTAGTGCTAGACGGCCTTCCAGGATGGCGCGAGCCCGGTTTTAATAAAAGGCAGCTATAGTTTATGCTCTCCTGCAGCATCCTTAGTATATGTGCCAACTAGGTCTACTTTCGGCTCTTAACCGATTGTATAAGAGAGGCTGCCTAGTCTGCTTTCTCACCTTGTCGTTTCTCACAAAGTCAAACCATCGTAGCTCCAGTATTCTACGCAGGTATCTGCTCTTCAATCCCATTATACGGTTGCATTGGCTTTTGGTGAGATGCCAGGATTCACAGCCGTAAATAAAATAGGGACGAAAGGGGAACTTAGTCGACAGTTCTTTTATTTAAAATAAAGCACGCATCTCGATGGCGATCCCGGCGACTTGAAGTTGCCTTTAACCCTTTCATTACGGCTTGGTGGAATACAAATTATACTGTCAATTATAAAACTAGTATTTAAAGCATAAATGTACTTATCTGGCCTATTTTCATATTTCACATTGGCTCTCGTATCCTTTAGCTATCAGACGATGCGTAAAAAACTATTCTAAGAAAGTAGCAAAACTATATATCACAGCTACCGATGTCAACGGTAGGGGAATCTTACACGGCATATATCGGCTACCATTGTAAAAGGGTAAATTAATTAGCTGGGGGATGTCAAGTATGGCTGCTTTTTCGCGAATGCGGCTATAATCATTGTGGCGGCAGCTGTGATGGATAGGATATGATGTTACCTTCTGCATGACTCGCAGGGTGAGACAGTGGTGCTTCTCCGTCATGATGAACTCGTAGATGTGCTCCTGGCGCTTAATCTCCTTCTCGCGCAGAAGCTGGCGCGCCTCCTTGGGCACGCCCGGGCTCCAGGACTCGTGCTCCTCCGCGGCCAGCCCCAGCGCCGCGTCCGCGCCCAGCTCGTGCGCGCCTAGCAGCGCCTCCGACCACTCCAGGCCCGTCGAGTACGGGTCGTCCGACACACTAAAAACATTGCATCAAATGTATAACCATCAACACGGTCTACAGAGGGGCATCACTAAGATTTCATACATTTCTAATGCAAAAATATTCGCGTTTTCGCTACTAAAGCCGTTTTTTATCCCTACAATTACCTACTTAAGGAAACAGGTTTGAACACAATTGATCGGTTGGGCGGTTTGTGAGTTATACTCATTCCTATTGAGATTTTCAGGTAATTATTTTTGAAAACAGTGCAAATTCAAATTACAATAGCAACCTATTACAATAGCAACCTATTACGACGCCTCAATTGACTTTTTTTTGATAAATTGTAAAATCATACTTGAATATTTGAACTTAAGTTTGATGAAAGAAACTACATTGAAATTTTTTTTTTTTAAGAAAATTCAATTTCGGAACACCACATATATCAGCCAATTTCTTGAACTCTCTGCACCATTTGAGCATGTGTTGTACGCTCAAACACTTGTCTATAGATTTCGGAATGAATTTTTACCGGCGCAATGTTTTTTGCAGACAGGAAACGGATTGCTCACACCTGGCGGGCGAAGCGAGTGGGAGATCCATCACGTACGGCTGCCAAGCCAAGACTGAGCTCCGCAGGCAGCTCGCTAGGGAAGGGATTTGGAGTGGGGGAACCAAGGTACACTACAGAATCGCGGGATTCACCATAACAGCGCTTTTCAGGACTGTAGCGCCATGAGAAACTTATTTAATGGATCACCCTCGTAGTTCATAATATACAAAAAAATACATTTAAGACTCAATCGCTTCTCATCATTCCTTCACCTCGAATTTTTTTTACAAAAAATGATAAAAAAACAGTCTCCTAAAGTGGTCGACCTTCATAAACCAAGCAATACGTTTTTCAGACAATAATTCCAGATATTATTCTAAAAAACTACTTAAAATGTTACTAAATGTTGAGCTTGGTACGACTTACTTGCTTCCTTCATGCTTGTGATGGTCTCCACTGTCCTTATCGTCGTGATGAATTAGTTGGCTGCCACTAAAAATTAACACAATACCAATATTTTAATGCACAATAAATGAATTGTAACAATTAAAAAACATAGATACTAAAAAAAAAGCAACAAAAATTGGCCAGTTTATTATTAATATTCAGTTTTTCTGTTCTAAGTATTTTTGTTTGGCCAATCTTTAATTGCTTTTGGTAAGAAATCAATATACGCGGGATTATTTGAGAAGTGGGCTTTGAAAGTTGTTCTCTATAGTATTCTATCAAAGATCAGAAAGGTTAGAACAGTTATCATACACTGACATTATAGATTCCTACTGAAAGAGTAATTGATAGTTTTTTCAAAGATATAATGTACTTTGAAACTTATTAATTTTTTTTTGAATCCAAACATATTCTATTTTATTAATTATTAACAATTACTACACATCAAAATATAAATATTCATATGTTACTCAAGATTTTAAGGTCAATGTAAACACTCCTATACTAAACTAATATCTAGCAAAGTTTTCAATTTCAAAAAATAAAAAAATATATAATAAAAAAATATATTTACAGCAAATTAATTATTTTGTTTATTGTATTGAGATTTTTTTTTACCCCTTTAACTAAAAATTGACGCCCTCATTTAACTATCATTATTTTTATTAAAAAAAAAAGATTTTTTATAAAATCAATAAACCTGTATATTAAGAATTAATTTGTAATTTCAATATTCATTTTAGAGCACTACTGCTATAATGCCTTTAAACTGTTTTTTAATGTTTTCTGCATTCTCTTTGAGATCCATTATAAATAATAAATATTTATTTATTTACCTTGTTTTTACATGAATAGCGTTGGGTATGGTCTCTGTTTAGGAGACTGCAGTTTCGACTAACTCTTAGCCTTCTTCAATCCATCACTGTCAAGAGAACGGCTACGAGTTAGTCGAAACTGCAGTCTCTTAAACATAGACCATACCGATGTGATTGATGTAAAAACAAGGTAAATAAATAAATATTTATTACCTATGAAATGTTTTAAATCTAATCTAAAATAAAATAAAAAGTTTAATTTTAGTAGATTTTTGATAAAATAAATAGTATCACTTAATTTTGATATAATTAAATTGATTTATTTACTGATCATTTATACTGACACAAAAAAGTGTGTGATACAAAAAAATAGTTTTGATAGTAGATACTTGATACGTGAACTTTTAAACAAAATAATACTTTTTTTTGGAAGTTGAACAGATCATAAGGTTTTTTTTTGAAATATATATTTTTGTAAATATATTTTTTAACATAGTTGTATCACCTAAAGATGTTTTTTTTAACCATTTCCCTGGTGTTCACACGAATCTGTGTAAAAAAAAAGTGTTCCAATTTCGGCGTTCACACAAATACGTGTATCATAAAATTTCATGATTTTTGACATTGAAACAAAAAGATCAGGGTTTCTAAGCCAGTTTTCGTTCTATTCATATTTCAATTAAGACGTTTGTTATTCCTTTAGCCTCTTTGATGAAAATTTATGTCATGTATTTATAAGTATTTTGTGTAATAGATTATGAAATATTGAAAACATATTGTATCGTAAAATTAATTATATAAATTGTACTAAATAATATTTATTTTCGCTTTTTATAATATTTTTAATAATATTAAAGGAAAAAATTCAAAGCCAGAACACACCCATAAACCATATTTTTGTGTCTTTTGTCATTTTATTTTTGCATCTCTTAATGTACGAATTTTTACTGTGCTTTTCGTCACGGATCAAAGTAATCTAAAATAATAGTTTTTTTTCCCTAACATTTTTGCCAAAATAATTTTCCGGGGAAGTGGTTAAATGTCAATGATGTAAATATGTCTGAAATTATATCTATAAAGAAAAATGTAGAATGAAACATTTCATATTTATATAAAAACCTTAAATGATCCATATCTATTCAAGGCAAACTCTAATATAAATATTGAAAAAACTGGCAATTGTAATATTTGCCAACGTGATGGCGATCAAAAAAGTCTACATCTTGGAAAGACTAAAAATAAATAAAAATAACCATAACAAGATACCCTTAACTTGTGTGTTAAGTTTTGTCAAGACATTTAGTCTTCGTTCTTAATAAAAGAAGAAGATATTATACTGTTAATTATTGTGTCTTCTTCTTCCTTGTCTACGGTAAAAAGATGTTTATGGGGCGAATAACGTGAACAACATGCTTTTATTCATATGAGTTGTACAAAAATCACTTTCAATGTTTTAAATATCCAAACAAACTACAAACAATGAGAGTCTCGTTAAATTGTTGAGGATTAATTCAAATAGTCTTGAAAAATATGTAATTATGTTTCCGAGTGAGAGAAATATTTATATATCGTTTAGTTAATCATTACAATCTAAATAAATATTAATTATTTTTTATAACCGAATTTGTAAAGCCAGGCTTTCAGGTAATTCAACTACGAGTATGCGTGGAGCTCTACTTCAATGTTTTGGCATTTGTTTTAGAAAAATTCAAATATTATGTTATTTAATTAACAACAAATCTTTTTTGGGAATATGTAATAATCCCATTTTATTACAAATTTATTATTATTATTATAATTTTAATTTATACTTAACACATTCGCATCGGGTGACATTCGCGCTCGGCTGATACTCTAATACGGGCGATAAATCCATGTCGCGCGTAAAAAATATGTTTCTACATAAACTGCCATAACTTCTAACTAAATATCCAACATAACTACATATTTTTTTCAATATGATACTTACTAATTACATCACCACCAGCAAAATTATCGAAAACTTATAGAACTTCATACACTTATTTTTAATTATGTCTGCAACTTGAAAATACACATTAAAACTTTTAAGGGTACGTTTTTTAGAGTTATAAATATCTTTTATGATTTATAGTATTATATTCATATTAATAATAACCCTCATAAAGGGTTTTATCAAAAAAATATACATAAAATACAAGCAATTATGCAATAAAATTAAAAATATATGTTGATTTTACAAAATAAGCAAACATTATTTATTCTAAAAAATGAAACAATTTTTTCAAAAAGTCAAATGCTTGTAGAAAAAACTAATATAAATACCCTACCCGACTTTAGAGATCAGAGTGCGTAAAACGTAAAAATACCCTTCCCGTAATTAACCGTCAGTCAAGGTAACGGGTATTAATACCTTTCCCGATGCGAATGTGTTAATTTACCTATTTATATTTTGACAATATCCTAAATTTCGACATTTTATCAGTAGTTTTTTTCTGATAAATTTGAACATCTGTGATTATTGTGAAACAATGCAATTTATGTTATTCAGAAATTGTAAATAGTTTTAAATGAAGTAATCCTCGTTTGGAAATGTCAAGAGTAATCAAAGTTTACAAGTCTCAAAATATCATCATACAAAATATGAAGAAAACCAATAGCCAAGAAAATAAAATAAACAAAAAAGTTCTTTTTTTAAACTGATTTACTCTATAGTATGGGTGGGTAATACAAATTTATTGTATATTAAATATTGGTTTTACATAAAATGTGATTTCACTTTGGGACTTGTGTGTTAAATAACAGTCAATAGAAACTAACAATATTAATTATTATTCAAGGAAGAAGGCATAATTTATTAGTGCTACCAATGTTTTTGAACAAACTTTTCAGCGGCTTCACTTTGTCCTATCATTTATTGAGAAATCATTGATTTTTCTTTTGCAAATTATGTGAGTTCATGAAGTTGATGTGAAATAGTGACATTTTTTAATTCAAACCACAGCTACCCTCACAAAAATATGCTCAAACAATTCATCTTAGATAATATGTAATAATATATAATTATATTTTGTATCTTGGATTATAAAAATATATTTTTTTGTAGGCATATTTATTAATTTATACTTATGACATTAATATCATGATGCCTATGAAGTTTGCAATTTATAAAATATTTTCGATTATTTTAATTTTTATAAGAATATTTTTCAATACTCTAATCTTTTGTAAATAATTGATGTATACCAATATTTTATAAATTGATACGCACATACAAATCTACATTGAATTTCTCTCAAACAATTTTTGGTGAAAAATAAACAGCAGACACTGGGATTCGAACCACAAACTATGCACCACAGATCTGTTCTATGCACAGCGCAATCGACCATGACCATTCTCCGCCTTAATCGAGTGGAGAGAATCAACGTATTCACATTATTGTTACTTTCGTATTGTTACAGATGTCACTTTGCTGTAAATTGAATGTGTGTATTTTTATATGTAAATGTACAAATGAAGATTGATTGAATCTTAATAATCCATAAATAAAAATACATACATTTAATTTACAGCAAAGCGACATCTGTCATAATACGAAAGTAACAATAATATAAATAGGTTAAATTTCTCCACTCGATTAAGGTGGAGAATAGTCATGGTCGATTGTGTAGTGCATAAAACATAACTGAGGTGCATAGTCCGTGGCTCAAATCCCAGCGTCTGCCGTTTTTTTTTCACCACAAATTGATGAGAGAAATTTGATGTAGATTAGTATGTATGTATCAATTTGTAAAATATTTTATTAAATTTTAAAAGTTTTTATCATTTCTTTAAGGTCTCGAAGGAGTTATAAAATTTCAAGAGTTTAAGAAAGATGTAGTAAAAATCAATATATATTTAAAAAAAAATAATATTTTAATTTAATATTTTTTTTTTTAAATAGACTATGATTGACAATTACGAAATATTAATTAGGTATTTACAAATTAAATGGAAATCCGATTATTAAATTCCACTTCAGATTTAAACATTTAAATTAAGTGACCTTTTTATGTTTTGGAAGAAATTGCTGAACTATCTTAAGGACCATGATTTGTCAAGTATAATAATACTTTGAGAATATTGTTTGAGTCACAATTTAATTGTTTAAAAAGATTTTAATGACAAATTAAAAAAAACATAATATGGAATATATCTGGAGGTAAAGTGTTTTTAATATTCTATTTTCATTACATATTCAGAAAGGAGTCTCTTTAATAAACATTGATGGCACATTTGGATGTAACAAGTGAGAAACAGTAGATGACAAATCGAAAAATACACAACAGAAAAATAGATGTGTGCTGAAATGAAGAGACAGGTTGCCATTAAAGATAAAACGTTCTGCATTCAAATGACTGGTTGCGTAAATCCTGCAAATTACAAACAAACCTAAAGAGGGATTTTTACGTGAAATACAAATTACTTGTTGCATAATATTTTATGTATTTTTCATAGATTTCCATTGCTGTTATAATATTTTGGTTAACAATATATGATGCAACACACAATTGGCAAATTTGTATAGCATGTGAAAAACCCCTAACACAATTAAATAAATTAATAAAAAATATAAATATAGCAACACCATAGAAAATACAATGCCATGTTTGATAAAAATATTAAATAATAAAAAATAAAAATCTGCAACAATACTATTGTGCGAAAAAATATAAATTGAAGATGATAAATATTTTTTATATTTCGAACTTTCAATCATCCATTTTTAAAAAATATAACACTTGAGTGACTTTTGGATAATAATAAAATAATCATTAAAAATTAAAATTAAAATTATTTAGTTTATTACAAAAATATTTTTTGTTACTACATGGAGAACCTTTTAACATTACTAAGCTTGTCAGAAGGCAAAAAACGTAGCAAGTAAAAAATAGATTTATCTGAAACTAAATATTTTACATTATAACTATTATAAAATCTTAACCCTTCAGGTGAGGCTATTGTTCTTATCATTGTTCCATAAGAAGTGTCGATAATCCAAAAAAAAAAAAAAAAAAATTTTTATGATGAATTATTATTTTATACATGTGTACACACCTGTATCCATTTTTTTTTTAATTCTAATCTTTTTAATTAATTAACCTTCAATTAAAACACACTATATCCTTTTTTAATAAAACTCTATAACCTTACCTATATATCGGTGCGTCGCACCCTATTGACATTAAGTATCCTGTTGATATATAAGCTCGCCACATTGAGCGATTATCCGACAGGGACACGCATCCCCATGTGTTTACCAAGTTTCGTATTGTTACATTGCGTGAGCAGTTTTCTATGGCTTTGACTATATATCGGCACGCCGCACTCTAGCCGCATAAAATGTCATGCCGATATATAGGCATGCCGCATCTCAAGGGTTAAGTATCTTTTCACCAAGAACGGTTCAAAGGGAAGTAATATTTAAATTTTAAAAATCTGTATAAGATCAGACCTTAATTTACTAAAATGCACTCAAGTTAATTAAAAATATACACTGCAAAATTAACTCTAAAATAAATAATAAAAACTACTTTATTAAATTTTATGTGTGTGTTTGTTTATATGTGTAATATAACTACATAATATATGAGTAATATGTAAAAAAAAATATTTAGACATTTTAAAATTAAAAGTAAATGTGTTAATATTTAATTTTTTTATAGGTTGTCTTACATATTTATTTATGTAGATTTTTATGACAATTTATGATAAAAATGTAATTGCGTGATTTGCCTATTCATAAAAAAATATTTAAAAAATAAAAAATAAAAATGATATATTTTTAACACAATTAAGCTAAGAGTGCTATTAAATTGATTTGAAATCAAAATCTTGGAACTTCTTTTAATAAACATTTACTTATGTATTTTTAAATAAAAAAATTAAAGTTTTAAAATACAAATATATGAAAACTCACAAAACAAACCATTCAAATATTAAAATGTACTGTTTGAAACAAAAATAAACAAGCTAATTTAAATTTTTGAAGTATATTTCTAAAAACGAGAAAAACTCACAATTTTTTCGTTTTTTTTTTAATGCAAAGCAGTAAGCTCGCAATATTTTCATAGAACAGGCGAAAACAGATCAGCACAGAGGCAAGCACACAGATCACGAGTCAGCAAAAAGACTGTATAAAGCAAAACTGACAGAAAAAAATTCTTTTCAAAAAGCATCTGATCACAACTTTTCGATGAACGCTTGTTCCATCTGAAGATAATATACACTATTTATAAAATGTAACACAAAAAATACTAAATACAGTGGTACCTTGACATACGAGTGCCCCAAAATACGAGTTTTTTGAGATATGAGCCGTCGAGCGAGTGATTTTTTCCTTTGCAAACATGAGTTACGAGCAATCGGCTTAGCGGGTCGGCCGGTTGCACACAAACCGCGCATCATGCTTTCCCAGTTCAGTTATCAGTGTGCTCTCGCTGTCAAAGCATCTTTGATAAATTGTGCTCCCGTTTCGCGACTTTTGTGAAATTTGCTTTGAATTACGAGCAAGGCTGCGGAACGAATTGAACATGTATGTCGAGGTACCACTGTACTTTAATTAGTCATTAATACGATCAATCATTTAATTGTTTACTTTTAAAAAAGTTTGCTGACTTGTGAATCCGAAGAAATTCTGAATCAATGGCTGCTACTGAATGACTTGCATAAATACTTTTTCTTAAAATAATATTTCGTTCCTTTACAATATTGATTCAACACATCAACGTTTGACACACAGAATTACAAATTATGCAAGGAACAACTAACAGATTCTCTAAAATTTCCAAAACATCTCTGCTGTCTCTAGAGCCAAAGATATTGAGAAATCTTAAAGAATGGATATAAACATTGGATGAGACATGGAGAGAGAATGAGAGAAAGATTCGAGTAGAAAGGAAAATTCGAAGCGTGACAACTTGATATTTTAAGAAATGTTCAGTGTTTGTTTTGTATATTTTTGTTGATTTGAACTTCTTTAAAAAAGTGTGTAATCAGTGTTATAAATAAAGAAATTACTTTCAGTAATAAGCGAATGGTTTATTTTTTTACTTCCAAATGTACTGGGTCGAATTTTATATATTTATATATATTATTTATTAATTCCATGAATTAATATTATAAGTAATATTAAATAATAAGTAATTGTTATGACAAATAAAATCAGAAACAATTACTAAAAAAAGTATTCCAATAAAAATAGTAATTGGAACAATTCAAAATCCTAATATAGTCAGACACTAATTTTCAATTCTTGGTAGAATGCTGTAATACAATGTATTTGTAGAACAGTAATAATAAGTTATGATTTTTAAATAATTTTAATTGAAAAATTAATAGATTAAAAATATTTAGTTTTTTTGCACATTTATTTTTAATGATTACATGTATCGGACTCCCTGGAGACCATCTTTAATAATTCCTAGTCTTCAGGGAGTCCGAAACATGTAGTCATAAAAAATAAATGTGAATCAAAACCAAATATTTTGAATTTGTTAAATTTTTTTATTTAAATTATTATAAAATTATAATTATGCTGTTTCACCAAGTATTGTCAGTTGATAATCTTAATGTTAGTAATAAGAAGGTTTATCTAACTTTATTTATAGATATTACTTAGATTTAAAGTCAACAAAGTTGTTCTCTTCTTTGTATTAAAAAATAAACTTAATATTCTATTAAACCGCACTTACCTAAGTGAAGAAATATTAATTTTATGCCAACTCCTTCAAATTCGCTCGTAGCACCAAATTTTAGGGAGCGACACAAAAATATCACTTTTTCACTTAGTCTGAAAGCAGCTTTATATGACGTATAAATCTATGAATATATGTTTTTAAGTCAAGTGGAAGTTTTTAAAATGATACTTAAATTTTGTATTACAAATAGACATGTTATGTTTACTTTAAAGATCAATTTGAAGAATTAAATTGTTTTTTTTTTTTTATCTTATTTCAACATGGATCGAGTTGAGCACTGTTTATCACAAAAATAAATACTACAGTTATGTACTCAATTAAGGTTTTGTCAGTTCTACGTTATCAAAAGCCGCCATATGTGCAAAATTAATAAATAACGTAAGTATATAAAATAAAATAAAAAATTAAGTGTCATATGGAAAGAATAATGGAAGGTTTGGAAGTTGTATGACCTAATAAGGAGTTTTATAAACACGTTAAATTTGTAAAGAACAATATTTAAATTAGATTATAAAATTATATTTGAAATTATGATAGTTTTTTTTTTTAATTTTCAATTCTGAGCTGCGGGAGGCGGAGCTGACATGAGATGACTATAGCACCTGACAGAGCTTTGTGATGGAATTTCGTGAATGTCATATGCTGCAGTTAGGGGAGCAGATATAGTAATGAATGATGATTAAATTCTGAGATCCATTACAGTACAGTTCTTAACGTAATCCATGTTAAAACAAGGCAAAAAATAATTATTCGTTGTTTTTTTTTTCATGTTGAAATGTAGTTGATTTTTGAGATGTTAGTGTTAGGTGAATAAGGAGTAGAGGTGGTGTTGCCAGTCGGCCGGTAGTCTCCCTGGTTGGACTTACTGCACTCCGAGCTTAGTGGCAACACGGCGCCATGGCGAGTAGCAGCCGGTCAGCTTCTTGCTGCGCAGCGGAGGTCCGCGTGTCGGGTTAGGTTAGGTTAGTGGTGTGGGCAGAGGCAGAGGGGCGAAAAGGCCAAAGCACAATCAATATAAACATCCTCCGAGGGCGGCCGGACCACCAATACTACCAGCAAAGGAAACTACACCCCGGATATAAGACAATCTTCCAAACAATATACCAGATGATATTACCCATAACAGGGTTTAACCTAAGATAAATTCCAGACAATATCGCCTTCAAAGACTCTAACTTAACATAACTTACGCATAATAGTAACCTAACCTAACCTTTCAGTGCTTTTAAAAGACTATGTTTTGACTCGGCAAGATTTAAGATTAGTTATTTAACCTAATTTCCGGATAATATCGTCCTTCAAAGGCCCTAACTTAACATAACCTAATTGCGATTTCGCTTTTACATGTTTTTATGCACCCTGATTTTTTACACAATTTATTCATAGTTACTTGGTACATTTTAAAGAGATATTTTTGTTGTTTGAAAAGATTCATTGAATTTTATGAAAGTGAGTTTTTTACACGCTGCTTTCTAGAGCCAATATACCTGTATAGCATAAGAAATGATGGGGTGTACGAGTATGGATACTGACTCCAAATGGAACCTCACTTCAAAACAATTAATTGGGATTATTGAAGCCATAATAATAATTAAAATAAATTACTTCTTGATTTATTTTTTATAATTCAAGGGTTCACAAGATCTCTAGGCATAAAACATATTTTAAAAATATTGTCCATTTTATATCTCTTTTTTTTATGAATAATAATTTCTACAATCTATTAATATTATAAAAAAATGGCGTGAATTACTATTACAAACACTGAAATGTATGAAATAATGAAAATACTTTTTTTTTAAATAATGATGTATTAAAAAACTATGCAGTAAAATTAAAGACTACCTAAATATATGAAATTGAAATATAAACTACTTGAAATTAATTCATTTTCTAGCAACGTTTACTCAAAATAGTGTGTAAATATGCAATAAAAAAATGCACAGAACTGTGAAATATCCTACACTGAAAGAGACATACCTATACAGGTAAAGTTTTTTGAGATACGAGCAGTCGAGCGAACTTTTTTTTAATTTGAAATACGAGCAAAATTTGAGAAACAAGCAATCGGCTTAGCGGGTCGACCGGTTGCACACAAACCGCACGTCAGGCTTTGCCGCGTGAATCCTCTGGCCTTGGTTAGAGAATCAGTTATCAGTGTGCTCTCGCTGTCAAAGCATCTTTAATGTCTTCAACAGTTCAATTATTGTCAATGGGGAAATTTGCTTTCAGATACGAGTAATTTGAAATACGAGCAAGCTTGCGGAATGAATTAAACTCGTATGATGAGATACCACTGTACATATAGGTCTCATTAGCTTTGTATAAAATTGTAATAGAAAATATATATGGTTTTTGTTTATATTGAGTTTTAGTTTATATTGAGCGAATTTATTAACTTTAAATTGTTTATAAGATATATTAATAAATTCTAATACATAAATGAATAATATACATGGGGTGTACTTTCTTTTGCTGGAAATATTAAATCGATTAAGTATTATCAAATATCCATATCATAAAGTATAATCATTTAAACCTAAGATTAAATAAAATATCTTAATAAATTTCCTCAAATTAGTAAAAAATAAAATAAACACTTGACAGTAAAAAAATATAAAAATTAAGTGCAGCCCACAAAAGCTATAGCATTAGGGTTATTTAAATGACATTTCGTGACCTAAAATTATTATGTATTATAAATAATTAATCATTTCTTTATAAACATACAAGCATTCATATAATAACATTCATTTCAGCAAACCAAAACAAATCAAGTATTCCAAGATGTAAAACAAAACAATCATTTTATAGACTGGTTTTCAATGGTAAAGAACATTAAAATTGATTATAAAATTATCAAAAAACAATAGTTCAACTTCACTGTATTTTGACATGCCACATATTTTGTCCTTTAATAAGGCATTGCTCTTGTCCAGGCTTTTATAAATGAGAGTCAAAAAATATATTGTGAAATAAAACATGATATTTAAAGGTATTGTGACTTTTGGGTTTAGCCGTTTGTGGCGAATTATTTTCTTCCAATATTTCGACCGCCATTGCAGAGATCTTCTTCAGGGTTGATGACTTTGTGATGAGTTGGTCTGGAGGTAGTTTAGCCGTCAGCCTAACGTGCCTCCACATGGTCATGTCGGAGAGTCGTGTACGGTGGGTATGTTCCAAGGAACGTACCTCCACGAGCGTCATGATGAGTATGTTCTAAGGAGCATACCTCCACGAACGTCATGTCGGACTGTGGTTGTCCTTGCTTGTCTGTGCAGGTTTTTGGATGTGCTAGAGGTAGAAGCCATGCTGTTTTGATAATTAAACCGTCATCCCTGTTGATATTGATGGGATTTATTTTGATTTCGATGGCTTCCCTTACTAGGTTTGCATAGGAACGCAAGGGAAAAATGTTTCCCTTTTTTTTTGGAAGAAAATAATTCTCCACACACGGCTAAACCCAAAAGCCACAATACCAAATTGGCCGTGAAAACCTAGGAAGTTATTTATGATATTTAAAAAAATATATTAAATAAACAATAGTTTTCATTATTTTCTCAGTATAATTTTTAGTTTATATAATATTTTTTATGCTCAAATCATGACTCAATGCAAATTAATTACAATAAATAAAAAATACAAAATAATTAACTGAACACTTAAAAAAATTCACAGCAAAAAATATAAGTAAATAAAAACTATATGTTTTTTTTAAATTATCTGTTATCACATATAATTATAATCTCCATATATTGAAATGTTATAAGTTATTCTAAAATATTTTACTATCCTTATAAGGTAAGTTCCTAGTATTCGATATGATATATTAAATATAAATAAACAGAAGGGGGGTGCAAGGCAGTAGAAACATAACATCTAAGCAAGCAGAGGGGGTAAAGTGATAGAATTATTATATATTTATATATATTTATATATATTTATATATATATTGTGTTTGATACTATTGTCTATATAAAGGTCACTAAGAAATTAAGAAAAAAAATGGGTGAGTATTTTACAAAGCTATCTAAGAGTTAAATCATCTTAAAATTAATTTTAAAATATGCTTTGTAAAACATTATTTATCAAGAAGTTTACGAGAGAGCATACACTATTGTAGGTGTCGTTTTCTGACTTATTTTGGGTGTTGTCTTGTAAGACCTCTGACTGCAATTTAAAAAGTTTTGGCAATTCAACTTTTTTAAACGTTAAAGATCAGATAAGGGAAGGAGCACTGAAAAGAAGGATCCATCAACGGCCGGAGAAGGCAGTTTAATGTGACTATGCTCCAAATTGTAACGGACTGAGCGAAGAGAGAAAGAAATTAATCTTAATTATTTTATTAGCCATATTTTAATGGTACTGGAAGAATTACTGCAGATTTTTATATTTACTGAAGGTCTATATTAACATGACTTTATTAAATAATTAATTAAAATGTTTAAGAAACAGTTTCTTTTAAATGTTACCTGATTTGAAATAATTCATGGAACATTTGTTTAAAACAAAAGAAAAAAACTATTTATTATCATTTTTTCTCTCGAGTCCATGTTTGAATAATATTTTTGAAGGAGGATTTCATGAATTGGTTTTATTATTTCAAAAAATAGATTTTTTTTTACTATTAACCTTATATAGTAAAGTAGGCAATGGTGTTGTGGCTTTTCTGTTTAGCCGTGTGTGGCGAATTATTTTGGACCAATATTTCGACTGCCATTGCAGGAGTCTTTTTCAGGGTTGACGACTATGTGATGAGTTGATCGTTTAGAACATACCCATCGAACACGACTCTCCGAAATGACTTCCTCTGAATGATGAACTACCTCAAGACATCGACTCATCACAAAGTCGTCAAGCCTGAAGAAGACCCCTGCAATGTCGGTCGAAATATCGATACGAAACAATTTGCCACACATGGCTAAGCCCAAAAGCCACAATACCAAATCTTGCCGTGAAAACCTAAGAAGTTATTTAGGCAATGGTAGATAAATATTGCTAATGGCTAAGTAAGACTTGTGAGTGACTTATAGACTGGCATGCTTTGATTATGTATATACATTTATGTAGAAAAGTTAAAGGTTATAGTTTAAAAAGAAAGTATTTCTTTATTTCATGTGAAATAAGTGACAAAAAATGTTGTGAAATGAAAAATAACCAAGAATACCATAACTTGAATGAAAAATTAATGGAATGAAAACGTTATTAAAAAACCAAAAAGGATCGATATTTTTCGATAGTTTGGGAGTTATTTAAGAGATGGTTGTTGCGCTGTTTCTACAAACATGTGGCGATGAAGTGGTTAAATTTTAAAATTCATAAATAATATACAGGTATATATATACTATAATAATTAAAATTATTAATTATTTCTTTATAAAGGTTTTGATTTTTTTTTTTGTAGGTGTCCTATTTCTATTCTTAGGAATTACACTTTGAGGTCTGGTATCGTGAATTTAGGGTTTAGCGGTGTGTGGCGAATTGTTTCGATCCAATATTTCGACCACCATTGCAGGGATCTTCTTCAGGGTTGACGAATTTGTGAGTCACAAAGTCGTCAAGAGGCCTGCAATGGCGGTCGAAATATTGGATAGAAACAATTTGCCACACACGGCTAAACCCAAAAGCCACGATACTAAATCTGGCCGTGAAAACCTAAGAAATTACTTTGAGGTCTGTTTCAATTATGAAATAGATGAATACTTTTTACTTTGTTTCAGTATACACCACTGTTTATTCACGTACAAGAATAACCGCAGATTCGCTTTCAATGAGAGCATCATCAGTTCTTCTCATGTATAAATGTACATTTATACAAGTCAATAAACAATGTTCAATGTTATCCATATCAAAATAAGGTAACAAGTATTTATCTATTTAACAATCTATATATCTATTCCATAGCCGGCGGATATAGCTCAATGGTTACAGCGTTTGCTTGACAAGCCAAAGGTCGTGGGTTCAATCCCTAACGAAGATTGAAAAAAAAAACATTCTCTACGATACCTCTAGTTGGTGTAAATTTGATCCCTCACCCGTAAAATGCCAATCATAGCCTAATAATCAAAATTAGTGGTAGACCAAAGTCGTTCCGTGAAGACCACTTATTCATAGTAAATTTCTGTAATAATGAGTATGATGCGTGGATCTCGGGCTGTAGGTCTATGACGTTGGCGGATCAACACCTCACATGCAGCGCTAATCCATGTGCAACATGGCAAGCGTTATAGAATTCTACAGATGAAACTTCAGAATCACCATCACCATCTGTCGATATTCTCCTGCATGTGTTTACATAGAAAAAAAAGTGTCCTATTTAATTTTAAAATCAATTATGTTTGATGTTTTGCAAAACAAATACTTAAAATAATAAAATAATATAATTTAATTATAAAAACGAATGTCTTTTTTAATTTTAATACTTTAACCCTTTCATTACGGCTCGGTGGAATACAAATTAAACTGTCAATTATAAAACTAGTATTTGAAGCATAAATGTACTTATCTGGTCTATTTTCGTATATCACATTGGTTCTTGTATCCTTTAGCTATCAGATGATGCATAAAAAACTATTCTAAGAAAGTAGCAAAATGATATATCACGGCTACCAATGTTAACGGTAGGGGAATCTTAAATGGCATACATCGGGTACCGATGCCAACAGGTTAAAGAGAGATACTTTTAGTTTTAAAAATCAATAACAAAAAAAGACAGATGCAATGCAGAAATAAAAAAAAATAGATGTGAATTTGTGTAAGAAGGCAATGATTCATTTTTATTATAAACAGTATGATTTTACTAATTATAGAAGAAGACGATTGGACGATTGACAAGTAGGTAGTAGAGTTATGTGTGAAATTCTTCCCTAGAAATAGTCCTATAGTAATAATTATATAAAATCATCAATATGACAAACATAAAAAAAAACCTTAAGAATAAAACGTAATAAAAGTAAAACCTGGCCTTGAAACATAATATTGGTAAATGATAACAAATTAAATATAATTATACAATTAAATAATATCATTATTTTTTGTTGATTTAGTGGAAACAATATTTTTTTCTATATACTGCCTAAATATTTCTTTGCTGAAAAAAATTATATTAAATTTAAGAAAAGAAAAGAGATCTAACCAACAAATAAAATATTTTTTGGATTTATTTCAATTGACAATTCTTGGTGTAATTCAATAATATCTAAATGAAAATAAAATTTTATTTATTGATTATTCCATTTTTTTATTACAGGACGACATGTTTTGGCTACGTCGGGTAGCCATTATCAAGTTGACTTGACAATGGCTACCCGGCTTAGAAGAAACATGGCCTATAATTAAAAAAATTGGAATAATTTATATTTAATCTTTTATTTTAATGTTAATAATATATTGCCCCAATTAATTTTATACGAAAAATATTATATATATGGATATTACATATATACCTATATATATAATTTGATTTTATAATATTAATTTGCAAACTATTTACTATGGTGATTATTCTTCTAAATACGACACCTGTTTGGTGGATTTATCAATTGATTAAAGGTTGTAGTATATTAAACAGAAAACAAACATATTAGTTTTTACATGTAGATTTTAAATGGAATCCAATAGATTTTATAAAGTCCATGAAAATCTCATGACCTCATATGCGGTGAATGTATTAAATATTTAATAATAGGTTGATTAGACGTCTTTTCCTTTGTCGCAATACAAAATATTCAAAATTTCTTCTTGTCAAGTTGTCTGCTTCCAGGGACACACTAAAAACACTGAAAGGACTCAGAAATTAAAAAAATAAAGCGTATGTATAGGCGAGGGATGTCAACATACCTAAATCCTGTATTGTTTTGGGCGTGGCTGGGTAAGGATCCTCGCTTCGGAACGCTCTTACTCGATATGGAGCTCGCTGATTTTGTGATGGAATTCTGAAAACACATCATTTCAAAATATAATATAACTTCAAATACAAAGTATATTACTGCATCAAGAGATATACTCGTATTATTAATATAGGAGGCATTTTACTTTTTAAAATTCATTTTGAACATTGTTTTGAAATTGATATCAGCTTGATATAGCCCTTGCAGGCTGATGCCGAAAAGCCTCGATATACAATATTTTATATATTTTTTGTTCGCTTGTCGGACACGCATGTGTCGCCATATTGTTTGTTCGGCAGGTCTAGTTCTGTAGATCGCCACTGTATTAACTGCGGCACTGGGCTGTCTCCCACTACGGGCGCTCAGTGGCCAGTTGTGATCTGTCTGGGACCTAAAGCAGTAAGCTCCATCTCAAACAGCTGACCGAAAGTTTGTCAATCTTTATCTTAAATTTATTTCAATGGGATTCTTAAAAAGTTCTTTGTGTTGCTCATCTACTCCTCATCCCTCTACCACGCATTCTGATAACTATCCCGGCGACGTAAGGTTGTTTTTTTTTATTATGGGGATGTTAAAATATAAACACAGAAGACCACCAGTAAAGGGTTTTAATCCTCTACATACTATATGACAGTCAACAAGGTCGACTAGTGGATTTGGGTGGGAAGGATGTGTATTGGTTGTGTGCATGTATAGTTTGATAAGAAAGCAAATGTTTATTGATGTGCTTCGTGAAGAAATTTGTATGTGGGAAAAAACAAAATGTTGGGAGAGCATTACTAATGATGTGGTGATATAGAATGAGCTGCTGAAGCTGTGTCCTGACAAGATATGTTAACCGTGTACAGATGCTGAATAAGATGGTATAACTGAATATATTATCTCATCAGATAAAAGTACTCACTTTAAAAAGGTAACTATTTTTTTTGGCAGTGTTTACTTCAATTATTGGGTAATAATTATTTAGCAAGCAGTCAGTAATCAATACCTAAAAAAGTAAGTAAAAAATAATCGTTCGGCAGTGGAGAAATATCAATCGGCAGTAGAAAAATAATAAATCGGCAGGAAATAATTAATGAATGGTAATTAATAATGGTTATTTTAAATTAATTTTAATTAAAATAATAATAAATTAAAAATATTTAGTTATGATTCACATTTATTTTAAATGATTACATGTTTCGGCCTCCCTGGAGACCATTTTCAATAATGATTAAATTAAAATCAGGCAGTGGCTTATATAGGTATATACAAGTAATTAGTTACTACATTAATACGCACATATTTACAGGTTGTATATGTGTGCGGGTAATACAATTGAAAAGAGACAATATAAAATGAATGGGTAATTATATAATTAATGTATAATTAATAATAGGTTAGGTTAGGTTTCCATTTTATGGGTTAAATACTCATTCATTTTGCATTAATTGTTCACCAATATTGAACATATCACTGCCTTTTTAATTTTATAACTGACCACATTCATACTGACACAGTAGATGCTGCCAATTGATTTAACTAACTGCCAAAATTTAGAATTAGTTGCTGAACAAAGAAATACAGACTAGCAAATCGTTAAATAATAATAGCTTAAATTTTTTAATAAACATGTTCATTCATTAGTAAAGTCAAAGCAACAAAGTGTTATATATTTTACAGATAAATATTGTTACCTTAACAGTTTTTGGCTTATTGCAGTCTAGTATATTGTCTTTGCAAGCATTTTGATGCACAGTAGTCGTACAATCTGAAAAGAATAAATTTTAAAAATCAAAATCCCCTCAATAATACTGACAGTTGCTTCAACATTAAATAATCACTACAATTCTCAAATACAGGGAGCGGCTCCCTGTTTATGCATCTATATCAACAATCTAATGTTTTGTGCGAATCTTCGATAACAATCAAAGATACTAAGTTGAATGGATTCCAACGACAAGTAAAAATTATGTAACCTGTAATTCCAGCGGGCCTGTCAAATGTACCTCATCGCTTCTCCCACTTTTATCACCTAGTCGCAAACAGCGAGCTCCGAGTTATTCAAAGGACAGTGTCTCTCTATCCTACCATACCAAGAGAATTCTTGTGGGACAAAAGCAGAACTGTTAGATCCACTCTTTATGGTTTCCAAATAGATAAAAATGATGCTTTTCTATGTACCTCGAAGAAAATAAATTTATAATAATTCTGTCAACATTACATGATGACGATGAAATGGATCCTGACACCAGAAAACCTCAGGTTATACTGGACTACAACGAAACCAAAGGCGAATATTCATTTTGTTTAACAGGTCGATAAAATATTTTGTTTTGAAATATTAAGAGGGTTGTTTCGTTTTTTTTTTTTAAGAAAGTCATTTTTTATTTTTTAAAGTAGTCATTATTAATTTTTCATTACCTTACAGCAATTCCTTAAAATTTATATAGATAAAACACCATTTACATGGAAAAACTTGATGACGTAAAATTTATGACAAGCTCAAGGGAAACTAGTCAGTCACTGGAAGGTTAAAAGTATTTTGTGAGTTTTTTAAAGTATAATATATACAGTAATCAGAACATTATCATAGTGAGCAATAAGCTAAGTGAATGTTTTCTTCCTTACAAAATCACATATGGCTATGAGATTTTAGATTCCGTTAGTGCTAAAGTGCATTTTTCAACCACGTCCAACACTAATACAGCATAGATAGGCCTTTTTGTTTCTTTTACAAAATATATGTTTCCTACTTTCACAATACAGTGCTGGCTTGTTGGTGAGAGGTTTACTGCACCAGTCGCAGGCGTGCGCCGAGCCGTAGCAGGCGGACACCCACTGGTGGGACACCTTCTTTGTCTTGTCCTGGAAACAAATATCAATATAGTGAAACCTCGTAATTTAAATTTTTAGGGGACCCACATTTAATAAGTGCAGTACAGTAAGACCCCGCTTAACGCGGGGGATACGTTCCATCAAAGTAGAGCGTAATGCGAAACAGCGCTAAACAAGGCTATCTTAACATGTAAATAATGGGGTTAGGGGAAGATGGATAGAAAATTGGTTAGGTATTCAATTTAAAAATTATGTTTTTTTTAATAAAATAAAACCAAACATTTATTTCTTACAAAAATAAAAAAAATATAAACGAATATACTTTTAAAAACAAATAAAATTCTAAGTCAGTTAGATCATTCAGTCTATTCTGTGTTTCCAATTTTCTGCCTTTTCGTCAAGAAGGCATCTAATGTAGTTGGAGTTTTTCTTTTGCGTTCTGTTAGAAGTTGTTGATAAGTCGATAAAGCATCTATAACACCCCGTCATGCTTTTGAACTCTGTCTCCGACGTCTTCCACATTTACCTCATCTAAACCGGTTTGTTTCGCTAATTCCACTATTTCTTTCACTATTTCATCCATATTGACAGTGTCAATGTCTTCGCTCTTACTTAAATCTAGCGCTGCGCACAATTTTGGGGAATCTCCGGGTTGAAATAAAAGAGCGCTAAACCGAAACAGCGCTAAACGAAACGGCGTTAAGTGGAGTCTTACTGTACACGAAAAAAGCAAAAAATGTTTTAAATATGAAATAATAATAATAAAACTTACAACAATAGTTATTTGTATATTGTACATGTATTTAAAAATATTATTTTAAAAGTCCGTAATACAAAATTGCTTCTTTGCAGTTTGGCACTTCAATTTAAAAAACGTCTCATTACAGTCGCATAATACACACAACATACACTGACGTCATACAGGCATCACGTCAATGACGCAGACAATATAGGTTTAATACGTGGGTAGCACGTTTACTTATCTACTACTACTTAACTCATTTTAATTATAAACCTGGTTTCTTAAGGTTTCTTACACATTCTTTTATAAAAGCAGATTTTTTCCATACCTTCTTCTTCCGGAAGAATAGACTGCCCCGTTTTCTTCTTTTCTCAGCGTGATGATCAAATACAGTTCTGAAATGATTTAAAATATTTTGTAGAAATAAATGGGCTTCACTTTATAAGCTATGGGGAAAATATATTATTTTGTTGTTTTATAACAGGATCATTAAAAAAAATTAAAATCAGAATTCAAAAAGATGTGATTAAAATTTACACAATCATGCAAAAATTAAAGCATTCAATAATTAAAATGACACTAAATAATATTTACCTAGGAGAGATGAACCTAGTGAAAAAATCAAAAAAGTTAAAGGGCCATTTTTTGTTTTTCTATGTTTATTGTGAAATGAAACTAAATATTTTAAACAAGAAAATATTAAATTAAATGACTTAAATTATTTTAAGCTTTCAACTATACAGTGGTACCTTGACATACGAGTTTAATTCGTTCCGCAACCTTGCTCGTATTTCAAATTACTCAAAGCAAATTTCCCCATTGAAAATAATTGATCTGTTGATGACATCAAAGATCCTTGGACATCGAAAGCACACTGATAACTGATTCTCTGACCGTGGCCGGGGGATAAACATGATGCGCGGTTCGTGTGCAATCGGCCGACCCGCTAAGCCGATTGCTCGTATTTCAAAGCAAATCGCTCGCTCGACGGCTTGTATCTCAAAAAACTCGTATGTTGGGGAGCTCGTATGTCAAGGTACCGCTGTATTTGTCTATTAATAATATTAAAAGGATACCTACACTAGCGATGTGAATTGCATTGTTGTTAAACTTTGGAAAAGAGAAACCTATACAAGCATAAGAATATTTACAAATCTATGTCATTTAAAGACGGTGGACGGAAAGGGGGGAATCCCGGTTGGAAGGGCACTGGATGCGCCTTCATGTAGTCATCCAGCGGTGATCCGTTGCTCCAATCATTGAGAGTATTAATTTTACTATTAATACGGTGGTGGTTCTTTTTTGCCTGCCTGATGACTCTTTTTTTGTCTGTAAGATACTCACTGGGTCAGGAGCTCATGCAGGATGAAGTGCCCCGGGTGTGGTGCGCCAGCCATGGCCGCCAGTTCCTCCTCGGTCTCGCTCTCCGTCAGCGCCCCCGATGGGTTCAGCCTGCTCGCACAGACAAGACCAAGCAACGTGGCGTCATGTAAAAGCCAAGCGCAGTGCAGCCAACAAACGTGACAACAGAATTACAAAATCTACACGCATCGTATAACTCAACAGCAAAGCCGATGATTTCAACAAAAATTAACTAAAAATATGATCTTCAAGCAATTTCAATGAGATATTAATGACATATTGTGTAAATGAGCTCAACGGACACTTATCAAAAAACAATTTGACCAAATGACATTTTTTCAAAGAAAACATTTGGCTAAATGAAAATTACACCAAACAGAATTTGGCCAAATTAACATTTAGCAGAATGTCTTTTGTTCTTTGTACAAAATTGTTGGCTAAATGTTTGCCTGACACTAAAATTACACATATTCACTGATGGATATGTCAGTATTGATCTATTGTATTGCATTACTTTATTAGCTTATGAAATTTATGGTTCAATAAGTGTAAGTCAACATTTTCAAACACGTAAAAATATAATGTAAGTTATTTCCATTTTTTTTTTTTAAATAAATTTTTGAAAAACATCTTGTTTTTGCATTTGAGTTAGAGAAAACATAATTAAAATTTATAATAAAAACAAGTATAAAATATATTTAAATCCATGAACTCTGATTTTTTAATAATTAAAACATTCAAATTTAAATTTCCTACATAAATACTAGTCATAAAAATTTAAAAAAATAAAACAGAACCTCTTTTTGCATTGTTTTCTAATAACTTTAATAGAATATATAAGATAAATTAGTATGAAATAAAAAAGAAAATTATGGAAAACTAGCATTTTATTTCTCAACATAGTCTCCTTTTAGCTCGATACACTTGACCCAGCAATGCTAAGTACTTATCGGAACACCATCGTACATATAGTAATTCTAAACAAATGACAAATAACATATTCTGGGAATATTATAACATATCCTAGTTACTTAAAGAGGGTCAGGTTAAATTAATAAAGTATTTGAAATCGTTATCATTCAGACGAATAGATTTAAAGTCACATTTCTCAAGAAGCAGAAACATATTGAATTAAATTTTTAATATAAAACTAAAATTCAATTGATTAAAGTGTTAAAAATAAATATTAAGATGCAAAGCACATAATTTCTGGGCACAGTTGTTTGTAGCCATGCAAAAGCTTCTAAATATAAAAATGTAAAATTTAAGATGGTCATTTAACCACCGCATTATAAAATTACTTAAAAGTGAAAAAAAAAAACATTGTGGAAATGTTAAAAAGTACTAAAAAGAATTAAATATGAGTAAAAATGAACTACTTAGAGATAAGTAAAAATATTTCAATGCATAACTTACAAATTTAATAAAAAAATATTATATATAGTTATGTTTTTTTTGTTTATAGATTATGAATTGAAATAATATTATTGGAGTAATCTTTATACCTTACTAAGAAAATTTGTGTTTCATTAAAAAATAAAGTAAATTATCAAATACTTTCTAAAAATAATTGATCAATATTTGATATTACAGAATTTCGCCAAGAATTATTCATCAAAATTCAAAGAGTTTAAGTAAATTACGTTACAGCCATTTTCTAAGTAAAATGATTATTTTGTTAATGGTAAAATAATAAATTTTATCATATTAATATTTTAAATAAACACAAATTTATAAATGTTAAATATATTTACTATAAAGAAAACATCACTTATAAGTAAAATAAATTCATATGAAAAACACTTGTCCAATGTACATGATAAACAGGATGATGATTATTTTGAATGATATGGAAATAATAAAGTGAATATACATTACTTATATATGCTTATAAATAATTTGACGTCGCTGACACGAAGAAGAAGAAGATTACTTATATTACAGCATCGAAACGCAAGATTTCCTAGGTACAAGGATAACCACCAGAGAGAAGTCAACTCTAACATCAACTCTAACGCACCATGAAAACTCCCGGCAAGTACCTCTACGCGATTTATGCACAGTGAGGAAATTCAAGCTAGGTTTTTTTTATTACAAACAGTCAATATATATTTTTCTAAATAAATATTTATTTATTTACCTTGTTTTACATGGATCATGTTAGATATGGCCTCTATTTAGGAGACTGCAGTTACGACTAACTTGTAGCTTTCCTCAATCCATCACTGTCAAGAGACAACTGAGCTTTATAATACTTCGTAAGTGGTCGAACCCGTTTATGTAGGAGAGGAGGTATGGGGTGTGTCTATCAGGGAATGATAAGAGGAGGAGACAGATAGGGTTGCTAGGATGAAGAAGAGAATGATTTAGGTTTTTTTTAAATTAATATTATTATGAAAATAATCACATACATAAAATAATAATTTGATATATATCAGTGGACAAGTGTTTTTTAAATGACCTTAGGTGATTTTTTTCAAAGTGGACTTACAGAGGTGGTGCCGGTGGTGCCTCATGTGGCAGAGCCACTATACTGGGCGTGGAGACCGACTTTTGCAGCGGCAGTCGCGGAGCCAAGCGCGAGCACTCGGCCTCACGCAACGCCAGGATTTTCTGGAAGTCTTTCTGCAAAGCCATTAAATAATTTTAGATTAGAGGATGACATACAAAATTTTCCGTGTTATCAATATCAGTTCGTGTTATAAATATCAGGCATCCTTTTGGATGCCATGATCCTGAATAGATCTATGCAACGCCTCGTGGATTTTTTTTCTTGGGCAGACGATAGATGTTGCTATAGACCCAGGCATTGACCGAAAATATACAGTTTTATAACACACCGGTGTGCTCACGGTACTGACAGGCTTCCCGCAGCGGACCCATATTTGGGCTCATGGCACCCATACGGTTAAGGCTTGAATTTATTTTAACTCCATGTGCAATAATTGTATGAAGTCTATGATGTGGGTGAAAAAAAAAACAAAACTAGTATACAGCCTTGTCACACACCAGTAGATATTTTAAACCAGTGCATGTTCATTGCTCTAATCTGCATACAACACTTTTTTCTATGAGAATATTAGATGATGTAGAAGCATACAGACTATTAATAAATAAGATGATGATGAACCACTGCTTTTCTTCTTTGTGTCAGCGACGTGAAATTGTTTCGACCCAATATCTGGCAACATTGATGGCCCGTGTGCTGTCCAGCATTAGGGATGTGCAGTTAGTTGAGCACATGGAGTAGGATCATAGGTGTGAGGTGATATGCAGTTCTTCACAGTCACACAGCAGTGACTCTGCCTGCCGAAGCACGTTCCACTGCTCGAGGTTGTCCTTTGATCTAGGTCTGCCAATTGAGGATCTAGCCAGTTGGAAAGCTTTCTTTTAGGGTAGTGAAATGCTGTTCAGGGATTTGATGGCAGAGCTGGAGTCGATTACCTGCAGGTCGGCCTCATTGAGGGAGTGTGTGCTCTGCGCTGCGGTGTGCCGGGCGGGGCGGCGCCGGGCGGCCGGGGCGCGGGAGTCTGACCCGAGCAGGCGGCGCCCCCGGGCTCCGCTGGAGGCGCTGTTGTCTACATCGTCACACTCCGACTCCATTGACGACAGCGACATGCTGCTTTTGGTGCCCAACAAAAAGTGAGTTCATTTTATGCTCATTGACAGAAGATTTAAAAAAAAAACATTTAAAATTACACAATATTACAAAATGATAGTAATATACATTGTTTGAATCATAATTAGTAATTAATTAAGAAAATATTCAAGAGAACTTTGTTTGGCCATTATATGAAATTAAATTAAAAATAATAAAACCTTTTTTTTTTGGAGTAAATATTGTATATCTTCAAATCAATCAATTTTAGCTACATTCACCACTAAAGCTATTGAAAAAAAATATTAGTAAATATTTCCTGGCAAAGAAAGACATCTGCATAAATTTATAATAACTGCCATTTATGATAGTAAATACAAAGTATCAATTTCTTAACTCGATGAGGTGAAAAAATGAGAAAAATATTATAGTAAAACATATTTTTGTACAACATAATGATATAATATTAAAAAATAATGTATTCAAATTAGAATTTTTTACAAAAATTATATTACTATGTATTTTCTGTGTGCATAAAAAAATACATGGGTAGTAAAGACAATGATATATCTATCTTATCAGTGCTCTATTTCATATATATGTCATTTCACATATATATATATCATTTATCCGGCGGCTATAGCTCAATGGTTAAAGCATTTGCTTTGCAAGCCAAAGGTCGTGGATTCGATCCCCAAAGGATATTAAAAAAAAAGATTTTTAATCGTTTTCTGAGCTCAAAAAATACTCTTGTGTTTGGTGTGAATTTGATCCCTCACCCGTAAAATGCCAGTCATAGCCTAGTAATTTAAATTGGTGGTAGAAAAAAGTCTTTCTGCGAAGACCACCTATTCATAGTAAATTCCTGTATTAATAAGGATGATGCGTGAATCTCGGGCTGTAGTCTATGACGTTGGCGGATCAACACCCCACATGCAGCGCTTAGACATATGTAACATGGTAAGCGTCATAGGATTCTACAGATGAGACTTCAGAATTCTGAATAGTAATTACTATCACCATCTGTCGGTATTCTCCGTATGTGTTTACATAAAAAAAAAACTTTGAGAGTGATAAAAAATTAAAAGAAAAGAATCGTTGCCTTTCATTCGCATTTCAATTTCCAATATGGATTTTGCACACAAATGTTATGTTCTGCTCAGACAACAAAAAAGTATTCACAATATTTTTCCTGTTTACAGTTCCAAGGTCATTGATCTGGTTTTCCTGGTAACAACTAATCATACCATTCTGACATTGGCTAATTGGAATGATCATTTAAAGATAGAAAACATCTAATAGGAACGTATTTTATACGATACTTTAAGAATTCCTTGCAAACTCATCTAAGACAGAAGAGATGTTTAAAAAAAACTGCTTTCTTTGACATAACACATAATATTTTTTCTAAATCTTTTTATCTTTCGTTATATGTAAGAAAATTTAACCTTTAGATGCAGCGTGCCTATATATAGGCATGACATTTTATGTCGCTAGAGTGCGGCCTGCCGATATATAGCCATGGCCATTGAAAACTGCTCGCGGTATGTAACGATACGTAACTTGGTAAAAACATGGGGAATGCGTGTTCCTGTCGGATAATCACTTGATGTGGCGTGCCTGTATATCGGCATAACACGACATGTCACTAGAGCGCGGTTTTAATTGATGGGTAATTAATTAATAAGGTTATAATTAAAAAAAAAATTGATATAGGTGTGTACAAATGTATAAAATAATAATTCATCATAAAAATAAAAAAATATAATTATTTAATTTTTCCATGCATTATCGACACTTCTTATGGAACAATGATAAAAACAATAGCCGCACCTAAAAGATTAAGTAATTAATCCCGCGGTATACCCGCCAAACAGTATTTTTTTTAAAAAAAATCTTATATACGATATTCTTCTAAGACATGCAGTTTAATATCCGTACCCTCAAAGACCCTCAATAAGTACAAAGATAGTTTAGTCGAAAAAAAGGGTCAGAACAGCTATGTTTATTAAATTTTCAATAAAGATGATAAATGATTACCTTCTTTGTCGACTTCGATCCTGCGCCAGCTTGTGTCTTGACGTGAGGTCCTCCAGAGCCGTCCACGACCTTCGCCGGGACATCTCCCCGAGCTCGGCTTCCACTCGCCAAGAGAGCCAACAGCGACCATCGCCAACTGAAACATCGAACCAAACATCATCAACCAATTCAAAAGTACGCTCTAGCTTTGATATATCTAGTTAAAAGAAAGGCAGTAATTACATCTAATGTAATTAGTATGATTTGTGTTTGCAGAGATTGCATCGTGTGGTTATTGAGTTTCATTTTATTGATATGTTATGTATTAAAAGCATCGATTAATTGAAAATATTTATTACTTTTCAAATATAAGCATGATATCAGCTAGATAAAGCTCTTTTAGGCTGTTGCCGAAAAGCCTCGAAAGACTATCTTTTGTCTCTTATTTTAGAGTTTTATATAAAAATACACGGCGTTTGCATACGCCATTTTATTTGTTTTGACAGTTGCTCCGTTTCATGTTGGTTCAATTGTCATCTTTAATTTGTGACTTAGCAGCGATTATCTTTGGGGCGCTACATGTCATAGTGCCCCGTCTGTCGTCAACTCGTGTTGCGCGGCAGTCCCGTCCGACCGAGGCTGACGAAACATTATGTTACGGTCGGGCGGGGAAACCGAAGTCTTATATTTAAAATAAATGCGAATTGTGCTTCTGAAAAAATTCTTTGCTTTGCGACCTGCTCCTGCATCCTTCCTCCACGCGGCCAAATGACGAACCCGCGACTAGTTATCGCCTTTTAAAGATGGGGGATGTTAAGCGCTTTAAATTTAGATCGTAATACTCTTCACACCTAAGTTTAGTTCACTTAGCATTTTATACCATTATTACGACAGCTGTTGATCTTCTAAGCTTAAAGAATAAATTCCTTCTGCACCCACCCACAACCGAAAAACTTGTCACACTTACACAAATATACATATAGTACATGGTTAATGTGTGTCGACCTAGCATTGTTTTTCTTAGTTTCCAAAGATCATTTCTTAATACCGCCGGAATGTCGCAATGTTATGTCTGAGTAAAGTGGTCTCAACCAGTTCTACTCTCTTGTATTCGATTGCATAAAAAGAAAATTCTAGTGGAAGTTATTGTTTCAAACAGGAAGGAAGGATATCGAAGGATGTGGTATTTGTGTAAAGGTTGGAGAAATTGTAGAAAATATACATTGTTCTGTTTCTTGAAGCAATCCAGATTTTATGCTGGAAATAACACACTAAAAGTTAGTTATCAAATATACATCAGTGTTCAGCGAGGGTGAAATTAGTCTGATTGGAATTGATAAAAATTATGTGCTCCTAAAAAGAGACGATGTAAATAGTTTCCTTACCACTGCCCTTGCGGCTGCCTGGATAGTCATGGGCGAGGATGTGTGAATGCGATGGCGTGGCCGGTGAAGGACAGCCGTCTGCATCAGGCTCGGGTTCACCATCTTTGTTTAGCGACGGACAAGATGTGCTCAGCCGGGAAAACTGCTCAACCTATAATAAAACAGATAAAATTCCATGAGATCCGCTAAAAAAATTATTATAACAGCAGAATTCACATATGTAATATGGACACATGTAACTCTGACATGGCGCAACATCACGCCATTTATTATTTTTATTTTACCATATCAGCTTCATATTTACAGCATTTGGACAATGCAAATTGCCGTTTCACAGTTTTGTAAGCTCAGATTGCTCAGAACTATATAAAGTTGTCCCAACACCTGTATCCTGGAGGTCCACATGGAAACATAGATGGTTCCCGGGAGCCTCCAGAGCAAGAAACTGCGAACTTGCCTAGACTGCGGTTGTAGTACCAGAGAAATTTGGGTGTTCAATAATCAGCGTTTTTTATAAGGAGATCGGATAATGAGCCCGACACTTCCGAGGCCTGAACTTTTTTGTCTTTAAAGGGTGGCTCAACCCTACCGGAGGATGTATAGAGCCGAGATTTTATTAAATCAATTAAAAAAAAAGCTTTGTCGGGTTTTGAACGGACTAAATTATTTAATTTTTAAATATTTAAAAATAATTATCAGCACTGGGAATCAGTTGTGCTTCGACGTCATCATTCAGCTGACGTCGACATTTGGGGACTATGAGTGTTTGAGTGTTATAGCGTACCTGCGGGCTGAAGGCTTGGTGGCGCATGCGCTGCACGGCCTGGTGGATGCGCTGCAGCTGCTGCAGCGGCTCGTCCAGGATGCCGGGCGAGTGCGGCGTCACGCTGATAGTGAGCACGGGCGGCGGCGCGCGCGGCGCCCCAGGCCCGCGCCTGCGCCCGGCCCGGCCAGCGCGCCCGCCAGCGAGCTGGAGGAGCCCGAGCTCACGCCCGCCTCATCTGCAACACCGACACGACATTACTACACCAGCAAGCACCTCCACAGAAATCGACTACCTTGCCTTCTCAATATACGCAGCGACCTTCGTCATAAGATGTCAGAAAGTCGATGTTTTAATCTATAAATCAATTTTTCGGGAATGTTTCGGGAGTGTCAGATTTTTTAAATCATCCGCTTTAAAAATCCGAGTAACAATTCACCCAAAAATTTATCGGATATAACTTCGTTGGTTTTCACGGTTAGATTTGGTAACGTGGCTTTTGGATTTAGCCGCGTGTGACGAATTTTTGCGCCAATATTTCGACCGCTATTGCAGGGATCTTCTTCAGAGTTGACGACCCCTACAATGGCGGTCGAAATATTGGTGCAAGAATATTCGCCACACACGGCTAAGCCCAAAAGCAACAATAACATGCCTCGGACATAGCTGCCCCTCTTCATGTACTCGGACTTCTGCTCTGGAGGTTTACGAGAACCATACACGCTCCCATGTGGACTTTCAGTTGCAGATATGTCCTAGAACGAGGAATGGACAGTGACAGCTCTCCATATCCGTTTCACGTCTGGAGAATATGGTCACCACAAATTGCCGCCACTCAGTTCAGTTGCCATTGTCCATGCCTAGCCTTAATCTTAACATCCGGAGGTCCTCCTGGAAACATACGAATATATGGTTCCTGACGACTTCCAAGGCAAAAGTCTGGGCACTTAAGGACATGGCTGCTGTGGTATGTACGGCATATATTTTCGTAATTTATTTTACACACATTCGGTATGTTGTTGACCAATGTACGAATACGTAAAATGACATTTTTCCAAATTCACCGTTATATTCCGTTTATATATTTATTTAAGAAAATGTGTGCCTGGTGTTAAATTATTTGTAACATTATTTTTTATATCGTGTTATAAATCTCTATATTTAGCCGTTTGTCTGATGTTATAAAAATATAAAAAAACAATTTGAAGAGACCTATTAAAGAAAATCGTTTTCGAACTTAAGGTCTGAAATCTTCGATCGTAAAATCAGAATGGTAGAGTCTGTCGTAACTTAAGGGGAAATTTTTCCAAACATCTCATAAAAGAGCGAAGACATGATAACACGCATAAGAAGCCCACGGCGCGCGTGCCAACCGAGAAACATGTGCCAATAGCGAAACATGTTCCAACCGAGAAACATGTACAAACACGAAACATGTTCCAACCGAGAAACATGTGCCAATCGCGAAACATGTACAAACCACGAAACATGTTCCAACCGCGAAACATGTGCCAATCGCGAAACATGTACAAACCACGAAACATGTTCCAACCGCGAAACATGTGCCAATTGCATAACGCAGTCGATGTTCAATGGCATGATAAGTGAATTAAAATAATGATTCAAATCGCAATTATCCTGTCTGGTGGCAGACAAATGTTGTTCCGTGGATACATTCGAAGTACCGACATCAATCATTATAATGCGCTAAGCTCACGACGGGGTTTCCAGTGCTAAATTTTAAAAATAATATATTTTTAGATCGGTATTTATGTTTGACTTAATTTTGCATCAATAGCACGCATATTGTTAGAAATATTATTGATTAATTAATTGTTATACTTGTAGAACACAGTAACTTTGTGGTTAGTCACATTTAAAGAATAAAACAAGTAAAACTTTGTATGATGAGTTTTAATAAATTACTTTACCGGTTTTGATTCCACCACACCTTCCTCAGAAGGTACAAACTAAAGACTGATCATACGTTGTTTCATAAAAAGTTGAACTTGTTTTGTTCTTTAATGAATTTTTAGTTTTAACTTTACTTCTAAAAGCGGATTGCTTTTCACTAGCGACATCCCCACGTAAAAAATTTAAATACGAGAAGGTAATTCTAAATGTTATTTGATCGCGAAGCGGCTTAGGCCGAAGCATCTAGTAATGAAGATATACGTCCACCATAACAATGCGAGCAGATTTATGTTTAATAGAAAAGAAATCGAATAATAAGGTTCAATCTGTTGATTTAAAAAAAAGTTTTCAGATCGCTGAGTCGCGAGTTGTCTGGCTACAGCTTTGTTATCGACCCACGTGCCTAACACAATGGGGTTGTTAATACCTCACCACCCACGAAGATTATCCCCCATAAAGGTCATCGCTTTACAGCCGGCTCCGCGATTTAATCGAAAAATATGTCGTTAAGATATTTATGCAAACACGTGCAAGAAAATTAATGCCAAATGATCGCGAAACCAATGAGTATAATGGAATATTTAATCGTTTTATAAGATGCAATAACGCGGTACCCGTCAACTCAATTACCCTAGAAAGATATGTTATTAAATATTGCGATTTTACTACTTGGGAATTTCTATAATAAATGGTTTATTTGATAATTCACTTGTGTCATTAATTCAGAAGCGGGGTAATGAGATATTAAAATGGTGGATTTAAATACTTACCCATCATATTAAAATATCCATTCCATTTCTGAAACGTGTGATTACCACAGTTGCTATTGTCTATGCCCTGTACCAAGACATCTCTCCATCCGAAGGTCTTCTCGGGAACATATTTGGTTTTCCGACGACATCCAGGGTAGGAGCTTCGGGGACTATGAAACAGCCGAGGCATATTTTGGGTGATATGTTAGAAATGTATTTTCAGTAAATCAGATGATGAAAATAAGGCGGATCAACCCTAACTGATATTCACCAATTAAATAATGACGCAAGTGGATTGGAATACTGACCCATTAAAATGCAATCCTAATAAAATATGTTCATTTAATATCAAGTCAATATTAACAAGTAAATACGTAATACAAAGGTTAACCCGCAGGAGCGATACGAATTGTAAGATATATCACAATTTGAAAGAAGCGAGATTTTTTTTTGGCGAAGTGTGATTTTTGTCATTCTGTATAGCTATGTCTATTTGACAACAGTCGAGCGATATAGTTATTCTTCTCGCTCGTGTAGGCATCAGGAATTTTATTATCATCGATAGTATTGGTTTTCCGTCTTCGCTGTAAGCCGAGGGAATTATAATGTTTGATTTTAATGTAACCACGCGTGGAAAATAAAATGTCACTCGAACGTTTTCAAAGAGTAGGTCAGAGTTCAAGGCTTTTCTTGTATAGATTCGATTTCGGGATGCAATACGCTTTCTTAGTGGGCGCCATAGGTGTAAAATTTCAATAAAAGCGTAATTGAAATTTGTAATGCCTCGCGCTCTTCCTTCGTTGACATCTGCGAATGAAGAACAGGTAGATTCAAACTAAATGAATGAAATAAATAATAAAAATGTTTATTTTTTGATTATGATTCATTTGTATAAACACAAAATAAAAAAATGTGTATTACACACAAAGATAGACTATGCGAAGGGAAAAATATTAAGAATAATCAGCAGCTCAAGAAGGTCTCAGAGATGACAACACTGCTATCCTGGTGTTTTTTTATATTTATTTTCTTTTATTTTTTTGGTTTTACCTTATTTTAAACCATTTTAGCTTATTTTAAACCATATTACCTTGCCGGCGGGTATAGCTCAATGGTCAAAGCATTTGCTTTGCAAACCGAAGGTCGTGGGTTCGATCCCCAACGGAGATTAAAAAAAAACGGTTTTTAATCGATTTCTGTGATCTAAAATACCTCCGGTTGGTATGAATTTGATCCCTTACCCGTAAAAAGCCAGTCATAGCCTATTAATCAAAATTGGTGGTAGACGAAAGTCGTCCCGTGAAGACCACCCATTCATAGTAAATTCCTGTAATAATAAGGATGATGCGTGAATGTCGGGCTGCAGTCTATGACGTTGGCGGATCAACATTCCACATGCAGCGTTTAGCCATATGCACCATGGTAAGCGTCATATAATTTCACAGATGAGACTTTAGAATTACTATTACCTTCTGGCGGTATTCTCCTGTATGTGTTTACATAAAAAATAAATTAAAAAAAACATACATACAATTTTTATCAATTGTACTTTACCATTCATTGTATTGGAACTTTAAATTCTGTGAAAAAAAAAACAGACAATATACGTCTGCTGTTTATGCATGGTACTGGATTATGCATCAGATACCCCCTAAAAGTACTGGAGGACTCTGCGAAATGCCTTAAGGTCACAGGTTCGATGAAAGGAAACTCCTGATCTATCTCCTTCTCGTGGTGGGGGGTGAGCGACATCAGTCAGCCAATATAGACAGGGACCGAATGTTGGCCGGAATAAGCTAACACCCAGCTAACCTCATCAGGTCCTGGTTAGGGCACTCTATTGTCCTGGAGGGAGTAAATGCTCTCCTAAGGCGGATGAACCTTTATGGTCAACGGCATTAGGATGTGGAAATTAAGGGGAAAATACCACATTAAAGGTCTAAAAGACATCTCATGTATCAGCAAAAAAATGATTGCTTGGAGATCGAGATGCAAGATTCTGTTGCTGCAAACCAATCCACCGGATTGATACTACGAAGAAGAATGTTTCACAGTCTGCTGTTTGCCAGAATCATATGGAAAGATGTTATATGATGAACTCTATAAATATTTTACGTATCTAGTAAACGCCTGTGCAAGACGAAAGTCTAATGAGTTTTTATTGTTTCATGTGCTCGATGGAAGGAAAGAAAGACACGGTGATTCCTACAGCAGTTGACTCCGGATATGTGGCGTTACTAGTGGCGAGACAATTCCGTATCAAGTTAGTTAAGCCGTAGTTAAGCGGAAAACACTAGTAATGGGGTGTTGTGCTTAGTATTCCCTAACATTAAGGTTATCAACTGACAATACTTGGTGAAACTGCAAAGTTATAATTTTTAAATTAATTTTAATTAAAAAATTAACAAATTAAAAATATTCAGTTTTGAATCAAATTTATTTTAAACGATAACATGTTTCGGCCTCCCTGGAGACCATCTTTAATTATCAAAACTGAATACTTTTAATTTGTTAATTTTTTAATTAAGATTAATTTAAAACTAAACTTAGTATTCCCCTCATTTTGGCTAGTTAACATGCTTTGATCTATTGTATATTGTAATAAAAAATCTGTGTTTAGAACATAGAACGGCTATTATTAAAACAGTTATCTAAATATGTCCGTAGCTTGTACAGATATTCGGTTCGTCTTAAATATCAACGCTACGATGTGTGAAGCTTCAGTCGTTGTATTATAACAGGCAGTTTTAAAAAAATTATTGATCTGATAAAAAACGGCGATTAAAAAATGACTATCCCTGGAATAAGGCGAGTGTAGCTATGAATTTGATGCACGCGGGCGGGTATCGGTTATATCCAATGTATTCAAGAATTTAATATGAATATTGTTCTCGAAGCGCGACGAGGGGGTTTCAAAAGTCTACGAATAAAATAATCTATAAAAATACACGTAAAAATAATCGATGAATATATAAAGTAAAATTACGGAAAAAATTATATGATCATGAAATAACAGATGCATTACAAAAGTCGAAATCAGTACTTATTCAGGAGAAGACAAATCAAATATGTACTATACATTTATACAACGAAAAAGAGTAATATATATAAATAAATTCGACGTGCTCCCTCTCTCCCCTCAATGGATGAAGGATGATTTTATTTACAATTCATTGTCAGAAAATTCATTGAAAAAAAAAACATTTTATTTTTTGGGGATATCGAAATAATTGTATCAATAGAGATTTTTTTTTCAACATAAAATACTAAATATTGCCTTATTTACTTGCATTCAAATTACATAGTGCTTATCACATATATAAACTCACGCTAAACACACCGCTCAAAATGATAACATTCGAAAAGGGGTAAAATTTCAAAGTGATAATATTATATGGATTTTTTAAATTATTTATTAGAATATTATTTTTTTATTTCAATATTCTAATCTACTTTTATAGATCATTGACTATATTACAATATTATAATTAATTAAATATACATATACTATACATAAAAATCTTTAAACGAGTCAATTCATTCATAAAAAATATCGGCAGGAGCGGGATGCTAACCGCGGACCTTTGGAACCAACCTTTTTGGGATAATATTATTCGCCCGTGTCATGCACACGGCCAGATGAAATATCAATTACGAGTATGTTATTACAGGTTTTGCAAATAATCTATTTTTGTGAAGGAAATGCGTAGTCGTCAATATTTGCGGAGTGAATGAATGTAAAATAAATATTTGCTATATTACACAGTATTGAATGTGATCGAAATATAATTATTTGATATTTATCGCGAAACTTCGATAAGTTTAATGACGGCGCAATAACGTTATTTTTTTATCACCAAAATGCAATTTTATCGATGGATAATGTTGCAAGTTTTGTACACACAATACGCATTTAATCGTATCGCTTCGTCATATTAAATACAAGTAATAATTGTATTAACATCCTCCTCTCTCAAAACAACAAGGAGAGAGAGGCGTTATTACGTCGCGAAGGGCAGGATGGGGAGCAGGGCAGCAGACAAAGACTTTCTTGTAGAAGCGCACTGATTTTATTTACTTAAAAACATTACAAGGTTAGGGCCGAGCGGAAACATACCGCCGGCCGCAACAATGAGGTTGTCTCGCTTATCGCTCGGGATTCACTGCCGCCAGCCGCTCTGGCGCGGCTCGAGGCCGTCAGCGCTGCCGGTGGCGAAACTATGTACTAGTGAAATGTAACCATATACATCAAGGTGTGGCGAGCTATGAAAATATAAGACGAAAGATTGTTTGTCGAGGTTTTCGGTTACAGTAAGCAAGGACGACATCATGCTGATGTCAGTATTTATAGAGTTTAAAAATTTAATAAAAAAAATAGTATTTTAAGTTTTCGGTTACAGTAAGCAAGGACTACATCATGCTGATGTCAGTATTTATAGAGTTTAAAAATTTAATAAAAAATTTGGTATTTTAAGTTGTTTTGGGTATCGAATTTTAATTATATAATGTTGCACCTTGCATGGCAAGATAGGACTGTCAAGTGATTTACCGTGGAGATGTGAAGCCAGTTGACCGCGCCCGTTACAACGCGCATCCTAGGCCTTCCTGTATGTTTCTGCAATAAACTGCAGAAAGCGTCAAATTTATGGAAGAGGAGGATATCAGTATTTTATATATTGTTTTAACATGGATCACACTGAGCACCGCTTTACTAGCTAAAAGACTGCAGTTTTTCGATCTATGATGCTTCATTAGTTCCAACGTGTACAAATGTTCTAAATTATACCTCAATTATAGCTGCGTTCGAGCTTCACAATTTCCGAACTGTAAATTAGTGAGCGAAAAAAATCAAATACAGCCATTTTTTAAATAAAAAAAATTAACAAAGAATTCCTCTTGTCGATAGATTGGTTTTCAGGAAGATGCGTGAGAAAACTGTCACGAGGAAGGCGACGCTAATTCCCGCAAAGGGCTGAGCGGAGCTTTCGTTCAGCCGAAGCTCCAAAAGCTTCCGCCGAGGGGATTTTCTTTTCACAATACCACTTCAGCGATATCGCGACTGATAAAAACCTCAGAAGGCGAGTGATTCAGAGACTTACTCATTTCGAAGAAAGCGACGAAAATCCACTCCACGACGCCGTAAAAACAAAACGTTTTTTTTCCGATAGAGCTATTTGATTAGCGACACTGTCCGTTGGCTTTATTGATTTTTAGTTCTTCGTTGTTTTATCTTTGCACAATTATCTTATCAATTATGTATAGGTTCGTGTACAGAGTAGCAATTGTTGCGACAAATATATATTTTAGTGAAATACAGCAGACATGCGATTTTTACTAACTATTAACAATTCAGTACTAACCCGTTAACTCTTTTAACGACGGGAGCAAATCAAAAGTAAACAAACACTCAAGTCGTGGCAGATTTACGAAACAATGCACTAAAACAATAGATTTCGTAAATTGACAATAACTTAAAAACCTACAGGTATGTACCGATTTTAATAAAAAAAAATATGTTTGAATATTATATGTTACGAATAAAAAAAATCCATTTAAAAAATAATTATTCATTATTTTTATTGATATTTATTAAAAATATAAAAATTATGAATGAAATAAGGAATGTTCGAACATTACTGCAGAACGGCGCCCTAGACGGGAGTATTTGCAGCAAGTATTCGAGGACATGAACTGTAGCGCTTATGCTGAGCTGAAAAGGGTTGCAGAGGACCGAGAGGAATGGAGATCGAGATGCAAGATTCTGTTGCTGCAAACCAATCCACCGGATTGATACTACGAAGAAGATAAAAATTAAATGAAATCCCATTTGTTGGGTTAAAAGTTACTTATTACCCACTAATCAAAAGACGATAAGAATTCCGATAAAGCACACTGAATATTGTTTGTTATTTTTTGTGGCAAGCGGGTCTGTCAAGCACAAATATATATTTTGCTTTCTCATACACAATTAGACATGCAAGAGTAGGATGCAAGAAAAACCTTTAATAGGGCAGAAAGTGTCATACATACTTGCATTATGTGTACATGTATATAACACCAAAAATATGTCCTTCTCTAGCAATACTCATAGAATGAAAACAATGAATAGTACTGGACTTGTTTACTAGCACGATAGGGATTTTTTCGTGGCAAATTTTTCTAATTTATGAGTTTACGGCATCTTATTATATCAAAGAAACATATGAAATGCCGAAAATAGACTGTTGACTCAATAACAATTAACTGCATTTAATTATTCTCTTGTATACATATTGGTTCTACTGTGTTTTTGATTCGTAATTTAAATAGGTTAGGTGGTATAATATCGGGATTATTTTACTTCCAATAAAAAATTACATATATGTGCGCCATCCCCTGAAGGAATTTCAAATTTATCTTTCACCATAATTATATTATGTTAAAGTTCCATGGAATACGTAAATATACGTACACCGACTCACAGCGATGTTTTTGCGGTACATACGTATATTTACGTACACCGTCGTTATGCATCTAGCGACTAAAAACGTCATCATAAAAACGCCACAATTTCAACAGTGACATTAAATGTTTTTCACTTTTACGTGATAATTAATATCGATCTTCCTGAAGGATTTTTATTATTTTACTGTGACTCGCATTCTATTTGAATTCACCGTCATGGCATGGGAATTTTTGTCGACGCGCGCTTTAGTTGACTTTATCAATTTTAACAATCTAATCGTATCAAAAACGATTATAACTATATTACAAACTGTGTAAGCTTGTAACATACTATTGTAATCAGAAAATTGATTGTGAGAAATGGTGTTTCATGTTAATCTTCAAAATCCCGTGATAAAAGTTGCTTTTTGTTCATTTATCGCGTACAAATATTGTTAAAGCTTTATTTATTTAACTGAGTTGTTTAATCTTCAATAATAGATTATCTAAAAACTCTCATGAGATTCATCACCAAAAAGTAAGCAAAAAATAAGTCACAGAGTTAAATAAATAAGTATTTCATATCTTGTATTATTATAGATAACACAGAGCATTGTATCACTTGCTGGATGACTGCAGTTTCGCATATATATGGTTCATATATATAAGAGCGCATATATATAAGAGCGGGCATGAAAATGATGATGATGATGCATAGTGGGAGCTAACCATATTATGCGTCGATAATTTGTAGCGACCATATGTATCAGCTATGGAAATTGGGAAGATGATGGCTATAAGTTATGATAAAATTAAATAGTAATAGTGGTTCACAAATCAATACGATTTCTGATGAAGCCTGTACGAAGGAAAGTTAGCAGTGACACTTGCGGGAGACAGTCGTAGAGTATTGTTATCTCTGGCTGAGGAGTCGGGCGGCTTCCGATGGGACACCAGACGGGCGACATTGGATGCTGGAGCGAGGACCACTCTTGAAACTCACAGAGGGCAAAACACAATTAATAACCAAGAGTCCTTGATAGTCAGCAAACTAATAAGGTCAAATTTTAAATATGTAGATCGATACTACACAAATATAAAATATTAAAAAAATATTTCATAATTATTTTTTTCAAAGTTAAACTATTTTGTTCGTTACATCTACGCTGACCACTGCTTCATTAAAAAGTCACCTCGTCATTAAAAAGACGACAAGTCACGGGTTCGTCAAGTGGCCGCGTGGAGGAAAGATGCAGGAGCAGATTAACAACACAAAGAACTTGTTTTTGAAGTACAATTCGCATTTATTTTAATTAAAGACTTGATTTTTTCGTCCGACCGGTATGACATTCGCCGGCCGGACGAAAAGTTAACTGTCAACTACCGGAACCTGTGACATCCAGCGCCGCCAAGAAAATCGCGACAAAAAAGCAAATTTAAGATGACAGTTGCACCAACATGAAATGGAGCAACTGTCATAACAAATAAAATGACGTATGCAAACGCCGTGTAATATTATATAATTAAAAATAACATTATTAGATGTGCATGTCGGGCGAACGAACAAAAATAAGAGACAGAAGATCGTTTTTCGAGGCTTTACGGCATCAGCCTAAAAGAGCTATACTTTCCAAGGTTTAAATTCTATGTTTACTCGTAGGTGTAACCCTTCATTGGAAAAATATTTCCATAGAGTAAGTTTATATATTTCTATATAGTTTCTATATATAACTGGAATATTATTCGTCAAATAAATAAAGGGCAATCCACGGATGGTAATTCCTTGCCGCAAATCGAAAAGTTGGTATCCATAAATCGATACGACTACGGAGTGAAGCTCATGGTAGCCTTCAGGAAGTCGCCAGCATTGTCTCTGCCTGGGACACGTCGGATGCTACAGCCAAGAACAACTTCCGGAAGAGCAGACAGGCGGTATCAGCATCCTCAATAGACTCACAACGAAAGGAAAATCGGAAGATTCCATAATATAGAATTGCTGATCGCCAACGCTGGTGCTAGGATGTAATCAGCAAAATTCTATCAAGAAGACGCAAACATAAAATTTATAAATGTGTACGTCTATAAGTCATTGCAAGTTCGTGCATAAGTCTGGTCCATATAATCGAATAGAACAAAGGACAATCCGAGCGGTGGGGAATGCTTCGGCAGGGAGAGACTCTATTGTGCGACTGTGGAGACCTGCAGACCGCCTCACACCTATGTGCCCAACAAGCTGCACATCTCAGGACCTAATGCTGGGCAACACACGAGCTATCGATGTTGCCAGATACTGGGAAAGAATAATTTGACGTCGCTGACACGAAGAAGAAGAAGATATAATCGAATGTTGAAAATATTTGTCTCTGTTGAAAGTGTTTATGCTCGGGATGGAAAACGCGTAAAACCTTTTATTATAAAATTATATTACAATTACAAGACTTCGTTGATCTCAGGGATGCAGGAAAAGTCCAGTCAAACATACAGCCTGGTTACAGTAACTTGACAACACTCGCCGTATATGATGTGAACTATGAATATGAGCGCTTTAAATGTTTACTCCTATATTCAACTCACAATGCAAGTCGCAACAATATCACGATACAACGCAACTTAAAGCTTTGTAATTGATTATTTTACTCCCTCGAAAAATTTGATCAAAATATACTAACAATGATTTTGCGTAGTTTTATTCGTGGCTTTTTGACTTGAGTCTTGATAGTATTGGATAAATATCACAGACTAACAGGTATGCGTGCATTGGTCAAATATCTATGCTAAAACAAAAGGTTGACACACGGGCTTAGTGAGGGAAGTCATTGAGATAAAGAGGCATCCCATTAATATCAACAGGGATGACGGCGTGGTCTTTAGAACAGCACTTCTACCATTAACACACGCCCAAAAAGAAAGAAAGAGATCCTCGTTCCATCAAAATTATGCGGCGGTTTTTATTAAGAAAGTTGACTGATAGCTAAAGGTCAAATAGCTTACAAAATTTATAACATCACGAAGTTTAACCAGTTCGCTGCCTTAAGCGCGTTAACCTTTCCTTCCCTGTGATGTGTATCTTCTACACATTGCTTCTAATAACCATAAATATCTCTATAAATATAATAAATACAAGGTTAGGATTTTAGTTATTCCTCCATAATATATTTACGCATTGATTTCAAAAAATAAAATTAATAATAATCAGAATTTATCGGGTACATCGGAGGTATTTTGTGAACATCGGAAACAAAATCGCGTTGTGAGTGCCTCGACCTTGGGTCTCGACGATGTGCGGGAAGCGCGACATTATAATCGCATCTTACTCTTTCATACTTCACTGTGAAGGAAGAGGGAAGAGAGTGGGAGTGGGCCACTCCGGCCATTACCACGACTAGCGGCAGTAGCTCTCGAGCTTAAAGAGTGGACTTAAAAAGTATGCCCATTCCGTGAACGTTGCCAGATGGTTTTTTAATGTTTTCAGCCAATAAATTTAAATTATTATAATTTTTGACTTCAATTGTAATTAATTAAGAGGATTAGCTATGAATGTTCTTCATTTTTCCGATTAAAACTAGCTGATTTTGTATTGACTACCCAACACCGGAACGCGCGTTTTTATTTTAGCACCGTAAACGAAAGCGTTCTCTGATGCAGTGTTCTCCAGACCGGCCATACAAAATTATCGCGAAATACCCACTTCTTCACGCTAGTCGTAAGTTCATTTCAAGTCCTTAATGGGTTAAAGATATATTCTTATCTGATTTAGCGAAGGGTTTTGTTTAAAGCCAACTTTTAGAAATCTGAAAGTGATGCATAATAAAGGTTTTCAGTATCACCGTTTAAGAAGCGCTGTTGTTCATGACACGACCCACTTCTGTCACCGCTGGTTTGCCAGTTGTTTTAGAACAAGTAATGCTGTACCGCAATATTGTAAGCCGAGCCATGACAATGGACTGCGAAGTCAGTTACATTCTAAACACATACGTAAATCTGACATTCCACTTTTAGTACAAAGCGACAGTTAGATAGTAACAAATGCACAACCTTATTTAAAAACATATAATAACAACCTTCAGCGTGATAGTATGGATAGTATTAAGTGGAACAATATGATGCAATATTGTGAAAGAAAAACATCCTGATAATTGGTACATATTAGGTGATGTTTTACTCAAAGAAAAAAACATAACACAAGGGCGAATTATGCAAAAAAAAAACTACCAGGTGAATATAAACTAACTTCAGTTATAACTTTTGCCTAACACGGTTTAACAGAGTCAAAATATAGTTCACCTGGTTCCGGAAGAGAACAAAACTCAATTCCAAAGTTCTGTATCGGCCGGTTTCTTTTTAACTTACTTTCGTATTCCAATGAAGTAAATGAACGAATTTAAGAACCATTTTATTTTGATGCGGCATGTTTTGACATTGTCCAGAGGCCATTTTCGAGTAAATTATAGAAGAAGTGAACGTATGATATACTCGCAATGGAAGGTGTGAGGGAGTAAGTGGGTGTATGAGTGTGAGATATACTCGTACATTAAAAATGTGTTATCTTGTAAAAATACATTACAGGTACGACAGTAGTGATGCTTTTCGTTCGATCATCGAACGCAACATTGGACAAGGGCGAAAACTTGGTTGGGCTACTGCCTGTTGCCTACCGCGCGTCGCTGGTTACATTGAGCAGCTTCTTGGGACCAAATGGAGTCCAGTCTTCAAGAGCATCGGACTATTAAAAATTCGCCACGATTTCGTCCATGAGGTTTCGGGAAACTTATACTCGTATGTTCCAAGGTAGATGTTGAGATGTCATTAGAGAACGATTGTATCGTAGCATTTGACTGATTTTTGTGTGTATGATGTAAGAGAATGTGTTGTAGGTAGTAACGGTGAATGGGATGGTGACATTTTTTCATGGCGCAAGACAGAAAGCTTCGCTTGTACATGCGATGGCTTGTATGCTCCTGTAGAATACTCGACTAGGTTTGATATCAGTGTCAATACACAAGTTATTTATGTATATTTAATGATGCGGCTGAAGGGCTGCACGTGTTTTGAACTGAACCTAGAGTCAAAGCTCTGAGAGGAAATCTCTGGCCCGGAAGGAAACATGGTGTATTTATTAATTATTAGCAGTTTGTTAGCGCGCAACCCGAAAACATCTCAAAACTTCATCCCTACGCCAAGTTTCGCGAGGTGATTATTTTATGAAGGCAATGGCTTCAGAAGCGACCGTCAAATAATACTCGCAACTACACAGTACCCAAACAATGTGGATTTACAAGAGGATATAATGATGTGGTAAGTATTCCATTTACCAAGTCTTCCGGGAAGTCATATATTTTTTTGATCGACATTTGTTTGGTGGAAGAAATCCTTAATATAGGTTGATATTAGCTCGATATAGCCCTTGCAAGCTGGTGCCGAAAGGCCTCGGTACACAATATTTCGTCTCTTATTTTTGTTCGCTCTATATTGCTTGTTTGACAGGTGTAAGTTATGTAGATCGCCTCTCCTAGGTTGAGTCGCTCCTTAGGAACATATGGCTTATCATCCGTTGGAACTGGTGAAGCTTTCATAGATCGCGAAACGGCAGTCTTACATCAAGTGAAACAGTCAGTGCTCCATGTTAAAACAAGGTATGAAATTTTTATCTATTTAACATTAAAATGGAACTCAAAGTGAATGCTACAAGTGTAAGAATAATATTTTATCATCTAATGTTATTAAAACCATACGATTAACAAATCATACGAAAATATGCCTCTATGATACTACAGCTGCTGTCTCTTCAAGTTCTCGGGATTTTACTCTGGTGGGTTTCGGGAACCATGCGTGATTTCAGGTGGACATTCGGGTGCAGAGATGTCTAAGGACAAGTCGTGGACAATAGCAAATAATATAACTAAATGGCGGAAATATGTTCCAGAAATGAAACGGATATGGGAAGAAGAAAAAAATACACTCAACATGCAGCGCTTAAAAAGATATCTTTTAACCCTTTCACATCGGTTGTCGATATATGTCGTCCAAGATTCTGCTACCGTTGACACCGGGAGCCGTGATGTATCGTTTTGCTACTTTCAGTACTCATTGTGACATCTACGGTAGGAACTTGAAACTGCAGTCATTCCCTTTATCAACCTACATGTATTATTTACAGGAATCTGTAAAGCATGTAAATAAATATCGTTAGGTTTCGTCACAGGAGAAATTTTTCTGTAAACCACATGTGTCAATGCCACCACATGTATGGAGTTACATAATTTTTTTTTTTTTTTCAATTTTCAATTTTGTTTATTTTTTCTTTTCCGAAACATTACAAATTATATAAACTCAATTCATTTCTGAAGTACAATAAAAAATAAAAATACAATATATACAAAAATAGATACTTATGATTAAGTACTATGAACAAAGCAATAAAGACAAGCAACAGAAGGTCCCAATGCTTATCAGACAGACGACGCCAACCAATTATCCCGCCAAAGAAACTCTTGGAGTTCTTGTCTGAATTGGGCCTCTCTTACGTGAAATATATCAACATCCGAAGCGATTTGGATAAACAGTCTGATACCTCTCCCAAAAGGCATAGTCTCTGGCAGGTTAGTGTTACTCTTAGAGAGAGCGAACAATCTATGCTTCCTTATTCTCAGATATCTATCGGGGGGACACAAACCGATATTCATCAAAATTTCAGGATTCCCGAACACGCCATGCAACAGTCGGAAGAAATGCATACCTAAGCATACATCCCTTCTTGTCCTCAACTCAATGTACCCCAACATACCCTGTATGAAGTTAGTTGGATACAGCCACGGATAGTATCCATATACCCTCATGTAGAGAGATCTCAGAAATTTCTTCTGTACCCTCTCTAGCATGAGGCTATATTTCAACTCATGGGGTGACCAAATGATAGATCCGCTCTCAAGTATGCTACGGACCAATGAGTTAAGCAACACTACCATTACGTGTGTGCTCGAGAAAACCCTGCCATTTCGTAATACAAAACCCAGCATCTTAAGTGCCTTACCACACACAGCTTTAATGTGCGCATGGAACGTCAGTCTGCTCTCAAACTCTATACCAAGGTCTCTGATGGAGGACACTCGTGATATTCCTATGTTGTTCATAGAGTACCTATGATAAACAGTTTTTAAAAATTTCGAGTATAGGACAGAACGTTGCACTTAGCTATATTAAACTTCAGCTTATTACGCTTACCCCAGTCGAATATATTATTTATATCCGACTGCAGAAGCATACAATCATCCAAGGTAATTATGTTCATGAATAGTTTCAAGTCATCAGCAAATAACAAAAACATAGCACGATTAATGACATCAGCTATATCATTAATGAACAATGAAAACAGCAGTGGTCCCAGGTTGGATCCTTGCGGGACTCCCGAATATGTATAAAAACTGTATGATCGATAAATGCCATAAGTAACAAGCTGTTGTCTGCCTCTAAAATAACTCCCAAGCAAAGTTAAAAGACCATGAGAAAAACCCAATCCACTTAATTTCTTAAGCAGAATGTCATGGTCTACCTTATCAAATGCTTTTGAAAAGTCATTATAGGAACAGTCAACTTGTGCTCCACTATCTAAAGCTCTCGACACGCAGTTAGTAAACACCATAAGATTCGTATCAACCGAGCGTTTGAACGTTTGTTAAATATAATAGTTTTTTATGCATCATCTGATACCTTAAGAATACAAGAACCATTGTGATATATGAAAAAAGGTTAGATAAGTACATATTTATACTTCAAATACTAGTTTTAAGAAAAAAAATGGTTTGAAAAATCCACGCCGTATTGACAGTATAATTTGTATTCCACAGAGCCGTAACGAAAAGTTTAAGAGACAAGCGTCATAGAATTCACGTTGAGATTTGTATATCAGCCTTTTCGTTTATTTTAGATATTATTTTGGATATGTTTACATAAAATACATACTCGTAGATATCATGCACAGTAGTACTCGTACATTCATCTGCAAAGCTCATCACGCCTATGGAGATTGGAAAGGTATTCGTTTATTTATTCATCTCGCTCAGGAGGATGTTTACTTTGAATACAAAATATGATGAAGCTGAATATTATACAAGAGAAACACTGTTCTCGGCTGAAAACGGTTTTTGAAAAAATATAAGCCTCGTGCTAGGCATTTCCGTCTAATAATTTGCTAACAAAGCGAAAAGAAAAATACGAGAAGGTACTTGAGCTGATCTAACGCGCAGGTGATATACTTTTGAAATACATGTACGAGTACATAACAGAAAAATTGATTTGGAAATAGTCAATAACTAATAAGATTTTAACAATAATTATTTATTGACATAAGCATTATATAATCCGTGCAGACTGGTGCCGAAAACCTCGATATACAATCTTTCATCTTTTATTTTTGTTCTCACGTCAAACATGCATGTGTCGCCATATAGGTATTTGGACAAGTCCGGTCACGGGTGTGCCATTAGTTGTACGTGGCTGTCTGAGATTGGTGCGCCATTTATTCTGTAAATCGCCGGCAGTTGCGGCGCTGGGCGACAGCCCACTACGAGCGCTTAGTGGCCGGTAGTTGTGTGCCGACCGCGACGAGTGACGGTTCGTGACCGGCCTGGTGCCCGAAAGCATGTGACTCGGTCCGGGCCGGAATTTTGTCAAGTTTAATTAAATATATGTGCTTCTGAAAAAGTATGTGTGTTGTTCATCTGCTCCTCATTCTGCCACCATACGTTTAAATAACAATCCCGGCGACGTGAAGTCGATTTCTTCCTTAAGAGAGGAGGATTTATTTCATTTGACGGCTTGCACTAGTGCAGCATTTATATATGATTAGTAAAAGAAACTACGGTCATAAAAGAGTCCTAAAAAACTGGAACCATTTGAAAAAATCTACATAATTTTTTAACATTAAACACTTCAAAGAGAAGAAGTAAATTGATAACATTATTGTATATACAGAAATATATATGTTAATAATATAATTGCATATACATATAAGTGTTTGAAAAACGTATTTTGCATTGAATTTGTGTACTTTGTCAAGATCGAAATAAATTGGTTTTGGGAAAAAAACACACCGGCCAAACGAATTTATTGAAAAATCAATAATTGGAATCTCCTTCTTTTTTCTTCGCACAAAGACTGAAAATCCTTAACCAAATGCTTTCGAATAAGATAACAATGAGAGGGATGAAATCATTGTTCACACTCTGGAAGTAGGTTTTCGATGTGCTGGACCGACGTGATGATGGAGGCCTTACTTATCGCATAACTGGCTGTAGATAAAAGTGGACAACACTAAAGAATAACTTAAGCGTTGGTGCCACGATGAGTAGTCGTTAACTACCCGAAAAGATCTAAAAAAATACAGATTTTTCAGAAAAAATCATCTTGATCAAAAAACATGGCCAATATTTAACATTCTTAACATTTTTTTAGTTTTTTCCCTACTGACAATTCTGAATTCAATGTGTCAGATTGTTGACAATCAATCGTTAACCCTTTCATTACGGGCTCGATTTGAATACAAATTATACTGTCAATTATAAAACTAGTCTTCTTCTTCGTAGTAGTATCAATCCGGTGGATTGGTTTGCAGCAACAGAATCTTGCATCTCGATCTCCATTCGTCTCGGTCCTCCGCAACCCTTTTCAGCTCAGCATAAGCGCTACAGTTCATGTCCTCGAATACTTGCTGCAAATACTTCCGTCTAGGGCGCCCTCTACAGTTTCTACCCTCAACCATCCCCTCCACAATATCGTGAAGAAGACCATCGTGGCGCATGATGTGGCCGATCCATCGGGCTCGCTTCTCTGAGATGGTTCTTATTAGTTGCCTATCTTCCTTCAAAAACTAAACTAAATAAAACTAGTATTTGAAGCATAAATGTACTTATCTGGTATATTTTCATATATCACATTGGTTCTTGTATCTTTTAGCTGTCATGCATAAAACACTATTGTAAGAAAGTAGCAAAACGATATATCACGTCAACCGATGTCAACGGTCGGGTAATCTTATGACGATAACCGATGCGAAAGGGTTAAACAGTGCAAACATTCTTTCGTCGCTTTCATCGCTATTTTTCTGACGTCGTCAGTCCATCTTGCAGGGGTCGGCCAACGCTCCGTTTGGCAGTTCTTAGACGCCAATCCAAAACTCTTCTTCCCCATTGACAATCGTTTCTTCGACGTATATGTCCTGCCCATTGCCACTTGAGTGTGCCTATTCCTATGGTTAGCCTCCACTACTTGATGTTATAACGCACTAACCGAAAAATATTTTTTAGTGGTGCCTGAAAAAGCATCTCCCACTTGTTTGGACTGTTTTTTAATAACAACGATGAAACCACAGGTGTGTTAGCCTCCACTACTTGATGTTATAACGCACTAACCGAAAAATATTTTTTAGTGGTGCCTGAAAAAGCATCTCCCACTTGTTTGGACTGTTTTTTAATAACAACGACGAAACCACAGGTGTGTATAGTATAGATAAATACAAAATTAAGAACCTTTATCGGTTACTACGAGATTAGATTAAAAAATAAACAAATTATTTTGAATGATTAATAATCGTATATTTCCAGGTAATCAGATTTGGAATACGCTTGTGAGAAGCGCCTTGTTGTCTCACTTTATTGAGTTGTATATTATTCCTTATGATTCATCAGCTCAAGCGCTGGCCTTGCAGTTAGAATAATCCAGCTTTGATTTATATGTTTGCTGGGAGTCTTCCGATCGGACGGTTTTAGCGTCGATAAGGAGACGGAGGGCTATGAAGACGCCGGTTTATGGCCTATGGAGAGGAAGTGAGTATACGATGAAATAAACATCTCGGGCATAAATCGGGGCAAGGTTGGAAAAATAAGCGGGAACGTGAAAAGCGGGTGTTTCGTAAACAATCCAAAGAAATAAATAATCTCGTAGATTTCACGGTCAGATTAGAAAATGTGGCTTTTGTGTTGAACCGTGTTTGGCGGATTTCTACTACAGTGGTACCTTGACAGTGATCCAACATACGAGTTTTTTGAGATACAACCCGTCGAGCGAGCGATTTTTTACTTTGAAATACGAGCAATTAGCTTAGCGGGTCGACCGGTTGCACACGAACCGCGCGTCACGCTTTCCCGCGTGAATCCTCCGGCCACGGTCAGAGAACCAGTTATCAGTGTATGGATATTTTGAATTATTTATTAGAATATTGTTTTATTATTTCAATATTCTAATCTACTTTTATAGATCATTGACTATATTACAATATTATAAGCAATTAAATATACATATACTGTACATAAAAATCCTTAAACGAGTCAATTCATTCAGAAAAAATATCGGCGGGAGTTATTCTCATCCATTCGATCTATAGTTTCGGTTCGAGACCCGAGTGGTACTTACTAAAATAAATAGATTGCCGAAAATAATAATATTAAGCTTGTGAATAAATGCATTCTGATTGAATAATAAAAAATAAAAATATACATAATTTGAATATATACTATATCGACATCTATCATACGATGATAACTTATATAGAGGATCAGAGACGAGTCATCTCAGGTGGAAGAAATTGGCCCGGTGGCCGAGCGGTATAATTACCTGGGCAAAATGTTGGTTCCAAAGGTCCGCGGTTCGCATCCCGCTCCCGCCGATTTTTTTTCTGAATGAACTGACTCGTTTAAGGATTTTTATGTATAGTATATGTATATTTAATTGCTTAGTTATCAGTGTGCTCTCGCTGTCAAAGCATCTTTGATAAGCTGTGCTCACGTTTTGTGTTCATTGGGGAAATTTGCTTTGAGATACGAGTAATTTGAAATACGAGCAAGGTTGCGGAACGAATTATATTCGTATGTCGAGGTGCCACTGTGTAAGAATTTCTACGGCATCCTGAGAGTTGACGATTTGTCGACAATCCTGAGGATGACCCCTGAAATGATCGAAAAAAAAATCGCCGCATTTACTATCGGGAAAATCTCTATAGAAGTGTAGACTACCAACTATGAATGACTGTAGGAGTGTAAAGTCGTATGAATTGCATAATGATAATATGATTGGAATTTAATAATTAAACAATTTCATAAAGTTATTAAGTTACTTTTTTTTTCTTCCCATATCCATTCCATATCTTGAGCATATGCTCACCATAAATTTCCGCCGCTCAGTTCAGTTGCCACTGTCCATGCCATTCCCAAGGCATACATTTGGAGGTGCACCTGGGAACATATACGGTTCTTGACGTCATCTATGCCAGAAATCCGGGGCGTGACGAGACGGCAACTGTAGTATGTAAGGCATATTCTTGTTGTGATATTTTGATAATAAAAATTAAGGAGTTCGAATGATTAGCCGGAGGCTTCTTAGGTCTGCACCATTTGATCGAAAGGGGCGGATCAACCAAGACATCCAGCGGACTTCATTTTTAATATTTGTACATCGTTTGGCCATCTCAAGAATACTAATCCGCCGGCGGTTATAGCTCAATGGTCAAAGCGTTTGCTTCGCAAGCCATAGGTCGTGGGTTCGATCCCCGACGAAGATTTGGTGTGGATTTGATCCCTCACCCGTAAAATACCAGTCATAGCCTATTAATTAAAATTGGTGGTAGACGAAAGTCGTCCCGTGAAGACCACCCGTTCATAGTGAATTCCTGTAATAATAAGGATGATGCGTGAATCTCGGGCTGTAGTCTATGACGTTGGCGGACCAACACTCCACACATGCAGCGCATATGCACTATGGTCATAAGCGTCAGACTTCAGAATTACCATCACCATCTGTCGGTATTCTCCTGTATGTGTTTACATAAAAAAATAACCACCGAGGACGTTTCTCTATCATAAGGTATATATTATTTTATAACTTTACATTTATTTAATGATCTTGTTGACCGCTGGTTCTTTCTTTTTTCGTTGTGCGAAAATGGGAAAATTGTCAAATGAGACATTAGCAAACGGAGCAACTTTTACAATAATCTCACGGCCGCCGGCGAAATGACAAAATCAATACACACGTAAAGCGCGTTGTCAATGCTAGGGCAGAAAAAATACCGAGAAAAACTATTGTTGTACGTCATTGATATGTTTGTCGAATACGAACTAAATGGAATATAGATTTCATATTAATTCAAACATCATTTTATAACAACAACAAAAAATACGTGAGATAGGAATGGGGAAACAAACATTATTTTCACCATTTGTTTTTATGTTGTATATATCAAGTTTCAGAGTCCAGCGACAATGGCACATCGTTAGCGCTGTTCTCGTTAGATCACCGAAGTTTAGCAACCTTGAACGCGGAAAACAACTCGAATGGGTTACCGCCCGTTGTGGTCCAGTTGAGCCGCTCTTTAGGACCAAATTATTTAGGTCTCGAGAGTGTCAGACTAATCATCCGACCTCTTAACGACTAACAAATCACTCAAAATAAGCCTTGAACACTACAGCCGCCGTCTTTTCAAGTCCCCGCGCTTCTGCCATGGAGATCGTTGGGAACCCTATATGTTAACAGGTGGACCTTCGGGTACATAGATGATTAAATATATATATACTTTTTACATACCGTCTAGGAAATATGTGTTTTTAAAAGAAGTTATTTTTAGATTTAACTTTGAGATCTATTTTAATATTTAACAGATACGTATAATTTTTAGTTTTAACATGAATTACATTTAACACTGTTTCATAAATGGAAAAAACGATTTCTCAAAATTTAAATAATACAAAAAAAACATTTTCATATTATTTAACCAAGAGATTATTATTTACCATATATTATTAATACATTTACAAAGACTTTACTTTACGTCTTAGGATTTTTTTTTCTGGACGATTTTAAATTTAAAAAGTCTGATAAAAACCAACTCGTAAAATATCGCTTCGTTTACCTTGACGAGTTGTGTAATGTTTCTCCCACGTAATTAACAATGTATGGCAGCAGAATCAGCAGTAATAACAACCGCAACCAAAGCCTGATTGATGGACTCGCAGCTCAGAGTTGGGGATAGTTTCCAAAAAACAGAACTAATAATACTACGAGTATCAAGTATAGTCTGAACTAAGTGGCGTGGCTTTTAAATGCGATGTAACATTAACACATGTATTTAGTTTAATTTCGATGCGACAGTGTTTAGTTAAAATCATTATTTTCGTAATCGTACATGTGAGAATACCTCAAGAAATAGAAAAAGTAATCTTATCTGAGGAATCAATGAAGATTCTTTATAAACAAAAAAAGAAAAATAATACTCGCACTTTTGTGGATCACCAAACGAATTACACAAAATTTCAACTCGGCAGACCTTTGCGATGCTGCGCTGATAATAGGCAATGATTATAAGAGCTAACTTTATATATTATACTCGTAACAAGCGTATGCTCTAGCTAAGAAGCGAATTTTAGAGCCTCACCAAAATCCAATACAACCGCATAAATGGTTTTTATAGCGGTTTTTCGCGAAAGAATACGAAAGGTACAATGGTTTGACATTGATGATGAATGGCGAGGTGAGGGAACGGTAATGGCAGCATTCCACCCAACACCCTGGAAAATTCACCCTTACCCGTCCAGTATGTAGGTTTAAAACAGCGACCCATCACTCGACGTTCAAGCTACCTTTTTTCTAAAGTCAGTCAAAAGACGCATTCGAATCGCACAGAGACATGTTTTTCATGCAAGAGACCATATATTACGGGCGCCTTTTCGTTTGACCAAAGGTTTCTCTCTATCCTGTAAGCCCGTCAACAACTACATACAGAGTGTACTCGGCGAACCTCCGGGAGGCAGAGGAATGAGGCGAGGAGTTTTACAGCTAACAAAAAAATGTGCTGTCGAGTGGGTATGAAACGATGAAGTTTCAACTATGAAAATAAAATAAAAAACTTTGGGAACATACATAAGAACTGTTTGTGTCCCAGTTTGCGCCATGCCAGGTCGTTTGTAGTATACTTGAGAGTGATTTCAGAAACTCTTGAAGCAGTTCGGATTATTTAAACCATCTTCAAGTAAGCATCTCGGCGGTGAGGTAAGCCCCATTGAGTAGATTTGCGGTATTTGACCTACTTGGACCACAGTTTACCTAAGCAACCCCGTGCTATGGTTTCAAAGGAATCAACGTACAAGTATTAATTAATACTGATATCAGCTTGATATAGCTCCTTAAGGCCGACGCCGTAAAGCCTCAACAAGCGATCTTTTGTCTATTATTTTGGTTCGCTTGCGTGACATCTACATCGAATGTTAAGCGGTGTTTGCATACGCCAAAATAATTGTTATGACAGTTGGCCTATTGCCGGTTGGTAGGACTGTCATATTGGCAGTTGGTACCGTGGAGATGTGAGATCGCGCCGTGGGCTGGCAGTTGATATTTGACTCGCGCCCGTCACAGTGCGCGCGTCCTGTGCGTTCGCTGTGGCGGGCGACGTTTGCGACAATAAACAAATAATATGTGAAACAAGTGTTTATATTGTAAACCTGATCCTGCATCCTTCATCCAGTAAGCCGATGTCCTGAATGGAAGAGGAGGATATCAATACATACATCAAAAGACTGCGTCGCCATATAGCAGTGAGGATAAACATATCGAATTCGGCAGATCATAATCATTTGAATTGCTCAGGGTGAAAAAATTTGTCAAAAACGAAATTACTTTCTATTGTAAATAACCTAATCAAAGCAATACACTACATCTCAGTGTGTTAAGCAATTATTTCACAGCATGAAAAACAATCGAATCTCGTGTGATGTGGTTCGCATCGGTACGCAATGAGATGCACTGGAGCTCGAAGGGAAATGCAGCATGTTTTAATCTAATAAGCTTGGAAACGGTAAATACATTATTTCTAAATTTACCAATATCAACATAAACTGTGTGTCATTTTTATTATTTAGCATTTTTTTGTAAATACTCGTAAATTTAAAAGATGATTAAAGGTGAAATTATCAACTTCAATTGTAAGTAACTTAAGTACCAACTGTTACATATTTATATTTTAAAGTTTAGCAATGGCAAAGCCTGTTGTGAGCGTATTACAAGTAATAAATGACGATCATTTTATAGAAACTATTTCTTACTAATCAGGTAGTTAAATTTTAGCTGCCTTTTCTTCATGCCCCGGTTTTCGCCGTTTTGAATGGCTGTTAGAAAAAATACATATAATGTACTCAGCGGATCTTCGGAAGGCATAGTTTGGAAAGAAGCATGAATAACATTTTTTGCTTGTGACGGACCATATGCTCAATTAGAAGAGAGGATATTGAATGACATACTCATAAATTATTGAAGATGGTCTCGAGGAGGCCGAAACATGTAATCGTTTTAAATAAATGTGAATCAAAACTATATATATATTTTTCAATTAAAATAAATTAAAAATTATAAATACAGATAAATCATAAACAATTAAATCACTTAACAGAATGGCAACAGAAATCTGAATAACGCGACGTACCAATGGGGAGTATTGCAACGGGGAGAGTCACTGCTATGCAACTGCCGAAACCCTACCCCACGTGCCTGACTATCTGATTTTTCCAGAATCTTATGTTAGACATCAAAGATGCAATTTAAGTTACCAAATATTGAGCAGAATCAATTTGATGTCGCTAACACGAAAAAGAAGATTATTAATTCGATAGTATTTTCACTAAGTAGAAACAACGTTATAATCATTTTACACAGTGGCAGAGACTTTCTTTTATGCAATCTACCCGCATCACACTAAACGATACAAAAACAAAGAATGGTACTTTATCAGTACTTTACCATATTGAGCCCATCCATGTGAGCTCCCCCATAGAGAACGCGTGCAATAAAGCGTTTCAAGTAAAATGCTAAAAACGACTGCAAAAAAACGGCAAGTGATTGTTTTTTTCTAGTGCACTCGACGTCCGCCGTTGCGCTCCGCTTGAGGGGACTCTTATACTCATATGTATGCAATATTGCCGATGCACTGAATGAATAATATGCACTCATCACCACTGAAACGATGGACTCGATGCGCTACTTGTATCTTAGGAAATGCGTATATTATAGCTATTCATTTTTACGGAGAAATAATCCTATTACTTGTAGAAATGTCAAAAAAAACGCAAACATATAATAGATTATTTTAAATAAACCTTGTTTTAATGTGGATCACTTTGAGGCACTGTATATTAGGAGACCGCTTTTTAATTTAAGCCATCCGTATGTTTTACATGTGAAGAACTGATGAAGCTCTCAATGAGAGCGAGACCGCAATCTTCAAGTATGCGAATAAACAGTGCTCAACAATTAACAAGAAAATATTTTATATATTTATTATTTGAAAAGGATCTCAAATCGACTTCTGAAAATATAAATACCGTAATACATAGATGTGACTAGAACCTAAATTTAGAAAAATTCAACATTGAAAATAGTAAAATATTCATAACACGAATATCGATCATTATGAGTACGGGTATATGTATGTCTAAGATTTATATAATTTGCATTAAAAAAAAACGTACATGATTTTAGAGCAAAACAAACCACGGAAGTGTAAATAGATAGATAGTACAGTACTCAAAAAATAAAAGATATTTATTAGAATTTTTAATGTTTTAAATATTCGACATAACGAGTGGCTTGAACACATATTTTATTTTATTTTCATTTTATTTTATTAACGGCCTAGGCCAATACATACGGTTTTAAAATAGAAAATACAATAAATGAAATGGTAAAACAGAACAATATAATAGCTAAGACAATACATTTAGACAAAACATGAACATGAGAAAAAAAACAGATCTAGTACATTAGTAGAGGGATCTGCGAAATGCTGGAAGGTCCACCCCGATTTTAAGCGATATAAGGTATAATTTTATTTATATTATTAGCTTTCACTTTGAGATGCACTTTAATATCAAATAGATAACAATTTCATACCTTGTTATGGATCACATATTAAGTAGGCATGAAATTCTTATCTATTTGATATTAGGTATTGTAACATTTATTTAAGGCCGGATTCTGGTAAGTACTCGTATACTTTATTTATTGAAATAGTCTGGGACTCAACACTCATATAAATATTGGTAAAAATTAGTGGTATTATAAAATTAATTAAGTAATGAAACTATAAACATATATTTATATAACAGACGCGGAATAAATTGCGAAAAAAAGTAGCACAAAAAGACAGAAAGAGACGTAGCGGATGATCGTCCGTTTTCGGAGGGCTTCCGTCGTGTCTGACGTCATTAAAAAAAATCACGAAAAAAGCTTCGATATTAAGGCCGAAAAGAGCTTGCGGGGACCACCGGGGAAAAATGATAAACGGAAGGTGACAAATTGCGATAATTAGTCTTGGGATATTTCTGATGCGGCTCCTCCCTACTGCCTCCTCACCGACGCTAATTGAGCGGCCGCCTTTGTAGCGCATTAATCAAGACTGTAGCAAGCAGAGATGTATTTATTATTATACTCGTGTAACGTGGTGTGCTGGGTACAACAGCGTTAAAGTTATGTGCTCCGTGGATTGTGACAGTGATTTTAGAAACAAATCAAACGAGTTTTAGGGATTCACTCTTAAATTTAAGTATTAAGTCCTTCAACGTAAATGACATCTACTAAAGCTGTCATAAACTTCATATTACTTCTTCTTTCCATATCCGTTGCATATATGGAACATATGGTCGCCACAAATTGCCACCACTTGTTCTGCCAGCTGCCACTGTCCATTTTTTGTTGTCGGACATATCTGCACCTGGAGGTCCACTTGGGAACATATATGATTCCGAACAACCTCCAGAGCAGAAGTCCGAGTACTTGAAGAAAGGGTAGCTGTAGTATTTGAGACATATTTTAAAGTGATTTATTAATCAGTTTTTTATGAAGGAATAGGAAATCGGGTGATTAGCTCGATGTTTCCAATACCTGAAAATTTTGTCCTAAAGGGCGGCTCAACCCTTCATATAACAGCTACCGTTAAAAGATGAAGCATTTTTAATTAGAGATAAATCATTTTTTTTTTTGTGTTTTAGAGATTCAGTCTATATAATTCAACTATTAACTCCTTCGCCGTGAACGGATTCTAACGTCTGCCGTCATGAACTTCGTATTACAGCTAGTGTTAAAAAAATAAATCATCTTTTCATCGTCAAACCAGAATCCTTGTTAGCTCATCGCCGCGGATGACGTCTATAGACGTCACGAGTTACACAGATTTTTAAACATTACATTACAGTTATTTTCTAATGTTGTAATGATCAAAATAACCTAAATACACTACTGAATATATAGTATGATACATTGGATTTGAGTGAAAAACGGACATTAACATTAAAAATATATACAGGTATGTATATTAAGCATGTTTTTCTCCTCAAATAGTATTATGAACTTTTTTTTCAATTATCGATATTTTAGATATTAAATATATCAAAGGGCATGTTTAAAAGAGTGTCATTAATTTATTAAGAAAATATTTGAAAGTCATGATTACATTTTATAATATACGTATGTAAATATATAAAATAAGGAAAAAATAAGTGAAGCGAGTATTATTGAAGCTTATTTCGTATTTAATGCAATTTCCTCATTTATTTCGTCAGTTTAATATAATCAGGGATAAACGCTTATTCGTCTGAGATAATAATGTATCAGAGAAAGCTCTTAGGGCGGGCGGCTCTCGAACGCGTGTGATTGGAGCGGGCGGCAACGAGAGGGCGGCCGAGAGCCAGAGAGTAATTACTGCTTCTCTGGCGAGAAATGTCCTACCATACTAGGGTCGGCTTTATATCGGAAAACTCATTTCACTTTGAAAGACAATAATAAATCATGTGAAATACTCACTACGAAGTAAAGAAAAAAAAACTAGGATGCAGCTTATTCTCGATAATTGTTTAAAAAAAAACATATTTTTTATTAAATATGTTTGTAATTTTTAAAAGACAATATTTCGTATTATTTACACACCTCTACTTTGAGAGGCTAACGAATTAGGCCATAAAAAAGGTCGTATTCAGAATTGTATTGTAATAATATACTAGTACACAATATAACATAAAACATATCAAACCCGAGATTTCTGGATAGTAGATAAAGTAGATGCGTACTGCCTCAGATGTCTTACCTGAAAAAAAAGATAAATAAATAGTTAATCGACAGGCAAAAAAATATTGTAATATTCTATTTTAAATATCAAATAAATAAATTTTACTTTATCTTGTTTTAGTAATCAATATACAATTGTTTTTTAATGCTATAAAAAAATGTAGCAACTGAATTGTTGATAAATCCTCATCACGAGTCTCCATTCTCTACGATCCTCCGCCTTTCGCATTCAAGCTAGTCCCGCTATTGTAAACGGGCAATAGACTAACAAAATTTACGGTGTATACAAAACCACGGTCTAATTTCAATGATTAACAGTTTCTTAACATGATCCATATTAAAATGAGGCAAAATAACAGATCATAATAAGGACGAAATACTGATATTTATGTGTTTCAAATAAAAGAATACAAAAGACATGATGGAAATAGTAACGAAAACTCATAAGGTCCAAAATCTAAATAATCTGATAAAAAATCAATCCTTGCGGGTTTCGATGACAGTTGATATCACAATTTAGATACACTTTTTAAAAATACGAATTGAATTGTTTCCTTCATAGTTTATCAGTGACGTGAATATTTAAAATACAATGTACACCGCTTTTGAACATTACATTGCAAAAATTAAAATTAGAATGTATTTTAATTTCAGAGCTTTCTTCTGCGATGTCACAAAGCATTTTAAACATAAAGAGAGCAGCCCACTTTGAATGAATCGTTTGTGTCAATAGAATTTCTCCTTAAATTGCGACATTTTTCTTGCCAATTTTTTCTGCAAGAAATGCGCTCAGAATCCTTTGAGGAACTACTTTCTTCTTTGCTTAAAATATATTTCGCGTTAAGAGAGGCGAAAATACTGGTAGATAAAATTATCTTATGGTAGAAATAGTTTGAGAAACGTCTTTATTTTTTTGTTTATATAAATAAATTTGACAAAAAAATAACAATAATTTTGAATTTTCAAGATTGTATTGCAAAACTAGTTTTATGAATGTTTCTTATGTATGCCCAGTTGATATTAATCATTGTAAAGGCGTCGTTAACATATTTAAAAAATGCGGATATCGGAGACTATATGGTTTACTTGTGTAAAGTAACATTGGGTGCGGAACGTAATCATATGGTGACCGCTCAATGTAGATCGTGTGTCGCCAGTTGGGTTAAGGTTTTTTATGACAAAATGCTCCAGGCTTCTGGATCAGCGGGCTGATCATCCGACTTCGAAACACTGATTAACAAAATGCTTAAGCATGCGTCAGATACACCAACTGCCGGCGGTCATAGCTCAATGGTCAAAGCGTTTGCTTTGCAAGCCAAAGGTCGTGGTCGTGGGTTCGATCCCCGACGGAGATTTTAAAAAAAAATGTTTTTTTTATCGATTTCTGAGCTCTAAAATAGGTTCTCTTTCTGAGCTAGGTTTCTAAAATAGGTTCGGTTTCTGAGGTTCTGAGGTTCTGAGCTAGCTTTCTAAAATAGGTTCGGTTTCTGAGCTCTAAAAGAGGTTGGTGTGAATTTGGTCCATCACCCGTAAAATGTCAGTAATAGCCTATTAATTAAAATTGGTGGTAGACGAAAGTCGTCCCGTGAAGACCACCCATTCATAGTAAATTCCTGTAATAATAAAGGATGACGCGTGAATCTCGGGCTCTAGTCCATGACGTTGGCGGATCAACACTCCACGTGCAGCGTTTAGACATATACACCGTTTAGAATTCCACAGATGAGACTTCAGAATTACTATCACCATCTGTCGGTATTTACCTGTATGTGTTTACATAAAAAAATAACTCCCAAAGCCGTCAGGAACCTGTATGTATCCAGGTTCTGTGTGCATGATAACTTGGGATAAGGCATGGAAAATGACAGCTAACAAAACTGTGCAATTTGTGGAAGCTCTACGTATGATATAAATATAAAAGTAAAACTGGTGCTGATGTTGTTTTCATACAATTACGATGTTTGATTCAGTTCTACGATTTCAGACACTCAATAAGAAGCTTTGTTCGAAAACAAAAGATTCTTAACAATCAAAGTGTTTAGTCAAATGTGCTGATACCCGAGATTATCGTACGGTAGAATGAATTTGTAGAACGTTCTGTGACGAAAAGCATTTTCCACGTGTTGCTGAAAATTACTTAAAATGGCCGTCGCGTCCGTTGCTTCCATGCGGGCGGGCGGCGAGTAGCCTGCCAAGTTGGGTTGGGTTGTACGACTATGTACTCTCTTGCTTGTATATATTATAGTACAAGTATATCGCCGGAGCGCTCGGATGGCAGTCCTTAATCCAATTAAATAAAAGTATGTAGGCACCGGCCATAGCCCGAGATTACTTTCCGCTCGAAAAACCCTAATCCACTAAAGATTAAATCTATACAACGACAATGGAAAACCTATGGAAGGCGTGCTTCAAGTTAATTCATAAAAAAAGTTTTTCGGCTTTATAATTTTACTTAATAATAAATTATGACTTCATTAGTATCAATACTATCATAGGTTGTGGCTAATTTCTTCTTAACTCTAATATTTCAACCGCCATTGCAGGGGTCATCCTCCGGATTGATGATTTGTCTAAATTTGCGTGATTTCCGGAAAATATTTATTTCCATCAATTTTTGGCCTTGTTCTATTGCGAAACAGGTATGCATTTCACGCCAACTGGAGGATTTTAAGTAATTTTTAATTAAGGCATCGGTCGTGTATCGAACCCACGACATCTAAGCCATAAGCAGAACATTGCAGTCATTTATTTATCAATAACCGACTGACGACATAAGAAAAATAGCGGGAGTAGCTTGGATGCGGAAGGCAGAGGATCGAAGAGAATGGAGACTAATACAAGAGCCCTTCGTTCAACAGTGGACGGAAACAGGCTGATGATGATGAGGATTTATCAATAATTCAGTTGCTACATTTTATTTTATAGCATAAAAAACACAGATGTTTGTAATAATGCAATGGCTACCTTTGACTACCTTTTTTTACCTTTTCTACTTTTAGGCCGTACAATTACTTGTCTTGAAGGTAAAACACATACATATTACACGATACTAGTAGTACTTATTTTTTTCATAATAAAATGGTTGACGATTGCTATTGGATAACATCGTTCCATTATACAAAATATGTATCCGGATCTGTGTCGGGTGGAGCTTTTTCAGTAGATCTCTTTCAGCGGGCGTGAATTGTGAATGTTTGGTAATCGAAAAGTGACCGAAGCCTGAAGGCTCATTCATTATGAGGTGTTGCGCCCGGGTTCTCTAAGAGCTCGTTATGAAGTGTGCGAACGCTGAATTAATCGGATAGCCCGCGGTCCCGGCGTTTATCTCGCCCAGTACATTTGTTTAACTGGGACTCACGCTTGTTAGCTCGGCACACGATTTTAATGAAATTACTGAAAACGCTGTAAATATGAGCGACCTTCATGAATTTCATGCGAAAAACAAACTGAAAAAAATATCTTCCTAGGAGTAACGCGTAAGTTTTCTAAAGAGCATCTAAAGAATTTAGTAACAGTTAGGCGTTCTTTAACGTTTTCATAAGATTGGATGATTAGCCTGATGCTCCCGAGGCCTGGACCATTTAATGTAATAATAGGCGGTTCGATCCAAAATAACAACACAGAAGGGACCGTTACATGCAAAAATTACCGAAAACTATAGGAAATTTTTTCATTACCAATAAAAAAAACGTACTAAAGCACATTTTTTTTATCTCCTATAAATAGGAGGGTTGACTGTACGACGAATAGCCGCCAAGCAGATCTGTTAGCTGCCACTGTTACCTTCTTACTTGACATATCTGCACCCGGAGGTTCTCCTGCAGTAAATGTGTGGTTTCCGACGACCTCCAATGCATCTTGAAGAGACGGAAACTGTAGTAACCGAAATATGTTTTTGCTTGATTTGTTAATCAGATTTTTTTAGAAAGGGTATGGTTTAAAAATTACCAACACGCATCCTTCCCAGATGCAGCGTCCAGCCGATACGGTTGAGAGTCGGTAAGTGCGTGGATGACCAATGTCATTTGCAGGTTACTCCATTATGTGTGTTTATGTAGAAGAAAGTAAATGATGTCTGTTGACTGATAGCGAGATAAAGGTACATAATTATTTACTTTTATCTATTGTAAGTGAATAAAAAAGATTTTTACCCTATATACGTCAAATTTGACGTCGCTGACACGAAGAAGAAGAAGATCCTATATACATCTCAATTAACACTACTATTTATTTAAAATGATTTATTTATTTACACTGTTGACCACAACCATATAACTTTACTTGCAATTTAAAAAAATATACTCTTCAATAAAAATAAGTCACCTCGTTTACAAAACTAAGATAATAGATTTCTTTCCAATACCCTGGAACAGAAAAAATTTCCATCCAAAATGTGATATCAATCACGATTCCTGTATACACTAGCTAAACTCTCTCCAACAATTTTAAAAAATATACCTATATCTTGCACGCTACAATACGAAACTAAGGCAAAAGATTAATATAAAACTAGTATAACATAATTAATTCTTCAACCGGCGCCTGTCTGTCTACCTTGCCTGGTCCGAAGCCGCTGCTTCGATCGGCAGTAAAATTCACGAAGCGCGAAGAACAACTGAAATAATCGCGTAATGAGAAGACTCCTGCTCTAGAGACAGACTGTAAAGATGTTAGAAGCAGAATAAATTATGCAATTTTTCAACAACAAAGAAACATGATGAAAAAGTACATATGTCTACCATTTTTTGTACGTCAACTCAATTCATTTAAAATTAAAACAATTAAAATTTGTTTATAACCACTTGGTTTACACATTATTGTCTAATTGTTTCGGTAGCACCTTCTACAATCTTCGGGAAACATTGACAACTGTAAACAAAGTGGTTATAAACAAATTTTAATTGTTTTAATTTTAATCATGTCTGACCAAAAAGGTATTGCTTTTTATAAAAATATCATTTCATTTAGTAAATATTGCTTTAGTTCCAAGCTGCTTTTGTGGGACCACCTTTCAGATATCATAGTACATTTTCTGGGGCTGTTTAGTTGAAAAGAAAGTCATTTTCGATGCAATACAAGAAAATGCATCGGCCCTACAGGGTATGCAAACTTCGAGGTTAGTAAAAACACAGCGCATTTACGAAATTAACTTGTATTTTCGATGAGAGAATTTATAATTTATCATAATTTTTTTAACCCGTGACTGCGACTGTTAATTTTTTCACTGTTTCTTTCTCTTCAGCACTACTAAGCAGTATCAGTCATAATTGTTCAGCTGAAAACCGCACATATTTACAATTTCTAACTGATCATAATCTGAATAATCGCAACATGAAGAATACTTAATTGTCCTGCAGTGTGATGCAGGTAAGAAGCAGGTAAATTCAAACCTATTATATTATTACACTCGAACGAAGCAGTCAAAAAATCAATACATAGTGATATCAGCTTGATATAGCTCCTTTAGGCTGATGCCGTAAAGCCTCGAAAAATGATCTTTTGTCTCTTATTTTTGTTCGCTCGCCTGATATGCACATCTAATATTAATTGTATAATGTTGCACGGCGTTTGCATGCGCCATCTTGTTTGTTATGACATTTGGTACATTTAATGTTGGCCACTGTCATATTTACTTCGTATGTCTGCCGCCAGATGTCAGAGCGCGCTGTCAGTCAAAACGCGCGGGGAGCAGTTAGTTGAAGTTTGACTTGCGGCCGTCATAGTGCGAGCGCCTTGGGCGTTCACTATGGCGGGCGACGTTTGTGACAAATAAACGCGTAATATGTGAAACAGAAACAAGTGTTTGTATTGTGAACCTGATCCTGCATCCTTCATCCAGTAAGCCGATGTCCTAAATGGAAGAGGAGGATATCAATAGAAAGTCCCCGGCGGAGCTCTGGGAAGCAGAGCTGACATGGATGAAGCGAGGACCATAGCGGCTAACAGGCTTTGTAGTGACAGTTTGTAGCCATCATAGGCTAGAGAACGAATATAATTAAATTATGATGATACAGAAGATGTGGTGGACTACTCTAGAAGCATCGGTAGTACGTGACTCAAATCTCAAATGAAAACGCTAGACAAAAAAACAACGTGAAATACATAACAACTGCAATGGGGAAGTAATTTGAAAAACCAAAAAATGAAACATAAAACACGATGTTAATTATGTAAATACAACATCCACGGCATAATAATAATAGTTGCCGCACGATGGCGCCCTCTGTTCAAAGAAAGAGATTCTCCAATGGTGTTTTCTTGAACATTCTGTGAAACGTAACTCGTAAATGGCCTTTAAAAATGAGATGTTCATTTAAATACTCTTATAATTATAGGCTATACATGCTACACATAGAATAACAAAGCTATAAACCGTAAATTTACGGTTTATTGCTGTGAATACCAGATTAACTGCCTAAGCAATTTTTATTATTATTAATGAATTATTATTTATATATTATAAATTATATTAGCATCTCTCTTAATATTATTAATAATTAATATAATAATATGCAGTTTAACTGTAACTAATCAGTTAATAATCTTAATGTAAGTTAGTAACATCATCTTGCCCAGATCCTAAACGAGTAGTCTCTCAATAAATTCGTGGAATATATTTCAAATATTTGTGAGACTAAGCTATAAACATTTCAATTATGTACATACTTACATTACACACAACGTGGTAATTTTACTAAGCGGCAGACTCAAGTGAAGTATATTTTTATAAAAGCATAATAATATGGGGAGCCTCGGGCTAGGCATTGAATCTCCTAAAAAAACGATTAACTAATCACCCAAAAATAAGCCTCGGATACTATAGCTTCCTTTATTCTCCTAGGGCTTCTGCCCTGGACATCGACAAGATCTACTGGTATATTTTCTCCCTGGTAGACCTTTAGGTGCAGAGATATATTGGGGACAAAGCGCAATGGCAACTGACAAAACTGAGTGGCAACTATTTTTGGTGACCATATGTTCCAGATATGAAAAAAAAACAATAATATTTTAATTCCCTAAAGAAAAGAACATAAAAATGCTCGAACCATCGCTTGAATTTTAACAAAAGGTTGTTAAAATTTCATGACGATCGGTCGAGCGGTTTGTCTGTAAGCCACATATCGTCGTCATTTAACTTTTTTCCTCGCGTTGTTTCGGTACAATTTTGCTTGGGATGCTTTGTATGAAAGACGTGTCGGCCTCAAGATTCGCTGAAAGCGTAATCTAAATAGCCAATTAGAATAATGTATTGTCTACGCTTTTTCTTGGAGGGAAATGCCTCTTTGCGAACAGAAAAAAAACGCGGAAAAATCGCGCGAAAGCAACGGAGAAGGAGAAGAGACGAATAAGCAAAATCTGTTAACATTTTACGAGTCAATTCTGAGAAGTTTAAATGCGGAATAACGCGAATGAAAAATACGAAAATGTAAATAATTAGATTTTACTTTCGCACTATTACTTTGACTTTTTTGGAGCTTAAAATGAATTTATCTATTTGGCACGTATACGTCAATTGTGAGCATGGCTGAAATATGGCATTAACTTTATTATTATTATAAATAATAACTCTTAAAGACACGTGAAATAAACTAATAATAAATAAATAAATAAAAATTACCATTAATGACCATAGCGATAGTGATTAATGATCATAGATGGACTTCTTCACAACATTGTGGAAGGGATGGATGAGGGTAGAAACTGCAGAGGGTGACCTACACGGGAGTATTTGCAGCAAGTGTTCGAGGATATGAGTTGCAGCTCTTATGCTGAGCTATAGAGGGTTGCAGAAGATCGAGAAGAGTGAAGATGGAGATGCAAGATTTTGTTGCTGCAAGCCAATCCACTGGATTGATACTACGAAGAAGAAAACAAATATAATAATACTCTACGACATTTTGATTCTTACTATGATAACATTGGAATTCAGACATTACAAAGCATGAATAATCACATTATTGTAGATTACGTCAGTTACCTGTGAAACACAGATATGATACCGCGGTTTTATGTACAGTGTATGCTTCATCAACTATCACTTGTTAACGAACATAATTACACGACAGGCGATCCATTTCATACATAAAAATTACTTATCATGATCTATGTAAAACAATGTACAATATACATTATTTCGATTCAATTAATCCATAGGTGAATGCTTACTATAAAAATAACATTGCTCTTCTTGTCACATACGTTTTTAACGTAATAATATAAAAAAGAGCAGCTCGCAATAAAATATTACTTGTGATGCCGTAGGAGAGCATGCCTCCGTGCTCTCGCCATCTTGGAAGGCCGTCGGAAACTATGAGTAGAATGTCGAAAATCGACGGAGCTCCGAGATGGCGGCTGGTCTTGATGGCCTTATGCTTCCAGTTAGTGGAGCGTATATGGAAGTATGATCATGATAATATTCGTCGCTAACGTATCCTTGAAATATGAAAATAAATATATATAATTGATTTAGTAAATTTACGCATTATCTGCACCTTATAAAACACTCCTTGAAACGTAATTTTCAGAGCATTTTACAGCTGCTTAAATAATGGATTAACGTAAGGCGTCTATTCCATTACTTGTGTATTCGGAAGATATAACGTAATTATTTATTAGATCCGGCTATAATCAAAGAAGAGCCTCGTATCTACTGTGAGGATTCTACAACTAACGAGTAAATTTTGAATAATTTCCAGCATTATTGAGATAAATAAATTGTAGGAAAAAATCCAAGGCTCCACGTCCCTCTCCAGGCCGATCGTTAACAAGCTTGGCATCCAGTTCGCCGATAATAATGTCACCTGACAACTTTGGATGACTGTTATAGATCAATGAATGATATGAATGTCTTGAATAAATACGGTTTAAATAAATTAAGGACAAAAAAGACAAAAAAAAATAACTGGATAGTTACTTAACGCTTTCGCATCGGTTGTCGGCATATGCCGTCATACGATTCCCCGACCGTTGACATCGGTTGACGTGATATATCGTTTTGCTACTTTCTTAGAATAGTTTTTTATGCATCATCTGATAGCTAAATTATACAAGAACCAATGTGATATATGAAAATAGACCAGATAAGTACATTTATACTTCAAATACTAGTTTTATAATTGACAGTATAATTTGTATTCAAACCGAGCCGTAATGAAAGGGTTAATGATTATAAGGAAAAAAAAAACGAATGTCTTATATACCAAATACAAGAACCAAAGCGAGAATATACAATTATACATACTAGATTTTTACATTAGGTTTATTATAAAATTTTAACTAGCATACTCAGATTTTATAACTATTTAAGACCAACAACTTTATATTCTTGGTTGTTAAATAAATTATTTAATTATAGAGAAGCTTGCACAAATAAACATTAATGGATAGCATAAATAGATAATAAAAGTGTTTTTCAGAGCAAACGCTGAAGAATTTCAGAGTAAATTTTCAGAGAATGAGTAATAAATTCGGTCAGGTTTTCCGCTATATATTTACACGTTTGACGTCATAAGATTTAAGTGCAAAATAAATAAATGATGTTATTTATGGAAAACGTTGCACATGGGTTCGATTCTGTGCGCTCTCGATATATGTTTAAAGGTGTTTTGACGCTATTAAAATTAATTGGCATTAAAAATATTCCGATACTATGGATTACGCCGTTATATGACCGTTAACAATTTCAAAGGTAAAATGAAAGGCCCTATATTAAAAACAGTGTATTGAGTATTACGCGATAAACGACTTTACGGTTTTAAAATAACGATTACGTTGAAATTGTATTACTTCTGTAGTAACAGAAAAATCATATAATTATAATTCTTAACTGATATTTTCAACACTGGATGATTTTTTGTTTAAATCTCTCACAAATACTGTCACACTAAGCGAGATGTGTCCAGTGAAAAGTTTTTAAACATGGATGACTTTGAGAAACTTTTAATTTAAAGAAATATGACTGCGGTTTCGTTCACTATGCACAATTTATCAGTCCCTCGCTTGTCAAAAACATCACAAAATATGATGAAAAAGTGTACAATATTACTATCAGTTTGATGTTTCAAATGAATGACAAAAACGTAAAATATCAAGTATTTTAAATTAAATTACTGTTATTTTTTCGATTTTTTCGATCGATAATTCTTAGATTCGACAATGGCTACCCGACGTAGCCGAAACACGTCGTCCTCTAATGAAAAATTGTAGAGTAATTTCTTAATAATCCTTTATTTTTATTTGAAATTACTGATATCATTTTAAAATAATGAAATAATACGCTTTTTAAAATCAATGCGTTTTAATTTTTATTAGTTTACCGTTTTCTAAAACAATTCGTCGTCATCAAGACAAATATACAAAAAAAAAACATTTTTGTGATGTGCATTCTTTCATTCTGTAATATGACATTTCAAAATGTTACTGCGTTCTATGAAAATGGACATAATTGTTATTTATTTTATCGCTAGATGGAAAAGATTGAGCTGGATGATTCATTTTCCATTCTTTTCATGCTCTTTTAATATCCTGTCACATGTGTCCAACTAACTGCTAACTACAGGATCTTATGTAGGGCAACAGGCAGGCCATCGATATTGCTAGATATTGAGTTGAATCAATGCGACACGAAGAAGCCGCTGACAAGATAAAATAAGATTATTAATTTTTTAACCTAACAAAACGGTCATGATGTGTTATTTTGAACACATTCGGTAAACTCATGTACCGCGTTTCAGGTGTGTGCCATATTTTGTGAATATTGTACAGTACCCAAGTGGGCGCCGATGTTTGGCGGCGCGGACACAAATCCTAAGCTGTAAACCAAAGCCCAGGTATTTTACGGGCCATAAAGCGGGATCCGACCCTAATCCGCGGGCCCAGCGGAGGCAGGGCCGTAATTGTTTCCCGCGTTGGGGGCCCGTGGCTTATCTGCTGAGCTCTCCGACGAGACATCTGACGATGAGGCTGAGGGACCAAATTATACCGGTAAAATTTCGATTCTGTTAATCTTCAGAGCCTGGATTATTACCAGACCGTTTAATAAAAAAGCAAGATTCTCGCACGTAAAAATTGAACTTATTGGAGTGAATTTAGACAAGTATGCGTGTATTCGCATATTAGGATGTGAAGCCCGAGGACTTGAAGGATAGATAATTTTAGTCTGCGACATCTTTTGATATTTTCTATCCTTGATATCCAAAAATCCCTCTAATGATAAAAAGTTACAACAGATGTCGAGAAAGAGACGCAGACATACAATTTTCAGTGATAGCGATGACGAATGAATGATGTATTATTTACGTAGAATTATATTTGTTTATTGTTTATTTGAAAAACAAAGGATATTAACCACTTTCGTTTTTTTCTTAAAACGCAAACCCTAGTTTCTTATGAACTTCCAACACGACTTTGTTTTAAACGGCTTTTTGTGGAATCATGACCATGTTATACGAGGTCTTAGTATACTCGTATGGGTAATGACAACTGGGAAAACTGAGTGGCAGCAATTTGTGGTGATCATATGCTCCAGATATGGAACAGATATAAGAAGATCTCTTTCGAATTCGCTTAATATAAATAAATGGTAAATCTATAACGTTGCTCTTTATAGATGAAACTTCTTACTTTCCATCAACAGATGATTTTATGCATAACTTGACGATTTTACTACAGAAGGATGTTTATGTTACGCACCGCATTTAACGTATTTCATCTGGCTTAAAACTATATCGATTTAATTTAATTTATACTAAAACTCTTCTTTCATTTACAGCATTAAAAGTTATTCGACGTTGTTCATATGAAGCAAGGTAAAAATGTGTCAATTACTTCATGTAATAAAAATTAATTTTAAATTGAATTCTAAGAATATTAATGACTTTAAGCAGCTTTCGGTTTACCGTTAACTGAAAATGTCGGCAAAATTAGAATCCCTGACGGAATTATGACGGAACTTCACGGGTCGTTAAATGACTAGTAACACTATTACGAAACAATTACATCGGTCTATAAAATTGGAAATAATAATGTTTTGGCATTTTTTAAATTCGCCATTAAATTCTCGGCATTGTTTTCAACAATAGTCAGAGACCGTGCCAAGAACACCGAGGAGACGAGAACGATGGAAAAACACATCAAAGACGTAGTTAATTTTTAATGATCAAAGTCAATACTTCGAATCATACAGATGTTGTGTGAGCCAAAGTAAAATTTGATCGTTTGAAATCTTCATTAAAATTTTATTATGACAGTTAATTTCGTGTGTTTAAAACTGATGCGCCATACTGATAATAAATAAATAAGTAAAATAAGAGGGCGATTAATCCATTTTTTAAACTAGCAATTACATTATACAAGCTTTAGATTTTTTTTACTATATCCGCTCTATATGTGAAGCATATGGACGTTAAGGTTATCAACCGACAATAATTTTATATTAATTTGAATTAACAAATAGCAAATTATTTAGTTTTGATTTCATATTTAATGTGTCATACATGAAATAAATATGTTTTTTTTTGTACTGTGTTAATTTTTTAATTGAAAACAAATTGACGTTTCACAGTTCTGTAAGCTCAGGTTGCCTATGCCTTGTCCCAAAACACCTATATATCCGGAGATATACAAGGGAAAATAGATGGTTCCCGGGAACCTCCAGGAAAGAGCCCGCGAACTTGCATAGGCTGCGGCATAGTATCAGAGAAATATTTGGGTGTTCAATAATCAGCGTTTTTAAGGAGATCGGTTGATCAGCCCGACGATCCCAAGGCCTGGAAAATATTGTTATGTCCTTAAGGGGTGCCTCAACTCTACCAGGGGCATGTATAGAGATTAGACTTGATTAAATCAATTTTACAAAAATCAAGCTTGGTCGGTATTTGAACCGACAGCGTCTGAATGACCAACAGAGAGAGCTCTTCCCACTGGACTATGCCGCCCGCCGAACAAGTCAATTAAAATTTATTTCCTATATAGTCCCCATCTGAATTGACACGGAATGGTTATGTGATATGAGCACGGAGATATTTCGAGTAAGTCTGTTGATGCAAGAGATTTCAGATATTAATATTCCATGGAAATCTCATACCACTGAAGTCAAATATCGATGCGCCGGCATAACTGCTGACAGAGCAGATGTCGCATTGAACAAAACGCCCCGGGGAAATCTTTATTCAATCGTTATGCGACCCGGGAGTAAATACTATAGAAGTCAATCCAGGACACAATCTGCAATTCCACAGCAAGTCTCTGGACACGACAGTGCTTTAGTAATCTATATCGAAGATCGCTATGATAGTGATAGAAGTTTTATGTGTTTGTTAAGTTTGGCAAATAAAAATTTGACAAAAGCAAGTTCATAAATGATTGCCAGATGGGATTAGATATTTAAGATTAATTGGGTTTAGAATTGTTCAATGAATTGATAATTGCGATTATCTATTCAAGATATGAATAGTATGTACTAGAAAGGAGTCTCGACTGACCACAGAACACATAAAAAGTACATACTTGTACATCAAGCAAGACTAGGTTCATTAAGAATCCGAAAAATCTTGACTAAAAAATATTAATTTAAAGCCTCGCAAGCAACTTGCCAAAACATTTGTTTGAAGCATCTTGATGTACGGCTGTGAGACATGGTGTTTATCTGAAAGCGATAAAAAAAAGACTAGAGGCCTTTACAATGTGATTTTACAGAAGAGTTCTGGGAATTTCCTGGAGACCACGTCGCGAACCTAGGAACCTAGTAAGAACCATCTCAGAGAGGCGAGCCCGGGGTCCGCCACGATGGTCTTCTTCACGACATTGTGGAAGGGATGGTTGAGGGTAGAAACTTCAGAGGGCTCCCTAGACGGGAGTATTTGTAGCAAGTGTTCGATGACATGATTTGTAGCTCTAATGCTGAGCTTAAGAGGGTTGCAGAGGATCAAGAAGAGTGATTTTGTTGCTGCAAAGTAATCACCGGATTGATACTACTAAAAATATTTAATTTCGTTCTAGGATGGTTGGACGCTACAAGCAGAAAGATGTTGTTAAAAATCACTTACTTTCGAGAAGTTTATGGAATTTATATAATTATTTACATTTAATAAATATTAAAATAATATGTATCAAGAAAAAATATTTACACAAATAAGTAAACAACATCAGCAGCAATGTTGTTTACATTTAAAAAGCAATGTTTATACAGTGCGGTTTTCCTTCTAAAATAAGATTATATTTTTGTAATGTTTGTGGGTAGACATTAAAAAAGCTATCGGAAGTACTTTTATTAATTTATTTATTGACTAATTTTATAATTGTTTGTCACCAAAAGCCCTATCGGAAAGCACTTAAGAATATTGACCACAACACAAAACCAACAGGAGACGACATTACTATGGTAAAGTTTAATATGAAAAAGCCGCGTTAAATATTCACTTTATAAAAAATAACGTAATATTTTTTAATTGTTTTTTGGTGAATTTTAGAATAAATTTCAATATTATAATATTTAAAAATCATTGAAGATCTAAACCACTATTCGATATTTGATACAAACATACAAATTCTCAGCAAAAATAATCTTTTTGACATTTATCACAACAGTATGAGAGAATCGGCTTAATATGATTTTTCTGAGAATTTTTACATGTGTATGAAATATTGAATATTGATATCTTTAGTCTGCAGATTTCCTTTTAATTTTAGATTTAAGCTAATATGATTTGTAGTATTAAATAAATAAATACTTACTTACTTTATAATTTTCACGTCGATATCACTTCATTCAAAAATCATAATAATCAATATTTATTTTTAATACTAGCGATACAACGTGACGCACTAAAGAATCTGTTAAATTGGCATTATTCGGCGGGTGCTCAATGGTCAAAGCGTTTAATTTGCAAGCCAAAAGTCTTGGGTTCGATCCCCGACGGAGATTAAAAAAAAAGATTTTTAATCGATTTCTGAGCTGTAAACTACCCCGGTTGGCGTGAATTTCATCCTTCACCCGTAAAATACCAGCCATAGCCTACTAATCAAAATGAGTGGTAGGCGAAAGTCATCCCGTGAAGACTACCCATTCATAGTAAATACCTGTTATAAAAAAGATGATGCGTGAATCTCGGGCTGTAGTCTATGAAATTGGCGGATCAACACTGCACATGCAGCGCTTAGTCATATTCATCGTGGTAAGCGTCATAGAATTCCACAGTTGAGACTTCAGTATCACTATCACCATCTGTCGGTATTCTAGGCTATTATAATTATGTGTTAACATAAAAATAAACATTTCATAACGATCAATCGAAGCTTCGGAGAACTGCTATTAACTGCCCTTTGGTTTCAGAGTAATACTATGTTTGTGTAATCTCTTAACGTTCAAAGGCAAATAATTGAAAAAAAAAATACGGACTTTTTCAGTTTGTTTCGACTCTAAACGATGTGATATGAGAGACTCTTTCGATGTACAATATATCCTTTTTTAAAAACCCCGGGGGATTGGGAAAGTAAAAGGGCTGAAAAGGTGAAATGGCCAGTTCGGTAGATTACAAATTCATAACACATTGGACTATGATGAGGTGTTATTATGCGTGAATTTGAGGATCGAAAGGGTCCGAAGCAAACGTAGAGAAAAATGAAAACGCAGACACTTTTCGAAAAGAAATTGGCACTTTGAATGAAATACGGTCTCGCAGTTTAACGTTTCGAATTCAAAAGTAACAGCGGTCAAGTTTCCAATAAAAAATAACAAGTATTATCTCACAACATTTTCATATGTGATATTAGGTATTCGAAAGAGGTTGTCAATGATGTGTTCGGAAATTCTTAATATTTATACAGAATCGCCATCTTGACATTCTATTAAATTGACATTATTTCAAGTAATTTGAATATACTTAAGATAGGAGTGTTTTCACCTGGTCACTTATAATTGTATCAGTCTTCGGCATGAAATTCTTTAACCATGAAGCTATGAAAATAATATTATAGTCACAGTACTATGAACGATGTAAAATTAACATACACGGTCACGATACTCAGCATTGAGGTGTCGACGAAGAACGGATCGACTAGACGTTGTTTATGAATGTGAAGAAACATCCCCTTTACAAACGGAAAATACGACTTCACGTCGCCGGGATCGTTATTAGGACACGTAGTGGACAGATAAGGAGCAGATGAGCAACACAAATACTTTTTCAGAAGCACATTTAGATATATTAAATTACAAGATTGACAAAATTTCGGTCTATTCAAGGCAGACAATGACGTGTTGATAACGCCTCGAGCAGACAAAGACTGAAGAACACGACCGCTGCAACAGCGCAGCGCCAATATTAATATAGCGATCTACTGAACTAAACCTGTCAAATAACCAGTATGGCGATACATCCGTGTCCGATGAGCTAACAGAAATAAGAGACGAAAGATTGTATATCGAGAGTTTTCGGCACCAGCCTGCCATGGCTATATCGAGCTGATATTAGTAGTGATTGATGAAGTGATTTTCCCTCATTCCATATCTTTAACATATAGTCATCACATATTTCCTTCATTCATCTCTATCAGTTGCCATCACACGACCCAAAATATATTTGCACTTTGAGGCCCACATAAGAATATGCGAATATATGGTTCACGACGACCTACAAAGCAGAAAGAAGCCTGAGGTCTTGAAGAAATGCCAGCTGTAGTTTCCGAAACATATTTCTGGGTAATTTGGTATAAAATATTTAATGGATATTAGACTGACATACCTGTGACATAGACCATTTGGTCCTAAGAAGCGGCTAACCCGAGGAGGAGGGTTAGTTTTTCTTTATTAATAAGCTTCTTCATGAAACACACACTCAAGACCTGGCGATGGAATTAAAAAAGGAATTGTCGAATGCACTCAAATTTGTAATATTTAATCATATTAAACCTTATTTTTTTTATCATGAAACAAAAATAATAGACAAAGTTATTCCTAAAGACCAATGTTTTAAAAAGTTTAAATCAAATAACAGTCGCAGATTTAAACATAAATTAGGTACTTTGTTGATAAATAAAAAGTCAATAATCGGCGAAATTTTATAAAGGCAGATAAAAAATTCCGTTATCAGAAAGCAAGCGGAAGAGATAGAGATAATAAAAAATTAGGTATACAAATTTGAACAAATTAAACGCTGTAAATTCTTCATAAAAGGATTTATTTTTTGATAACGGAAAAAAGGTCTACATTGTGAAAAACTACATAATTGAAAATATAAAATACGGCGAGAGCCTCCTGTTCGGAAAGGTGAAAGGATTAAAACTCTTTCAGGGATAATGGAGCTGGGAACAATGGAACGCCTGAAAAAATAATTGATCACTTTAGTAAAAATGTGTATGAAGATAGGCGAATGTCGTTTTTTGTAATAAACGTTGCAATGGTGAACATATTGTATGTACTTTGATACGCGATGGTTTATTATAATTATAATTATATTAGTATTTATGTACCGATTTTTTTATGACGAAATGCCAAAAGCGCTTCTTTGACTCTCTTAATAAAAAAGTTGCCTTTGAAGGATGCCTTAGTTTTATAAATGCACCGTAAGATCTTAGTCTGGTGCAACAAATGTTCTTGTTTGTAGGTTTCAGTAACAAAATTAAAATGAATAAATAATAGAAAATTCTTGTACACTTTTCCTGAAGGTGCAAAAATTTACTGTGAAAAGCAGTTAGGTAAAGTTGAAAATGTCTGAAAAATTATATTGTATAGTTAAATGGCGTGCTGAAAATGCGCTTTCGTTACGTGTGGTAAAAAATTGAAAAAAACATTGAAGGCATTTTATTTAGTTGAGCTTGAGAAATAAATATTTATAAACCTGGTAGGTGCGTGACTGGAAGTATTTACATAAAAAAACTTTTCAGTAGAAAATGCGGCGTTTCCATGTTGAGAGCAAGAGGCGAGCGTGCATATAAAAATGTGTAACATAATAATAATGCTTAAAATGGAAACTATCAAATTTGAATTTTTAGATAACTGAAAGTTTAGTATTTTTATATTTGTAGAAAATAATTTGTAAATATATTTGATGAATAATAATTTATGAGTGATGTTTCTATTACACGTAATAAAATAAGTAATTAATTAATAATTGTTATCGGAAAAGTGGTGGACTACCCATCGAATAGGCACACACAAGTGGCAAAGGGCAGGAAATATCTGCGGAAGAGACGATGGTCGATGGGAAGAAAAGTATTGGAGTGGCGCTCAAAACTAGCAAAAGAAGCATTGGCCGATCCCCTGCAAGATGGACTAACGACATAAGAAGAATAGCGGGAGTGACCTGGATGCGGAAGGCGGAGGATCGAAGAGGATGGTGACTCATGCGGCAGACTTACGTTCAACAGTGAACGGATACAGGCAGTGAAATGATAATGATCGGAAAAGTATAGCAAAAGTAATCGAATATGTGGAAAGTTCCCAAAGGGAGAGTGTACTCCCTTTCACTTAGACTACTTCCATTTCAATCAATATTAAATAACATTGTTCTGTTATGCAGATCCTTTAAGATACCCAAAATGTTGAATTACCATTAGCTAGTTTGACTCTGATGAGCGTAAGGTTTAAATCATAGGCTTATTAAGCGTCAGAAAATAACAATATAAAAAAAGGAAACCCAGATAATTTATTGTATTTTTGACATTATGTTATATTCTAACGACAGGAGGATTGCACATACGATTATAGCATTATCTACAGTAGAAATATAACGAGTGAGTCCATTATTATTAACGATTTGTTGTGCTTTGAACACGGAACATGTATAAAAAAAACCACGCCACGGAAAACTCGGAAATTCGTCGTTAAATCATTTCAAAAGTGGCATTTGCATGGTTTCAATAAATACTTGTATTGGAATTGAAAACTGGGGAGTCACCAATATGCGGAAGGAGCCCGAAGGAAAAGTTTATCGTTTGGCGGAATATCGGTTCTGAAGTAAATTTTCCCAGTGTTCAAGTCAAGAAAGTTGATAATTTAAAGTTGTTTCCTCGCATTTCCAAAGAATATTACGCTTTTCTAGAATGTGATCGGCTTTACTTGAAAGTTTATTTGCAAAGTCGGCTCTTTTTGATACGACTTAAAATAAATCACCGGAACGTTTTTTAATGATGCTTTTTATGTCACCTTATAAACATCAAAGCAACAAAATCTGTAGATCGAGATGCACGATTTTGTTGCTGCAAACCAATCCACCGGATTGATACTACGAAGAAGATAAACATCTAAAGACCATCAGGCAAACATCACCTGTAAATTCAGTGACGCTTTACATTTTAGTGATGAACAAGTTCTGTATCAACATTAAGGTTATCAACTGACAATACTTGGAGAAACTGCATAATTATAATTTTAAATAAATTGTAATTTAAAAAAATGCCAAATTAAATCGCCAAATTGCCTCCCTGGAATTATAAACTGGCAGTGGCTTATATAGGTATGGACAAGTATTCGTTCCTACGTTAGTACACACATATTAACAGATTGTATATGTGTACGGGTTAAACCATTGAAAAATAAAGATTTTTGCATAATATTTTTTTTTTGCACCTTTTACAACGAAAATATATTTAAAACAATATATAGATAAACATTTCGTTTAAATTTTAAAGGAAAGTAGTAGATAGGGGGTGGGTGTGTGCGAGAGGGACGACGCCCGGGGCCGAGGTCGAGCACGCGCCAGAGCGGGACGTAACGACGGGCCGAGGCCGGACTATATACCTCTCAACTATACCCAGCGGTTTTCCTGATTTCCTAATACTCCGAACACAGCATAGAGACTCATATAATTCATAATACACGTATGAGAAGCAAATTTTTGGTCCCAAATGGATCGTAGGGTTAATCAACTGGCGTGCTTAACAAAAAGCTTAAGACACGAATACAAAATATAACAATTATTTTATTCGCAGCATCACAATAAATGCTGATTTTGATTTTATTTGAGGCATTTATTTTGAGATTAAATTTGAACATTGCTTTCAAATTGATATCAGCTCGATATAGCCGTTGCAGGCTGGTGCCGAAAAGCCTCGATGTACAATCTTTCGTCTCTTTTTTTTCGCTCGACGGACACGCATGTGTCGCCATATTGTTTGTTCGTTATTAATTGCGGCGCTGGGCTGTCTCCCACTACGGGTGCTCAGTGGCCAGTCGTCAGTTGTGATCTGTCCGGTGCCTGAAGCAATAAGCTCCGTCTCGGACTGATGTTACACCTATAGTCGAAAATTCGCAATTTTGCTATTTAACAGTTGCGATTTTTTTCAATATTTTTAGGTGTACACAGAAATAAAAATAAAATGCATTGACAGGTTAAAATATGTAATATATTACGGAAACACTGTTTTTTATTTAATTACAATACATACATTAAACAGAAGAACAAAAATAACCAAAGGTGTTTTATTATCCTTCATCACTATCAGAAATTACTCTCATTCTTTTTTTCGAATCGAAGGTTGGAATTCACTTTCATCACTCGAAGTTATTTGTGCCGATTCGATGTTTGAAGCAGAAATATTTACATTCTGAAAGGTGGTAATAAAATCGGTTATTAACAATTGCTTCAATTTTTGTAAGATCTTTGTAAACTTCTTCATATTGAGCCAAGCAGCGATTTATGTCACGTTGGAATCGTAAAGCCCTTTCAACGTTTGTGTCATTTTGTATAAAATGATTGCAGTGAATGTTACTGGTACTAATTCCTCTTCATCAGATTTGTCAGACTCACTTTCGCAAACTAAGTTAACTAAATCATCCTCACTTAGTTCTTTATCAGCCATTAACTCTGCGATATCATCATCAGTAAAATCATCAAAACCTTCTCCGCCCAATGAAGAAATACAGACACAGTGTGTGTGTGCAGCGCCGCACGTGTTCAAACACAGTAGCATTTAGTAGAGTGCGATAAAAACCTTATTTGGAAAACCGTGTAAAAGCGAAAACGTGTAAAACAAGTACCGTGTAAATCGGGGGATAGGTGTATTTCAAAGTGCTTCTCGAAAATTTCTGTGATTTGCTCATCTGCTCCCCATCCCTCCACCGCGCGTTCGGATAACTATCCCGGCGACGTGAAGTTGTTTCTTTTAGTAACGGGGATGTTAATGCACATTAACACTATCCAGTCCGATTACACAATGTGTGTGTAATCGCCAGGCCGAACGTTAAAGGCGGTCACACAAGTTTTGTGTAATCGTTCCGCCAACGCTTAGTGGCCAACTACACACAGTTTATGCTATGTTTTTTCAAATGATATTGGCCGATCACACAACTAATGTGTTGTTTATACTTTCGACCATAATTCAAAAATCTCAAACCTTTTCAGTGAGGGTCATAATAATTTTATTTGAACACATGACGATAAAAAAATTAAACGAGCATTTTTTGTAAAAAAAAATAATAATGTGAGATTAGACTTTATCTCGCTTGTTATAATTTTTATTTTTAAATTCGGAAAACGTTGATCGTTTTTCTCGATCAATATTTCGATTGTATGCAATTAAATTTTACATGTTTGTTAGCAAAATAAGTATATTCCAAAATATAAACTGTTTTTTAAATTTTATTTTATATTCCAATGCAATATATTTTTGGTTAAATTAGCTGACGATATACGCTAATTCTTTGTCCGATATTGCCGATGACGCCGAGGAGATCCAAGACAGCGACGATGATGGGGGATGGATATACAGTCGATTCCGCTTAATTGGGACAGCCGCTTATTTGGGACAAATCTGAAAGAACAGAAACCAAACCAGGAAACCAATAGTAAATTTAAATGTTTAATTGGGACAACATTCCGCTTAATTGGGACAGTAAATTTAAGATCACAGCACATATTGTGTTACACATATTCTCAAGAAAAAATATGTACAAATAATTCGATATGATGCGTTGTCTCACAGATGACAAAAAAATGTATGGCCATGTTACAGCGTTATTTTATGCAGGAAGGAAACGAAGGGAGCCCTACATCCGCACTGAATATCTGTGCTGATTTTGTAGAAGTGAAATGTTACAAAAACAGACTACACTTGACTAATTTTTTCATTAAATTAAATTGTATGTACCTACCCATTTATTATTTTAATTAGAATTTTTATTTTCTTACAAGTTTATCTTACATATTTGTAATTTATATTACCTATATGTAATTTACAGTTTTCAAGAGTTTATAAAATAAAATTATTGAAAAAAAAAATGCATTGTTTAATGTTATGTATGTATTACGCACATAACAACATGGTTAACGGCCTTAGTTACTAAAACTTAATCAATGAATTAAAAAAATGTGAAATTCGCTTTATTGGGACAGCCGCTTAATTAGGACTGTGCCCAAGTCCCGATGTGTCCCAATTAAGCGGAATCGACTGTATATAAACAAATAAGTATATGCGATTTTTTTTGTAAGCAATTCTTTAAAAAAAACAGTCGGCATCCAGCGTAAGTTTATCGCGTAACCGCGCGGACTGGATAGTCTTAGGTAGGTTTTCATTATTATATACCTTTTCACCAACATGTGTCTTAAATTGTTCGCTGCCATCAACGCACTGAGTTTTCTCAAATTTCCTTAATTTTAATACACTCGTACATACTATTCATATACAATTGAAGTTATTCCAGTAAGCTAGCATAAATGATTATGTGAACCGAAGTAATTTATGGAAGGCTAGTGTTATATGTACTCAACAAATAGCATGTTTCCTGACTATTCAACTGAATAAATTATATTTATTAAAATCCGAGCATACCTAATACTACGCATTACGCAATTTTATTTAACGTGTAAGTGCAATTATCAAGTCTAATTTTAGTTAATTATGCACCCATTTTGGTGTTCCTCACATAAGCCCGTTACTTATTTACGAAAGGGTACTCTACAAACAATGTCTTGGAAAGTGCTCTTATTTTTGCGCAGGTACAAAACAACCGGACAATGGATCCTCAAGGCCCAAAAAAATCTCATCTCACACCTGCTGAACACTTACATACGGTTAGTGCGTTTCAATCAAGAATAAGCTACTATTTAAATGTAAATTAAGTGTCAATGGTTTGTTTGGAACACTCTTCCAGCATCCTTATTTATAAAATAAATATACACTTGTAATCTTCCCAAATCATACACAAACAAGTCCAACCGTCCTAGCTGAACGTCATCATAGAGTTCTATGGTCATGACCGGTTGTGCTCTCCTGCATAAGATTGCATAAAAGAAAAAAAAATTAAATATTAATATTCACTTGAAATTTCTCTCCAAATGTTAAATAAAGCATTACAGACCTTTTACACATGCAGCGTCTAGTCACTCTAGTCGCACTGATTTTAATCAGATGTGCTCTCTTCTTGCAAACGTTTACATTTTTTATTCTAGGAAGCTGATACAACATAATAAGTTTATCATTTTAATAAGACTTCAGATGCGAGCTTTTCAACAGACAATTGCGTTCTGAGAACATGAATAAAAAATGTACGTTCAAGAAAAATAAGAGAGAGTGAAAATATGTTTCCCTGGAGGGACTGGTAATGCCACTCGCAAAGATAACAAAGTAAATCATACAACAAAATATTGTTCTCTTACACACAAAATAATTAGTACAACATTACAATGTTTCAAGAAGCCATGATACACGTAAAAGCGCTTTCAGCTCATAACTTTGATTTCCTAAAAAAAAAAAATCGGCAAATAATATTAAATTAACGGACCAGCCTTAATTTTGCTAGTCATCTGGTACCAATTGGGGACGGAAAACACATCTTCCTTCATATGTTTCAAATCTATCAAAACAAATTGCTGACATATAGTTCTGTCGGCTTTCATTGGCCCAAGACATCTCTACAGGTTCACCTGAGAACATACTCGTATATAGTTTCCGACGGTTTCCTGTTCTAGAAATCAGGGACTTGAAGATACGGCAACTTCACCTGCCGCCTGTAAACATAGATATGCTTACAGGTGGCAGTCTTGTCACCTAGTAAGTGATTTGTTTATCATAATTTTTAGAGAGTTCAGATTTTTATTTATTTATTTATTTCACAGAACCGAAGTTCCAATGCACAAATATTAAGAAAAAAAGAGTATACATGAATATACAATACATAGAAAAGAGAATAAAAAATAAAAATAACATAAAAGAAGATGACACGTGTCAAAGATCACAGAGATCTAGGAGATCAGATACCATCGACAAAAGAGGAAAAGGATGTAAGAAAGGATCGAGGTGTGCTGGTAGGCCATTTAAGAGCGCCATTGCCGTTGTACTAAATTGAGTGCTCGAAGCTCCACAATTATCAACTGGGATCAAAAAGCAATGGATGTCTACGAGCAAGAGTGATGTGCTCAATGCTTCCGAGGCCTGGACCATTTAACAATAAAAGGCGGTTCAACGCAATAGTTCACACTAATGAGCATAAAAAAATGTCTAAATTTTCTTCAAAACTCAAACTTAACCAGAAAGAAAGTCCACGTTATCGGAAGAATCTGACATGCCTGAAGCTTTCTTATGCTCTGAATTGAGATAAAATATACATAGTATTTTTTTTATAATGTAAGCTGTGATATTTATTTTTATATATTTTATTTAAAATATTAAATATATATATATATCATTTCCCAATTTTAATTTATTGGTAATACCATTTAATTGACTTATGATGTGAGGCAAGATTTCTTCTCCGAAACAAATTTTTTCGCTGATCCAAACTGTCTGGACATACCTGAAACAAAGAAAATTCAAATTAGAATTATAAAAAAATAATGGTACAAAAAAGAAAGAATACAAAAATATAAGCGGCAAAAATATTCATAATCTATAATATAAGTAAGCCCACTGTAACAAAGCTTAATTTTTTTAAAAATCGATTTATAAACATCTTGGTACAACGTGATAGAGCTAATTAGATTGTGACAACGGGCGCTTTCCTTGCATAAGTTTACACGCATTATTTTTAAAAATTAAAATACTCTTTCAAGAACTAAAATATATATACTTCGACATTGCCCGTCGCAAAAAAGCGACTCCAGATCGCCGGGATCGTCATCCTGACGCGTGGTAGATGGATGAGAAAAGCAGGTCGTCAAAGCAAAGAACTAGCCGAGTGACAAATTGTCATTTTTTTTAAAAGAAGTAGTCACTGCGCCAAGCACTCATAGCGGCCACCTGACGAACTATGCCGCTCAACACGATAGGTAGCGACTTCAATCAAAACAAACAAAATGGCGCATGCAAGCGCCGCGTCTTATTAAAACTATTTAAATCTAAGACTTGGACTAAACATTTTTATATGTGCATGTCAGATGAGCGAACGAAAATAAGACACAAAAGATCGCAAATCGAGGCTTTTCGGCACCAGCCGGAAAGGGCTATATCGAATTGGTATCAATTTAGAAAAACTTGAACAACATAATGTCAATGTATTTTACTGTAGAATTGACAGCACGACGATAAATGTAACACATTCAAATCTACTCGAGTAAATAAAATATACTTTAAATACTTCGTATTAACATAAAATAACCGAAAAATGTATAAACCTTTTTTTTTACATTTTACTGAAAAATTATGACTGAAAAATTTACCGGTAGAAAAACAATATGTACCTGGCGGGGCGATGAAAACCATCAGTTATGTGCCGGGGTTCAAAAGGCCTACTTGCCGCAGAGGAAATAAAGTTGAGAGAGAGGATGCTGCTGTCTGGTGTGAGTGGGAAGCGACAAGGGAAGGGGGAAAACTGGAAATGCTCCGCGTACAAATTAGCATGTTTTCATATACGGTGAATGTGTGAATGTATTTTTATATTTTGTATGAGAGATCGCGAGCACGTATAAAATTTCATACTCAACACGTAAACTTACGTGCCATGTTGAAAGTAAACACCGTATTACGTTATTATGAGAATTCGATGAATGATATGATAACAATTTTATGTACATTTTTTATGAAAAATGGAGTGCTGAATAAAGCTACGTTATTAAGCACAGTCCACGATAATATTTAGTTGGAAAAAAGTAATACGCTAAAAAAATAACTGAATAAAATAATCGCCAATATTATTTGAAATAATTACTAATATGACTTTCAATAGAACGTACATCATTCAAAAAGACTTAAAATTTTATGCAATCTGTGTAAAAGATTTCTTCATTTTTTTTGTATGACGAATACATTACTACCTTTCCGCTTTACAAATGCTGTGGAAATTACGATCAATTAAACGTTTACAAAAAATACGTTATTTCAAAAATATAAATGGCAGTAGCGTCTATCCGCGGTAATTTTTTTAATAAAAGTAACGTTTTTAAATTAGTGTTTCATTAAATAAGTTGACATCAGCATGATATAGCCCATGCTGACTGGTGCCGAAAACCTCGATATAAAATCTTTCGTCTCTTATTTCTGTTCGTTTATCGTACATGTATGTGTCGCCATATTGGCATTTGTGGACAAGTCCGGTTACGGGTGTGACGTTAGTTATATAGATCGCCACTTGCAGCGCTGGGTGTCACCGACCACGGCACCGCACGGCAGTCAGTTGTGTGCCGACGACCGCGAGAAGGTCGCATTATGGCCGGCCCGACATGTTATTCCGTTTCGGCCGGAAGTTTGTAAAGTTATCGGAATATATTTGTGTTCTGGAAAAGTCTTTGTGTTGTTAATCTACTCCTCATTCTGCCACCACGCAATTCAACAACGAACTTGTTCAGAGAGGACGATGTCAAAGTATTGTACATATTATAATGAAAATTATACAAAACAAATGCCGTTTGACGTTTTAAATGTTAAAAATAAGTATCACTATAAAAACTAATTTTAACGTATTTAGTGAACGTATCTACGGGTTAAAATAATAGTACATGAGTTACGTGGAAAATGAAATACAAATTAATAAGTTCATTGATTTCAATTTAATTAATGAATAAGATTGTTATTAGGTGTATTTTTGTCGTTAAAATGAAGTTATTTTTAGCAAAGCCCATAAAAATGAAAAAATAATCTATGGCAGAGTGCCAATAGTGTAACTGTGCCTACTATGGAGGTGGGGGTAAAGAAAACCTGTTGGTCAAAGGCAACAAGCACGTCCAAGAGGCTACAAGTAAAGAAGCACAACATAAAACACTGAAATACTGTTTTCTACCATTGCGTTTTTACCGATAGGATTGAAAGAAAAATACAATCGTATATAACACAGCTATTTACAGTTTACATTATTAGCCGTCTGTTTACTACTATTATCGAACATTTTAATTATACTTATTATTTAACATTAATTCACCCCTAATCCCAAGTCAAGGCTTCCTTTATACTTCAGGACCTGAAAGTAGACTAACTAACTGGCCGATTTAGACCATTTTTATATAACAATCATCGATTTCCTCTAACATTCGTTATTTATGGAATAACCTACTATCAAATCTCTAATGCAAGTGATCGCGCATATTAAGCAACGATTCTTCGTGTTTATACGTCTTAAGTCACTCTACTTACACTATGTAATTTACCCACTAAGTGAAGCATATTCACAAGGAATAAGTGGAGCATTAAGTATGTGGCGGAATTGATTGATTCTTCTTGAGTGTACACTTTTTATTTATTATTCTCGCTATTATTATATTATTGCATTGTATGTCCCATAGATTTTGACCAATCACAATAGACGCTGCCTTGTGTGAGCGTGCGGCCGGGGGCCTATATAAAAGAGAAACCACATTGAATCAGTCCTTTTGCGCTCCGACCGTCACCAGTAATCAATTCCAGAACTCATTAAGTTTACTTAAATCTTAAAAGTCTTGTGTTAATCGAAATTAAGCCTGCAAATTAATTTATTAAATAACTCAACCATCAATTATCGTGCGGTAATTTGACAAATTTAAATTAAACTTTAATTTTTAAATCAAATTCCCGTGACAATATTCAGTGTTATTTATTTTCCTTCGAGTTCGGAATCTGGTGAAGAAGATTAACATCCTCTATGTTTACATCTTTCCCACCCAATCGAACTTCACACTCGCATACCGGCACTGTGATACAACCGTGATAATAACATTCCGACAAGTACAACAATTGAAAAAATGTATTCGCACGTTGGCTTACGGTAAGTACATAAAACACGAGCCTATTGACTCGCTAGAGCAAATGGAAGCGCATACTAAGCAACGGTCCTTCGTAAAGGTGTAGGTGACTATCTCCAGTCACTCTACTCGATACGTACCCATTAGGGACACCGCGACCTGAAGGTTGCGTCCAGGTTTGGAGGCGGATGCAGGGCGCCGGGAACAATCGATGCCGGCCCCGGGAGAGGCGGAAAGCGAAACCGCGATGTGGGTCAAGGCGAGCTGGGCCTTGAACCGAACACCAGGGGCCACGACTAGCACCATCGATATAGATAATAAACATGCATTCTATTTTTTAGTAATTAAATATACACATACTATACATCAAATTCTTTATATGCATCAGTTCATTCAGAAAAATATCGGCAGAAGCGGGATGCGAACCGCGAGCCTTGGAACCACTTTGCTCAGGTCTTTATATACCGCCTAGCCCTCTCGACTATTTCTCTGCCTGAGCAGACACGCTATAACGATAGATGTCTCCATAGTATATATTCAGACTATGTATATTATTATTTTTTATTATTCAATCAGTTTAAAATTAAACATTTATTCACAAGTTTTTTTTTTTTTTAATATTATTACTTTCCGACATTCTATTTATTTTAGTAAGAACCACTTGGGTCTCGAACCGAACTATAGATTGAATGGATGAGAAACAACTTCTTGTAAGTCCTACGCGGACTTTACAACCAGTCTATTTTTTGTTAGCTTTTTCTTTTCGTGTCAGCGATGTCAATTTTTTTCCCACCCAATATCTGGCAACATCGATGGCCCGTGTGCTTCTCAGTATTAGGTCTTTGGATGTGCAGCTAGTCGGGCACAAGGGGCAGGATCTTGGGTGTGAGACGGTCTGCAAGTCTCCTGCCATATTACTAGCTGTTCAACTCTTTTCGTCCCATATTACATATGGCCAAACGCTACATGTGAAGTGTCGATCCTCAAACGTCATAGACCACACTAGACATTAACGTAGTTCACTACGAATAGATTATAGTGTTCATTATTAGGCATAGCGATTTTCGTCCACCACCAATTCTAATATGCATTTACGGATGAGGTTCATCCCGTACACCGTTATTTTTGTGTATTTTGACGCTAAAAATCGATTAAAAACCTCTTTTTTTATCTCCGTCGGGGATCGAACTCACAACTTTAAACGCTTTAACAACTAAGCTATACCCATCGGATTTCGGAATTTTTTTGTATTGTTTTACAAATGTTTTAGCGGTGGCTTATGGTGACATATACTATATATTAGATCTACCTCTCAAAACTTCTCCGAGTACATTCTATATATGACGACCTACCTAGGAACTGAAGAAAAACTACCTTAACTGAAGCCTGTGTTCATCACAAACTGCCTTAAAAAATCTCTGTTATCCACTATACTCCTTGTCTCATCTTATGTCAGTCTGTATCTCGGAGTTCCACCGAGTACATTCTATGTATAGTTCCCGACGGCAGGTTTCGAATATAGAAAAAATATAAATACGAAAAGTGCTTGACTTTTCCCTAGTCATGTATGACACGACTAGGGAAAAAGGAATAAATAATCGTTCAGCATTTTTTAATTATTAAATTTCTAAGTTTTCACGACCAGATTTGTATCACAAATGATTTTTAATGATATTTCAAAACGTATAGAGCTTTTATGCTGTGTGAATGATTTGAAATTTGTAAACTTCTAAAGGGAGTTCGATTACAAATGGTGTCAACATCTGTTGACCCAAATACGTTACTGAAGGCAAAAAGTAACACTGAAATGTCATAATTGACAGCGTTTACAAAGCACTTTCAGCCTTTTGATCTAAGCGTATACATTTTAATTGGCGACAAACGTTGCAAACTGACAGATTTTAGCGATGAGTTTTTTATCGAGAAGGCGCTCTACTTTTACACAAATGGACTAGGGTTTGAATCGTCTCATTAAAATATACGTATACGTTATCTAAAATGAACTTTTTTTTCGTGTGACTGATAATTTATGATTTAATAAATTCCATTCATAGCACAATATCAACTGATATCAGCTTGATAAAACCCTTGCAGGCTGGTGCCGAAAAGCCTCGATATAAAATCATTCGTCTCTTATTTTTGTTCGCTGGTCGGACACGCATTTATAAAAATGTTAATAACATAATACATGATGACGGCGCTTGCGTCGTCATTTTGTTTATTCGACAAGTCCTGTCATGTCACGCGCCAAAGTTCGCCAAGTGGCCACGAGGGATGTTCATCGCAACAACCGTCACTACCACCGAATCACCTTCTGCCCGGTTACCGTCAGATACGGATTATTCATTGATTGTGGCCCGGGCAGAATACCGAAGTTTGTTAGTCTTGTATTTAAAATACACGTTGATGTGCTTCTCGACGAGTTATTTACTTTGTGACCTGATCCTCATCCCTCCACCACGCGTCCCGATGACGATCCCGGCGACGTTAAGTCACCCTTTGATAAACGAGGGGACGTCACAATCGAAAAGGTTGAAGATAGTATCAAATAAACACAACTAGTTAAAGATTAATGATATCAGCGGAGAAATCTTCATATATAAAAAAAATATACTAAAAAAGAGGAGTTAAAAATACACAGAACATGTTCCAGTATCTACACCGATTATAGAATTGAAAGTCATCGTGTCGCTTCTTTACCTCATCATTCCTCGTAAAAGCAAACAATCGTACCTGCTATATTCTACACAAGCATCCGCACTTCCAATATACGGCTACATTGGTTTTAGGTGAATTTCCAAGATTTACAGCTATATGGAAGAATGAGGGTAATACAGACGCTGTATAGCCGACTTGCTTTGTGAAAACGCTCCCTGTACCGTCCTGTTTCTGGAGACTCAGATGGGGACCCGTTACTGGACGCACGTAAAAAGCTACTTCTGAAAGAAATAAGTAATGGTAATTAAAACATCTATGATTCGGAACCACGTTATAAATGATGAAAGAGTAGCTCGTACAGTTGATGCGCTATTTCGTCATTTTAAAGATTGATAGTAATCTACGTCATAAATAAAATACACCCACGCGGATGCTTAAATTTTGCGTGTGTGGGTGTTTAATATAAATATTCAGGGCGCATTTTAAGGGTGGTGTGGTGAAGCGAAAAATTACGTTTCGGTATCTTTAAACCCTCATTCCGGCGAACCCGGGGCGAGGCCCAACTCCGGGTCAAGACGGCCAAACCCAATCCCGGCGAGTCACGGGTCAGCGAGCCGGGATCGTGGGAGGGCGCGGGTCAGTTCAGAGTTGGGACTCGGAGGAGGCGGGAATAAGATAATCAGATCACCGCGGAAAATATAAACCGACCTATTCCAGTGTCATCGAGTTAAATGTGGCAGACACATACGATAGATAATGTTTGTTTCTCTTTAGGTAAGCACTGGAGAATACCGTCAGATGGTGGTGGAGAAATCTTATTTGTGTAGGTTGATATGAGCTTGATATAACCCGTGCAGGCTGGTGCCGAATTTTGTTCGCTCGTCGGACATGTATGTGTCGCCATATTGGTTGCTTGACAAGTCCAGTCACGGGTGTATCATCAGTATTGTACGTGGCTGTCTGTTATTGGTGCGCCGTTAGTTTCTGTAGATCGCCACTTGCGGCGCTGGGCTGTCTACCACTACGAGCGCTTGGTGGCGAGTAGTAAGCAGTTGTGCACGGACTGCGACCAGTAACGCGTTGTGATCCGGCTGGGATCTGAAAGCATACGCTCTGCCCCAAATCGAAAGTGGGAAGTCGTTCTTTCTCAGCAAAGGAGATGTTAATGTATATATACTACATGACGTTTACCAATTTATAGGTTAAAAGTTCCGTGTGAAATTTTGATTTGATGAATGTCGCAGGCTAGAGCCCGGCACTCACGCATCATCCGTTTTTCAAAGGAAATTATAACTGATATATTACGGATGGAGGATAAAATTGACATCAATAAGAGGATCGAACGCACGACCTTTGGTATGGTAAGCAAACGTTTTACCACTTAGTCATACCCGTCGGCAAATATGCGATTAAGTGCACTATATATTGATATGTCTCTGAAAAGATCCAGATCGTCTGAGAGAAGAAACACTGATACTGGCAGAGTGTTTTAATACTTATCGGTGGCTTATTCCACAGTTAACCTGTGGTACAGGAGTTAACGCAGTAATTATGCAGTAAATAAAAAAGTTTTATAATACACGCCATTACGTCTAGATATTATAGATTATTATTTTTCGTGTATTCAGTGGTCAGCGCAGAATCCAGACTAAAAATAGACAATTTTTGCATGCATCTGGCGTGTAAAAAAATGAGTGATATTTGGGCAGATGGGCGAAGACTGACGTGTGGTGGGCGGAGATGGGCGGACGTAAAGACTTGCGTCGTCTGTGAAGTTTCGTACAAAAGAACTGGAAATAGCCCGAGCCCACGCGGGGCTCCGACTGCGTCAGGCGCCTTCCCCGAAAAGAGATTGAGAGTCTTTGTGTTTTCGGCAACAGTAGAGACCGATCGAGATTTTGAACGGCAGGCGTTCGGCCCGCACGGCGATTCTCAAACTAATTCAATTCGAGAAATCAAATGATGAAAGCTCACGTGTGAATGAAAAAATAAAATCAATGATCATGCCTATCAATATTAACTAGTGTACTTATTATTAAGCTTTAGATAAAATTGAAATAAATATAAATTGTATTAGATTTTATGTTGATATCAGCTTGATATAGCTCTTTAAGGCTGATGCCGTAAAGCCTCGAAAAACGATCTTTTGTCTCTTATTTTTGTTCGCTCGCCTTACATGCACATCTAATAATGTTAGTTTTAATTATATAATAGTACACGGCGTTTGCATACGCAATTTTATTTGTTATGACAGTTGCTCCATTTTATGTTGGTGCAACTGTCATCTTTAATTTGCTTTTTTGCCGCGATTATTGGCGGCGCGGCATGTCACCGTGTTCCGCAAGTGGTCAGTCGACCGGTATGGCAAAAAAGCAAGTCATTAATAAATAAACGCGAATTGTGAACCAAAAACAAGTTCTTTTGCTTGGTAATCTGCTCCTGCATCCTTCCCTCCACGCAGCCACTTGGCGAACCCGCGACTTTTCGTCATTTTAAAGACGGGGGATGTCAATGTAAAGTTGTGAATTTAAATTGATTTCAATATAAGTATTATCAACAGTTGCCAAGATATATATGCAGATGAAATGCCAAAATGTGAAATAAAAACAAAACTTTATCGAAACGGGCACAGACATACGACAATATAGAACGTTTGTGCACGTGCTGAACTGATGAAGATCTCATTGAAAGCGGAACCACTGTCTTCCAGTATGTGCATAAACATTGCTCAAAGTGACATATATAAGAGCAAGGTAAAAGTTTTTTTATTTAATATTTTGAATGGGTCTCAAATTGAAGTATTAAGATATGAATAATACATTAAATTTCAAATATTAGGTTACTTCTTAAGAGGAAAATATAATATATATAAAATTCTATCCCTGTATTGTACTTCACTTACGCAATAAGAAGAATACAATAATCCTCGTGAGTAAAGTTCGAGATCTACTGGGATGAACTATTTGTTTAATTTTTCCTGTTTGCAAAATCGTTGGGCGGTAAAAATAAAAACGCTAAAACATCCAGCGATTCCAAAAACTGCACAAAACTGACGCGTGCAAAAGCGGCGAGAGTGAGTCGCGTTCAATTAAAAGCGAAAATAACTAAATCGCATCTAAAAGGAGGCGAGAAAAAAGAAAGGCCGAGTTTTTTTTCGTTTGATAGAGATGAATGCGAAAAGCGAATAAAGCACCAATTCCGGTATCGAAGAAATTCAAGCGAAAAAATATAAACATTTGTTTACGTTGAAGCGTGAGAAAAATATTATGAATTGCCGTTATTTATGCGTCGTTTTTGAGAAATGATACAATTCGCTTGTTGCGATGAATAATGTTTGATTCAAAGGAAAGTAAGACTTTTTCAGGCACCGTTTCGTTTATTATTAATATTGGCAGCGATCACTTTGAAATCTGTTTTAAAAAAAGGACCCTTCGCATGATTTTCTTCGTATATCTGTTCCATATATGGAGCTGGTCACCACGAATTACGCCACACAGTTCTGTTGTTCATGCTTAATTATTACATATCTATGCACCAACCTGGAAAAATATATAGTTGACGACTGCTTTTAGGGCGCGAACAGAACTTGAAGATATAGGATTTGTGGTATCCGAGGCTTATTTGTGTGTTTGTTAATCATCATTTTTATCGATATTATAAACAAACGTGTCATGGTTATTACAAAAACACTTTAAATTCATTAAATATGTAATTATTAAGGTAATATAAGTTTTTTTATGTTAACACATACAGGAGAATACCGACAGATGGTGATAGTAATTCTGAAGTCTCATCTGTGGAATTCTATGACGCTAACCATGGTACATTTGGCTGACCGCTGCATGTGTAGTGTTGATCCGCCAACGTCATACACTACAGCTCGAGATTCACGCATCATCCTTATTATTTACCATGAATGGGTGGTCTTCACAGGATGACTTTCGTCTACCACCAATTTTAATTAATAGGCTAGGATTAGCATTTTACGGGTGAGGGATCAAATTCATAGCAACCAGGGGTATTATAGAGCTCAGAAATCGATTACAAATCCTTTCAACGCTTTGACCATTGAGCTAAACCCGCCGGTAGTTAGTTGATGACAGATAATTAGGATGACTACATGCTCCAGAGAGCGGATAGTGCAAAATAATAATAATAAGAAGACAATTGTAAAATTCAAATGCATAATCACTTTAAATTGTATTATTAGTATTAGATTTAATTCTGCATTGTTTGCAATCTAAGGATTGCATCAGATTTAATTCTGCATTGCAGATCTACCTGCATTGATTGAAGATATGAAGGTCTCCCATTTAATCTTTGGCCTTCACTTTGGAGCCAAGTTTTCAAATGCCATCAAAATACGCTACGTTAATTTCTGCAGTACACTTTTCCATTCAGTTTTAAGGTAAACGGAATCAGAGCTAATACAATGTCATTTCTTTCGTCAGTTAATTTCTAAAAAATAAACGTTGGTTCTGAGATTCTAACCGCAAATATTATACACATGTCCTTTCCATAGATTTTTTTGTATCGTAATAATACAGAATTGCTCAGATTGTTAAAAATATTCAGATTGTATGGGATAGTATTTGAGACTACATATGAAAAAAGAGTATTCGAAGGCTTGAGATGCAATCAATTTTTTTTGCTGATACATGAGATGTCGTTTAGACCTTTAATGTTGTATTTTCCCCTTTATTTCCACATCCTAATGCCGTTGACCATAAAGGATCATCCGCCTTAGGAGAGCATTTACTACCTCCAGGACAATAGAGTGCCCTAACCAGCTTGACCTGATGAGGTTAGCTGGGTGTTAGCTTATTCCGGCCAACATTTGGTCCCTGTCTATATTGGCCGACTGATGTCGCTCACCCCCCACCACGAGAAGGAGATAGATCAGGATTTTCCTTTCATCGAACCTGTGACCATAAGGCATTTCGCAGAGTCCTCCAGTACTTTTAGGGGGCCTACAAGGCTACAAGCAATTAAATATTGTTTAGCTTGTGCTCTGAACTTGTTCGTGGTCAACATATATATACCGTGTAAATCTCTGACCAGTCTGTATATTTATGTTTTCATTAGATGCAAGGGGGATTAATTGTATGAATTCGGAGGATCAGCAGCCGTTGTAATAATTACAATGAACCGATCTTATTATACCTTCAATCCAATCAAATTCTACATATTACATTAGACGTATTATTAATGTATCACGATATAAACTAACCATGAGCTGTCGTTGTTATAACTAGAAGGTTACGAAGCTCGTCTATTAATTCTAGTATAATATAGTTAAAAATGAAATAAGACAATTCCCGTATTAAGCAGCAGTTCCTACGCTGGCCAGGCAGAAGAGTTATCGTCAGTAATTTGTCATTGTAGCCGTAAACCTTTAGTGTCGCATATCTGTAACGTAATAGCCCGAAGCCGAGCAAAAATGTACCAACGCCCGGCCGACAGAACGCACTTGTTACCGCGGCGTGATATAAAGTACAAGGTATCGGTTACATGCGAGGACGGACTACGCTACTAACTCTGAAAACAATCGATAATATTTTCACTGACCATAATAACCAATATAATATATAATTTTAGGTCAGACTATGAGAGAGGGACTCTAGGTATATTTAAGAGGTTCTAGATATATTTAAGAGTGAAAAAAGATCTTGTTTCTGTCATCATGCGAGAAGAAAAATTCCTGAACAATACTCAACTTATTTAAGATTCAAATTTGGAATAAAAAAATTTTTTTTGTTTTTTTTCAGTTGTCTTCGATTATTTTCCAACATTTGTTCATTGGTTATTTTCCAATCTGACATCAACCTAAACACAAGTCTGTACCAAGAGTTGAGCTGAACTCGCAGTTTTAAGATATTTTCTGTTTATTCTTTTATTTTAATTAAATATGTGTAGCCTCTATTGCCGTTAGATTTATCTATATTTTTCTATTTTATAAGGGAATGATGCAGTTTGAAAATAAACGCAGGAATCGTCCATGCTACATACATACAGTCAAACGATGAAAGTAAACGAAATGTATTTTTTTAACGTACTGATAGGAAAATTGCCAGCCTTTAGTTTTTCTGCGAAATTACTCTCCTTCTATTTTTTCCACGTATTTTGAACAATACTTCTTACTTGTTATAATAAAAGAAATGTGATATCCAATTTAAAAATATCAAAAAGGAAAAGGTTTCAGAAAGGGCAAGTGATTTATATTACATGTCAAAATATATGCGTATTTTATTTGATATTTCATTATAATCTCACTGCTGAATAAATAAAATTGTTCGCTTTTTGATGCATTAAAATTAAACGTACAATTTCATAAAATGTTGTTTTAAAGAAAATCTGTTGTTTTAAAATTTGATTTCACGAGCGATTAAAATCGTTTCGATTTTTCATAAAAAATTGCGAATATTCAAATACATAAATATAGCTTAACTGTATGTTTTTTTTTATTATCGATATTAAACATGAGAAATAATTGAAATAAGTGTTGGTAGATGTTTTTAAAGCCCAACATCTTTAAGCAGACTTCCCATTTTTGAAAATCAATGGAAACCGATGTTAAAATAGTCATTGACTCTAGTGATTTTTTTTTCTTTTCTATTTACGTTCCATATTTAGAGAATATTTTCACCATGTATTGCTCCAACACAGTTATATCAGCTGCCATTGTGCATGCTTTGTCCCAAGATATATTTGCACGTGGGGGTCTACCTAGGAACATATATGGGTTCCGAAGACAATCAGGGACTTGGCAGCTGTAGGTATATATTGGGTGATTTGCTGCAAAGAAATTTTAAGAAGATCGATGATTTGCCTGACACCCTCTTGAGCAGAACAATTTGGTCATAAAGACCGCCCCTACACAACCAACAAAACGCGTAATACAATTGCGGCGACCCATCAATGTTTTGGTCTTGCTTAACTTCGGTAATCGAACGAGAAGTGTACCTACAATGTGTTGTCGATGTTAATTTTTTTAAAGAATTTTCAGAAGATTTTTCGAGAAGAAACTCACAACTTCATCAAATCGTAAATCATATCAATATACACTTAATTTGATAAAAATTCAAACATTTAGCAGCGAAAATGGTGACAAAATTTTATTGAAAGAAACATGAAAGATCGTTCTCAAATATACATTTAAACAATCGGTAATGCAAAAAGTAATACGAAAATTATTTTCTGGATGAAATAAAAAAATGTATCCCACAGAGTAGCTGGTTGTCATTTAAAAAATTAACAGTGATTATTATCCCATTAATGAAAACATCTTGAAAATAATTCAGTGTTATATGAATAATAATGATAACGTTGTTCTAATAGTCGTGTTAACGAGTATCGATGTCATCTAAGTTTTAAAACAAGATCAAAATATATTATAAATTTAATAGAATATTTATTTCTAAGTGAATAATAAAAATATAAATAATGAAATGTCATCGGATCTGAATTGCACCCTAAAGAACACAAATGATGATATTTAAATTTTATACTTGCGGAGAATTAAGAAGCTCTCATTGAAAAGGAAACCGCGGGCATGTGAATAACAGTGCTCAACGTGATACATATTAAAACAAGGTAAAATTATTCAAGTATGTATTTAATATTAAAAACAAATAACCCTGAAAATACCGTATTTTAAAATTCATTTAGGTAAAAAGGTTTTTCAGATTTTTTGCTGTGAAAACGTGTTCAAAATGTTTAAAAATCACTTGAATTTCCCATCAAAAAATATATTCATCCATTGACAGTCACAAAATATATAATATAAGAGTTTAAGATAGTCTTGAAATTTTGTTTTAATATATATATATAATTTTTTAAATAAAGTGACATAATAGAGAACGTTTAATGTTTCACATGTCTACCTTAACTAACCAATATCTTGTGCGTACTATTAGTTAATTTATGTTTTAATTTTTTATATAAGCCCAATTTTTGTAGTTGTAATTTATTTAATTCAATATTCAGGGTTCACACTAATGTATCTGGAGTAAATATTATTTTAAAATACCTGTTTTTGAGATGCGACGGTGAAAATTGCCGCTCGCAGAACTGAACAACTTGTTCTCGATCACAATATAAAAAAAACACTAATGAAGACTTGATTGTTGGTCTCGAGCGACGCGCGTTAATCGCCGGTGTGACGTGTTTGAAGGTCAGTTTCTTCTCTCGTGCGGTGTGTTATGATGTATTGTGTTTGTGGTGATGGTTATGGCCGGTGTTGAGGTGTTGACTGGTGGCAAGAGACGTGTGGAGATGACTCGCCGGGGTCTGCCGGGCGACTGGCGCATCGGCCGAGGGCGTCCCCAGAAGTGGCGCGCGCACCGGCCCGGACTAAGGGATTCTTCAAACCGTGTTCCTTCAAAAATTTTCAAAAGTGTCACTAGACTTTATCCAAGAAAACTGAGAGGACTCCTTACTACTTACTGCCTTTCTGATTCCATTCCAAATTAAATTCCATATCCACTCCCACGTATTTCGTGGATTAGCAACAGGTCACCAAGGAAGGCAACTCGAGATGCACTGTTGCATACGAACTTCGTTATCAATAGAACGAGATTTATTAACAGCTATTAGAGGAAGGCCTTCAGCTACCCTCAAACAAGTATCTTTTTGCAAGCGTCCAGTGATGGGTTCCCGTCTGGGACTCCAAATATGAGACGGGACAGGGAGAGTTTCCTTAAAGCGTTTGCAAAAAGGCAGAGACGACTCCTAACTATGTTCATTTCATGTAATGTCTACTTTAGTCATGGACTCTGCAGAAAAGTAGACATTCTTAACCTAATTCCATATCCACTCCCATGCATTTCGTGGATTAGCAACAGGTCACCAGGGAAGGCAATAAGAGAGACAGTACTACCACTGTAGCATAATAACTTCCTTCTCATTATACTGAGGTTTATTGACATCTAAACGATACACCTAGAATCACGGGAAGGCGTTCAGCCACTCTCAAACAAGTGGCTTTTTGCGAGCATCCAGTCATGGGTCCTCGTCTGTGACAAGTACAGGATGAGATAGGGAGAGTATTTTCCAAGCGTGGACTTTATTCACACAGGATGAAAATTTAGACACCTTGATGATGCGCTTATTCAGATCAGTCCAGTCCCAGGGTGTCGGGGAATCCCTTCTCAACAATTTAGGCCACTGCGAATTCTGGAGAGAAAGAACCCGTGAAAGATATTAAAACTGCAGCCACGTGTTAAAAAAAGATGGAAGATAGATTCTCTTACCGAAAAAAAAACTGGTAAAAGCGCAGTTTTTTTAAAGACCATGTACATGCCTAATAGAGACGAAGCAGTTTACTCGAATTACATAAAAAAATAATCCCTCTTTCTGATAAGAGAAACTAACAGTCCCAGAAAATGAGTTCTGATAAAGGGGACGCCATAGAAGCAGCCAGGGTTCGAAAGTAAATTAAACTAGTTTTTGTAACACATTTACTTTACAGGACTTTCATCTGTCGTATCTGTGAAATAAATATGGTATATTTCATTTTACTTTCGTTCATCGCGTGCATTATCATGACGATGTATTAATGGTACGAGGTATTTTGAAGGTAATAAAATGTCATCAAAGCACGCAAACGCAGGGCCGCCAACTGACGGGGCTTCGCTTCAGACCTCGAGACGCTAAGTTCCCCAAGAACCCCCCACAAACCATGACGCCACATCTGCTTCATTAACAATTAGTGTAAGGACTCGCTTGGTGAAAACTTATCCCGTCCTGTATTTGGAGACCCAGATGGGGACCCGTTAATGGACGCACGCAAAAAGCTACATGTTAGAGAGTGGCTGAAGGCCTTTCCGTGATTCTAGGTGCATCAGTTAGATGTCAAATAGACCTCAGTCTAAGGCTGCGAAATTAGTATACTACAGCGAGTCTCGAATTGACTTCTTTGGTAACACGTTGCTAGCCACGAAATACGTGGGAATGGATAAGGAAATGGTGAGGTTGGGAAATGGATTCTGCAGATAGCAGACATCAGTTAGGAGTCATTACTTGAGTGTCAGTACTAAGCATCAGTTCACGAAGGTTCTGCCTGTGTGTGAGGTGTTAGTGCGGTTCTGTTTCACGGGCGGGGATGGGGGCGCGTGGGCGGCGCCGCCCAGCGGATCGATGGCGGCAGCCGCCCTCGGCCCGCGCCCGGCAACTTGTGGCTGCGCCCCCATCCGCCCGCAGCCACAAGGCGCAACAAGCGACAAGCTACGAGCGTCACCGCTGACGAGAGCCGCACGCGCGAAGACGTGACCGGGTGAGGCAAACCAACAGGCAAACAGGCAATATTAAGATTGATACAAGGATCTACAACAAATACCGTCATACACGACATATTATTCATCAAATAATCAGAGAAAATGAAACGGTGGACGTGAGGATTCGAACCGCAGACAGACAACTCACGTCTTGTTCATTACACTCAGCAGCAGTTTTCAACCGAAGAGGTGCGAAGTTTTTACCAAAGCTGATAATTATTATGCACCTCCTTTCGCGTAAGCGATAACGATAAAGAAAGGGCCGTTTTTTTGCTTTAAGAAATATGGATGCGAAAATGTTGTGGCGCGTTTTTTTTGCTCATGAAAATTGAAACCGTTTTGAAAAAAAAATAAATATGAATGGGCGTAAAAAGAAAAAAAACGGGGAAGCGGAGCAGCAAATACTTTCCACAAATCCATGTCACTACCTCATCGAATCTAAAAATGAATACATATTATATGCCTATAGTATATACCATTTGAAATCATATGGACACATTAATCATATATTGCAGTGCTTCCGCAACCGGTGTGCCGCTGCACACTGGTGTGCCGTAAGCCGATACAGGTGTGCCGCGATCAAATAAGGCAATATTATAAATAAATAATTTTACAACGGTCCTCAAGCTCCCAGCCCCTATCGCCTATTTATGTAGACATACAAAGAGGTACTTGCTTTATTAAGTTCTAAATGAAATTTAAAAAAAGTGAAATTGATCAAATTAATATATATTTTTGGCTTTTGGTGTGCCGCGGTATTCAAAGTGAGAACTTTGGTGTGCCGCAGAATCCAAAGAAGTACTTTGGTGTGCCGTAGATGAGAAAAGGTTGCGGAGCTCTGATATATTGCATAGGCCAAACTTTGCCACAATTAAAAAAAAATAGAGTAACATACAAATAATGTATGTGTGATTTTGTAAAATAAAGATTGTCGGTAACCTAGACAAGAATCGCCGTACAAGTTTTTTTTACTTCCGAAAAAAAGGTCTTGCTGATGAAGTCACATTTTGAACTAATCGATGTTTCAAGAAAAAAATAAATGATAATTAGCATGTTATCACAGATTCATTAATAAAGAACAACTGTTTTACAATACGGATAAGATTCTGACGAATTTTATACTTATTTCGCTAGTTTATACTGTAATATATACTAAATTTTATTTACAGCAAGAAATCTCATTAAGAAAGACTAGCAAATGACGTTGGTTGATAACGTTAACACTGAAATGTGCCCATTTGAGTGCCAGTGCGTGATATCTTTCCGGGGATTGCTCCGGACATAACATTTAGGCCATAAAAGCTATCAAAGAGGGCGAGAAAGCCTCCCAACAACTTGTGGCTGGTTGACTAAAAGGTCATCCTGTTGAACGTCTTCGCGTTACAATATAGCCAAACTAACCATTAACAGAAAAAGTATGAGTATATAAACATACACGGAGGATGTGAAGTAAATTTTTGAAATTATTGCAATCGTTTATTAAGTATAGTAGTTTAAAGCCTGCATGTGGTATTAACGAACGAGCTGAAAACGTGTTTTTCCTGAATTGACATATGCTTTCTTCCTACATCCAATATTATACAGAATTTGTGAGATTGTTTATTCGGTGTTCCAATAAATATCATTAGAAAAAGACCTCTTTACATTTAATTATGTGTCAGCGTGTTTTAACTAAAGGAATTGACTTTTTGGTGGTAAAATTTCAAATCTAAAAATTACGCTATTTACATTTATTAACAAGGAACAATATAGTTTTTTAAATCAATATTTTCTCGAACTTTTAAATTTTTTAACTTACGTTAGTACTCTCCCTACCACCACTACTAGCAAATTAATTAAATTGATTTAATTAACTGAATAAACATCTCACTACATACATCTAATCCATGTAAATTCAATGACATACAGAATGAAATATAATCACATTTCCGCATTAAATGTACGAAAATTGATAACATTACATACTTACGTCATAATAGCTTGTGAATACACCAGATAACGCTTTACTCTTGTTGTGCCATTCATAATTTTTCTTTACATATCTTTTGAGCAAGCGTTTTCTATTTGTCAATTTAAAAAATATTATACTGTCAGATAGAAGAACTAAGCTGATCTGCTTTCATATAGACAAAAAAAAAGATTTTATTCAAAAATATGACAAAAAAATATATATTTGAATTGTACCAGTAAGTACAATTATAGTATAATGGAAAAAAAAATTTTTGCAAATAAGATAAACGATGTATGATGAAAAAAATCATTGAAAATTTAGGGATTATTTTGCATAAAGCCTTGAATTGTAATTAAATTGAGTGGTTCTCAAAAAATCTGCTTTTATGTCGGTCGCGCCTGAGCAAAAATAATAAATAAAAAAATTATAATCGCGGGCAGTTTGATTCAACTGCTACACTGCGGGAAGCTGCACGAAGGTAAATCTAAAGAGAGGAATATTTTTTACGGCCTTTTCGCTTACAAATCGCTAATAATTAATTTCATTTTCCAGGTGATAAGCCCAACTCTATGTACAGCTGCGAATCCCGGAATCTGCCCATTAGCAATTATATTCAGTCTATACATACTTGGTTTTGCGAGCAAGTACCTGCGTAAAATATGAATACAACGATAGTTTGGCTTCCTGGGAAATGACGTGGTTAACGAGCAGACTAGAAAGATTTACTATTATTTTTCTACAGTCTGTCAAAAGAGGCAGACGTGACTGGCTGTGACAAGTTATCTGGATGTCACCGGAAAGCATAGTACAGCTACTTTCTAGACCCCAATCCATTCTGGAAATACGGCACAAAAGACACACAGAACACACTCGGCGGAGATACAGGATGCAGAAATAATCTGGGAGAGGAGTATCGTAGCGGCTGAGAGAACAATACAGCGGCAATTACCGGTGAACTTCTGTCAATGAAGCCATACCAAAAAACAAGTTTTTACTTACTGTTTCTAGAGAGTAAACCACTCTTCAGTATCTATTCTATGCTTCACACAAGACAAACAATAAGTTGGTTTAAAATATTACTGACCAGCATAACACATGACTGAGCTAGCATGGACTGAGCGCCAACAATAATAGATAGAAAAAGAGTTTATGTAAGCACAAACAATTTGGGTATAATATGCGTGACCTCGGCAAGTGGCAATAGAATCGCGTCTTATTGACTTGTCGATAGAAGCTAATCTATCGACTCAGTTCGTGTAAATTTAACATAAATCCAATCGCACCGCATTTAAGAGTTTAATTTCTGCGTGTACAGAGACCAATGGAAAATAAACACGGAGCCAGGGATTATCTTCAGAAACATAAAGTGGTCCGTAGGAAAACACCGCGCACGGAAAAGCGCATGTGGGGGACGGCTCAAAGGTAAACTTGCTTTATTTTTACAGCGTGAAACGTGTGGCAAAATAATGGCTTTCGTAGGACATTTATGATTTGTATTACAGAGAATAGTCAAACCACAGTCTTAATAAAAAATATTTCACTGATTAATGATAAAATAGATTTTTATATTGCTCACGTGGTACAATTTTCGTTCTTCTTCGTAGTATCAATCCGGTTGTTTGGTTTGCAGCAACAGAATCTTGCATCTCGATCTCTATTCCTCTCGGTCCTCCGCAACCCTTTTCAGCTCAGCATAAGCGCTACAGTTCATGTCCTCGAATACTTGCTGCAAATACTCCCGTCTAGGGCGCCCTCTACAGTTTCTACCCTCAACCATCCCCTCCACAATATCGTGAAGAAGACCATCGTGGCGCATGATGTGGCCGATCCATCGGGCTCGCCTCTCTGAGATGGTTCTTATTAGTTGCCTATCTTCCTTGATTTTTCGTTATCAAGTTATATAAACAACTTTATTATCGCAGGATTTCAATACAATCGAATAACAGTTTTTGTTCTAGATTTGACCGGAATAGCCAAATCTACACCTGTTTGCTTTTAGTGTAATTAAATTGTAAAGTAATATGGTAGTGTATAAATTTAAAATTATGAATTTATCTATATAAAAAATCGATTGTGCGTTGTTTCGTTAAAATGTACGCAGCGCCAAGGACGTTCTCTGGCATATCAAAATAATACAGTTTGGAAAATATTTAAGCTTTCCAAAAGCTCGTATCAGAATTGAACACATTTAAATATTTATTTAATATGTGTCACAGTATGACGAGGGTACAACAGAATCTACACACACAAGAGAATATACTATCGATTTAAAATTATACATTTTACAGTATTGTTATGCAAGACTGGTAATTTTTTAGAGAAAACGTTAAAAAATTAAAAAAAAAAACTACATTTTGCATTTAAGTTTATAAAAATAAAGAAAAATAACATAATGAAAAACCTTTTATTTAAAAAAGTTTTTTTTTGTGATTTATATATTTTTATGCATTCATATAGACAGTAAATAAAAACCGTCGATACATAAATTAATATTTAGAAAAATAACAATAAATAAATTTAAATAATAAACCAACTATATATCATTTTGTATTCTGTAAACTTTTAGATTACAAAAAGTTAACAATTTATGCAATCACTCCAAATATATATTTTTTTAAATTAGGTGTAGTAAGTACAAAACATAAAAATTACATATTTTTTTAATATTGAAAGTTTACTTGTTGTTGCCGAAACTCCTTATATAAAACAATAAACACTAAATATAAACTTTTGCACGTATTAACCAATTCAATGAACTTATTTCATAGAATTAAAATAAACAACAACAACAAAAAGCGATGTTTAACAATAATGTTACGAAATACAAAAAAGTCCGTATCAGGAAAGTGGTTAAAAAAATAAATTCCTGTATATATTTATAATTATATTTATTTGTTGTTTTTTTGATATTAATTTAAATGTATTACACATACTACGTATATAACGAAATGGAATGTTTTGATGATAAATCGACACCAGAAATAAAAGCCGGCGCAGAGTGAGAGAATGAAGCATCAACAGTATCGGCTGGATAACAATACAGAATATAGGTCACTTAGTGGGCCATAAAAAAGGTTCCGAAAGGGACTTTCGGTAACGCAGATGGCCATCGATTTCGACAGCCAGGGCTGCGACTTATCCATGTGAGATCTCGATAGTTTAAAATACTATAATAATAACTAAGAAATTCGTAACCATAATACATCAGGATCAATGATGTCCAACCACGCTGCTTGTTGAAAAGTATGTGATATTTGTGGGTTGGACAGTTAAGACTTAAGCGAAAACTCCGCAATGTCTTAAAACTAAGGCGTATAACCAATGCATCCTCTCTGTATTAACTTATGGCCCAGAGACGTGGAATCTGACAGCAAGTCTTACCCATAAAATAAAAGGCACCCAGCGTGCTATGGAGAGATCCATGCTCAGAGTGTCGCTAAAAGATCCGAAACAAGGAAATACGCAGAAGAACTCAAGTAGTGGATGCAACCCAACGAATAGGCACACTCAAGTGGCAATGGGTAAGACATCTGTCGAAGAGACGACGGTCGGAAGAAGAATATCGGGAGTGACCTGGATGCGGAAATCGGAGGATCGAAGAGGATGGCGACTCATGCGGGATGCCTACGTTCAACAGTGGACGGACACAGGCTGATGATGATGAGTTAAGTACGAGTATATTGTAGAGAAAGTAAGTATTTTTCTCTGTAAGGTACAGATAGTATTGATGAAGAAATACATTTGCTTGAAGATAATCCCAAATGTTACTGAAAATGTCTTGATTTATTGAATACAAAGTATTCAGAGGGATAATGTATACTTGCCATCTCTCTAAGCATTACACGATCATCAAATATAGAACGAGAATAGAACGTCGAACTCGTTTTTGGTTATGTTCTGCATTTTCCTATGACAATTAATGCCATTCATATTTTAAGAATTAATTTTGAAATCCATTTAAAATAAAGGGTCCGCCAAATAACTTTTTTTTTAAAACAGGGCGCAAAACATCGAGTGTAGCTTCGGCTGTGTGGCACGTAGCGCCGTCCTGTTGAAACCAAATGTTGCCAATATCCTCCTCTTCAATTTTTGTGAACAAAAATTCGTTCAACATGGCCGCGCCGCATGGAAGCGCCATTGATGGCGCTTCACGCACACTTTCTGCCACAGCAGCAATATTCTCGGGTGTACGCACTGTTTTTGGCTTTTCACGCTTTGGTTTATCGATGAGGATGCCAGTTTCTATCACTTTTTTCACAAGATAACGAACATACGGAGCTGACGGTGATTCTCTTCTTCCAAAATCCGTACGCAATTTTCGCACACATTCTGCAACATTACCATGATTTTCAAAGTAATGTCGCAATATTTCCCAGCGTTGTTCAAGCGTATACACAACCATATTCGTTCAGCGGAAGGATAAAACTAATTATCTGTCAAATCAGACATGAGCTAAGTGTTACCATTCACGAAATAAGCACTAGTTGAAAAAAAAAAGTTAGATGGCGGACCCTATATATAAAAGATAAATCATTCATATTTCAGTATAATCCATATTAAAACAAGGTAAGAAGTAAACATCGTTTATTCCAGTTATTAATAAAAATAAATAAGCTCTGCGGTAAATTATCTATTCCCAGATGTCCCAAAAAAAAGACAGACAAATGTAGCCAATAGAGAATACCCAGGAACTGACCAAAATGTATACGTAATATATTGTATTTAAATAACGAACCGGCCCAAACTAGTTAACTATATATATATATATAAATAGTTATTATTGCGTAACATTTGGTCCAGCCCTACGTGTCAGTATACTATAACCGATATCCCAATACTGAGGGAGTGTCTCATTGTCGCCGCTACGTGTTTTATCCGAGAAGAGAAAACGCCGACGAGGAACAAATTTTAAGACTCCTGCGAGCTATTGATCCTGCCACTGAGTGAAAAACCATTAAGCCATTCTTTAAATAGATAAGATTATTGGTATGGTAAGCGTTCACTTTGAGATTTATTTCCTATACTAGTTTAATAATTGTGCAATAGTCTTTCTGATTGATGTTATTTTTTGGAAGGGAAAGACTAACCGAGCGTAAAATGCAATCGAAACTGCAGTCTAATTGTTCTAATTAACTGCTAAATTCGGTAAAATATGATTTAAATTTATTGCATATCCACACATAGCATATACGTACAACTACCTATATGAAATTATATTCTAAAGCAATGATTTAGGCTGATTTTAAGTTTTTTTAATGTGAACACATACAGAAAAATACCGGCAGATAGTGATGCTCAAGTCTCATCTGTGGATTCTATGACGCTTACCATCTTACATATGGCTAAGCGCTGCATGTCGAGTGTTGATCCGCCAACGTTATACTCTAGAGCTCGACATTCACGCATCATCCAATTATTACAGGAATTCACTATGAATGGTGTTCACGGAACGACTTTCGTCTACCACCAAATTGCATCAATAATTTATGGTGTTATGCGTGCAATCGATATTCGAGAAAACTTTTAGATCCTGAATAATAAATATGAAAATTTAATACACATTTTTAAAATAAAATTTGTACTAATGTAATCAAAAGTTTTTTAATAGATTTCGAGAAAATGTGATTCGTAGAATGTCAAGAAATTTGTGAGGAATGAAGCAGGAAATAAGAAAGAAAAAATGACCACCTTTAACAACACAGTCAATCAAGAGACGAAGGAGACTAGCTTATTTGTCCAGCCAACCCGGCTGTGCATCATAAAGTCAGTGGAAGACCAAAGGTGATGATCTCTTGCGTGTCCTATTCTTAGTATCAATCCGGTAGATTGGATTGCAGCAACAGTATCTTGCATCTCCATCTCCACTCCTCTCGATCCTCTGCAGTCTACAGCTCACCATAAGCGCTACAACTCATTTCCTTGAACACTTGCTTCAAATACTTCTGTATAGGGCGCCCTCTACAGTTACTACCCTCAAGCATCCCTTCCACAATGTCGTGAAGAAGACCATCGTGGCGCATGATGTGACCGATCCATCGGGCTCTCCTCTCTGAGATGGTTCTTATAAGGTGCCTATCTTCCTTGATTATCCTAAAAAGCTGTCTGAAGTTGAAGATTTATAATGTACACACGGAGCGAAAATTTGTAACGATCATTTTTCCCAGCTAGTAAGATCTGAAACAAGAACGTCTATCTATATAACAAATGTCGTATAACACAAGATCGCAAATAAGAAGATTTTCTTTGAAATTCATTACATTAAATTAATTACAAACAATATTTTTTAAATCATTTTATGCATAAACTAAAACAAGCTTTTTCTTCGGCGTAGTCACGGTTAAAGTACCAAATAGTTGCGCGGTGGCTGGGAAATGAAGTATGGATCAATGCAAATTTTCCTCTCGCGTTCGAGAGCTTTCCACGAGCGCTTGCGAATCAAAACACCAGACAGTTTACCCGCTTGGCTTTTATTATCTCAACGTTGTAGATTCGCTTACCTTTGCAAATAAACTGTTCGTGTGTTTTGTTTATAAGCATACGGGTAAAAATATATATAATACATACATATATGAAGAACGAGAGCTATATATGGCTGGCCTTATCAACATAAAATAATTGTAGAGAAAAATGTTACGCCGTCGGACCTTGACATTTGTAGAAAACTGTAAATATTTCAAGTCATTGTAATCATCAACTTTTTTATTTCTTGACTCTTCCAAGTGATAAAAAAAGACTAGAGGCCTTTGAGATGTGGTCGTACAGAAGAATTCTCGGAATTTCCTGGAGAGACCACGTCACGAACAATGAGGTTCTCAGGATAATCAAGGAAGATAGGCACCTAATAAGAACCATCTCAGAGAGGCGAGCCCGATGGATCGGTCACATCATGCGCCACGATAGTCTTCTTCACGACAATGTGAAGGGGATGGTTGAGGGTACAAACTTTAGAGGGCGCCCTAGACGGGAGTATTTGCAGCAAGTGTCCGAGGACATGAATTGTAGCTCTTATGCTGAGCTGAAGAGGGTTGCTGAGGACCGAGAGGAATGAAGATCGAGATGCAATATTCTGTTGCTGCAAACTAATCTACCGCATTGATACTACGAAGAAGAAGAAGACTCTTCGAAGTCATCAATGGCCTGTGCACGCTTTAGTCGATCATCAACAAGCGCGGAAGTCAGGTCGGGGATATTTTTTTAATATAAATTGACATCCCCCGTCTTTAAAAAGACCACAAGTCGCGGGTTCATCACGTGGCCGCGTGGAGAAAGGATGCAGGAGCAGATTAACAATTTAAAGAACTTATTTTTTTTAAGCACAGTTCGCATTCATTTTAAATAAATACTAGATTTCTACGCCCGACCGTAATGGCGTTTCGCCGGCCGGGCGACAGTTAATTGACAACTGCCGGAGAACTGTGACATCCAGCGCCGCCAAGACAATCACGGCAAAAAATGAAATTAAAGATAACAGTTTTTTTTTATGTAAACGCATGCAGGAGAGCACAACTGGTCAAGACCAGTGCACTCTATGACGCTCAGCCAGGGAGGCTGGACGCTGCATGCAGGAAACGTGACAAACAGTTGCACCAATATGAAATGGCTTTTCTTCTTCCTGCCATAAAATCAACTCAGGAGTTCCACGGGGCTCTGTGCTGTCGCCCACTCTTTTCCTTCTGCATGTGAATGATTTGCTTCAATGCGCAAGCATTCACTGTTATGCCGACGACAGCACTGTCCATGAGAGTATAATCTTCCATAAACCTCCGAAACATTCGGAACTATCTGCTGCTAGGGAATCTCTGGTGGAGAAGATGAACATGTCTCTTGAAAGGGTTTCACGATGGAGCGACCTCAACCTCGTCAGTTTCAACATTTCAAAAACCCAATCATGTACTTTCTCCACCAAGAAGACTGCTATGGATCCTGTATCTTTCAACGGTTGTTCTCTTCCGAAAGCATGCTCCATCAACACGCTTGGATTATCAATATCGAATAATGTCAAATATTACGAGTCAATTAAGTGTAAAGCCGGTCTCGCTTCCAAAAAACTAGGTGTATTATATAGATCACGTCGGTATTTCAACGATAAACAACTTCTTCTTCTATATAAAGGACAAATCCGACCTATCCTTGAATACGGCAGTCACCTTTGGATTGGAGCCCCAAAATACCTTCTAAACTTAATTGACTCAGTTCAAAGAAGAGCGATTCGTTTGATAAACAATGACACCCTTACGTCTAATCTACAATCAATGGAACACAGACGTAAGGTTGGTTCTCTTAGTCTTTTCTACCGTTATTACCACGGTCGCTGCTCTTCGGAACTTAAAGTACTAATTCCTCCTGCACCCACTCACAGCCGACAAACTCGTCTTACACTTGCCGAACATCCATACACGGTTAATATATGTCGACCAAGAACTGGCAGCTTCCAAAGTTCCTTCCTTAATGCCACCGGTAAGCTATGGAATGCTCTTCCAGCGTCTGTGTTTCCTTTTTCCTACAATCTGGATCTCTTCAAGAAACAGATAAATATACACTTGCAATCTCCCCAACCCACACACAAACACAACACACGTTTCCCGCATGCAGCGTCCAGCCTCCCTGGCTGAGCGTCATAGAGTGCATTGGTCTTGACCGGTTGTGCTCTCCTGCATGCGTTTACATAAAAAAAAAAACTGTCATAACAAATAAAATTGCGTCTGCAAACGCTGTGTAATTGTATATAATTAAAACTAACATTAATAGATGTGCATGTCAGGCGAGCGAACAAAAATAAGAGACAAAAGATCGTTTTTCGAGGCTTTTCGGCATCAGCCGGAAAGAGATAAAGCTGATATCAACATACATATATTTTTTAATATTGCACACCTAACCAGATGCTATCCGATAAACTTTAGAAATATTCTTGACAGTCAATCGACAATCTTCCATCAAATTTTGATGCACTAAATCGACCACGTTTTCAATTGTAAAGCTTTTCAGTAAGCGAGTTCTTCATCTAAAATACGCGTTATAATACATGTTTGTAATCGGCCACCAAATATTTGATTTCAAAAGCCAACATTGCCGAACTTAAATAAAAAAAAACAGTTATTTTATATTTTATTAAACGGGTATATATTGTTTATAATTCAAAGGTATTTTTTAACATTCGACCTTTGTTAAAAATCAAACTTTAATATGGAGTGTCATAAACATGCGCGTTTAAGAAATATTGCTAGAAATTTCAATAAAAGTTCTTCCAAATTTATCAACACATGAAAACTACGTTTTGACATCAAGGTAAACAGTAAATAGAAAAATTAATGTACATACTATTAAATACATACGATATTAGAAACGTCGCAAAGTTAATAGGCGCTCGTATTTTATTTCATTAAGCTAAATAAACAAAACGAAAAAATTTCACTCAAATTTCAAGAGAAATTTCTAAAGGAAAATGGAAAATGTACGGAATTTTATTTTATTTTTTTAATCGTGTCTTCTTTAATACACGCCAAGTAGAAACATGTGGGTTTTAACTACTATGTGGCAGCGTTATATCTACATATTAATAAAGCTGTATTTTTAAGTGTAAACATAATACATTTATTATATTACTTATACGAGTATATTATATAAGCAATATGTGTCGATAATAACATTTATGAATATAATATCCTCATATTTATTTCGAATATGTCACTTATTTTAACCTTTTCTCAAAGCAATAACTGTATATCCGGTCATAACCATGAACAATCATTATAATACACTAAGCTCATGACGAGTTTGTCAGTACTAAATCTTTCTAAGACTTTCAACAAATCAAGTTTACTATGTTTGTCATGTTTCTCAGTCTAGTAATTAAATTTAAAAAAAAAGTATATTAATGTATAATTATTTTTTACGATTCCCAGCATTTATACAATAGTTGACATTCGAAATTCTTGTAGTATTATTTGTTTGCGTGATTAATTATTTAAATTTATACGTTAAAATGGGCTCAGGATTTCAGGAAAAAAAATATAACGTGAACGTAAGTTTACAATAAACACCATCCAATGAAGGGAAACGTGTTTTGAGCTGAATCCTTCCACTCCGTATTTTCCCGGGGAAAAAATCTCAGCCGCGGGGCGATCGGGAGAGGAGAATAATTGTTATAAACGAGTTTCCCAGTTTCGGGGACTTATATTAAAATGTCCGAATAAAACTTGGAAAATTTAAATTGTAACCTTCCCCTCGGAGAAAGTTTTAATGGCGCCCTACGGTGGCGGAGAGAGCATATTCGCAGGATTTTCATCAAAGTTTTTAGTCGTCTCTGTAGTAAGAATATACTCGTCGGGACGCCTAAGGAATTGAAGACGTCTGCGGCATTATAAAAACGACCATACGTAAGTGGCTGTGGACATCAATCATCGTATTTGTACATTCATCACCTACGGGGATTTTTATTTTTCGTTACAATTTTTTGAGAGTGTACAACTATTCCTTCAACAACACATACACATTCACAACAAACACCATCTTATATAACATTTATCAATAAATCGGAAAACGATCTATTGATGAAAAGACGCGGGGGAATTAGCACCACAAACCTTTGCAACCTTGTTCATTTCATTATCCAACGCCCACGGGAATACCTTGACACGTATGTATTGTATTATTAACCCTCCAGATACGATGACTGTGACCGTATGGTCACAGTGAACACTATTGTCTATTTATCCCTACTCTGATCCCTTTTCTACCTGAACATTGTATCTTTCGCTCAGTTTCGGTTAAGAAGTGTCTCCACCACAGTTATTCTGCAGCCGCGGCAACGGAAACAGTTACCAAGTACCCATGTGAGTTATTTTATTTCGGGTTGAATTACATACATATTAATTATGTATGCACTACTTTTAAACTGGACTGGTTTTAGCGCATTATTTCGCAATCAGCCCCGACTTAAAAGGATTTTTACCTTTGATTTGCTCCTGTCGGTAAAGTGTTAATTTCCAAAAGCATAATCGCGCATTAAAGTTAACGGTTTAGTAAAATTATACTTCAAATATTGCAAATAAAAAAAAACAAGTATATTTTTTTAATGGGCATGTTTCTACCCCTGATATTCCGCTAACGAGGATGAAAGCGGAATTTAAAAGCGGAAAAGGGAAAACCAAGCGCTATGTTGCTCGTACGCCCATTATGGTTACAGACCAATGCTATACAACGACACTACAGCCAACCCCCATTTCAAATAGCCCAACAATAACGCTATACGTTTCTTATACTATATTAAGAAAATGTGCCCATTGATGTCCTGTAATGACTACATAATGCAAAAATATTAATGATAATTATTTAATTCAATGCGCAAATGTATGAAGGAGGAATCAAGCTTGACCCGAGTTTTATAACATATTTAAGAGGTATTTAAGTTGTTATTTAAGCTTTAATATTATTATTTTTTATTGCTACTGGACGCGTTTAATCTTCAGAAGAGATATCTTCGGAAGTGTGCTAAATGTAAGAATACGTGGAATATTAAAACAATATATACATACTACCTGTATACACGATTGTAGGGATATATTATTATAAATATATATTAGATAAGTTACCGCAGAAAATATATTTTATAAATACCAAAGAAAGCACAGGCGGCCCTTTATTTTTTCATAAAATATGTTCAAATGATGACCCAGAGAGTATACCTCTTGGGGAGTTATCAGACTGTTCAACTATATCGCCTCGAATATTGATGTATTCCACGTGAGAGAAGCCCAGTTTCGACATGAGCTCCAAGAATTTATTTATAAAAGTAATTTCGTGGAATCTTCTCTAGCGAGCTTTGGGACTTTTTAATAATTGTTGTTAATAATCATAAATACCTACATTTATAAATTGTTTCGTTTGTATTATCTTATTTCAGGATAATATTAAAAAAAAAATATAATGTTTCTGAAAGAAAGAAATAAATAAATATAATTGAAATTTTCCGAAAGATGATACTTTTTATAACTATCTACTTTGGAATAATCAAATGTTAAAATTTCAATAAAACATAATTTAAGACTGACGATTGGTTGTTTTTGGAGAATATAGAATATGTATCCATAATTTAATATTTATTAACTACTAAATATCTATATAAATATTCAACAACTGATATACATAACAATGCACAGCAAATAGGATCTTATATAACATTCTCTCATCAACAAATCGGAGAAAAATAAACGGCAGACGTTGGGATTGGAACCAATTAATCATCTAAAGCTACTTAAATTAATTATTAGTAGCAAGTAAACCTACCGTTTTATTTTTTGCGAGTCATATTATAATACTAGTACTTTAAGCAATCAAGTCCGCAGATATTAAAGATTGTTTAAATATATAAATCAAAATTTTACTTCGCAGTTTAAACAAAGTGCGAATTGACAACTTTGCGTAGTTAGTTAATGTGTGAAAATCGAAGGTCGCCTGTACTGGTGGCACTCTGGTTATCAGTTAAACGGGGATAGGCTGTACTCTAGTAAATCCATAGTATAATTCATCTCTATCTACTCGTAGCTCGATGCGGTAACCAACCAAACTCTACTCTCCGCCTGCATACAGAGCGACCGTCATTGGGGGATGCGCTTTTAGTACACTCAGCGCTCCAATGGCATCCGTGCGGTTTTATCAATTTCGAATACAAAGCGAATTTTAACCACGTCATGTTCCTCAAAGCCCCGCTGCCGCAAAACAAATATAAGATTAACGAACATTTTTCACATTGCACACGTTCCACATATTTAATCACACTAAAACAACGGCGATTGTTTGATCGGAAAATGTAATAATTTGTAAATAAATAAAACGCAATATACCAATGGGAAAATTGCCGCTGTTTATAACGTATTATTATAATACATTAAGCTCACGGCGGATTTGACAGTGCGATTAAGTAAAAAAAAACACCTTAAGTTAGGTTTTCAGGTGTAAAATAATAAATATATTATGTTAATATCTCTTCTTCTTCGTGTCAGCGACGTCAAATTATTTTTGACTAGTATCTGGCAACATCGATAGTCCGTGTTTTGCCCAGCATTAGGCCTTGAGGTGTGCAGCTTGTTGGGCACATGGAGCAGGATCTTAGGTGTGAGGCGATCTGCAGGTCTCCACAGTCGCACAATAGAGGCTCTCCCTGCCGAAGAATTCCCCACCGCTCGAGGTTGTCCTTTGTTCTACCAACTTCGGTTCTTAATCTGTTCAGGGATTTCCAGGTCCGCCAGTCAAGGTTCTTGCCAGTTGGGAGGCCTTCCTTTGAAGTGATGAAATCCTCTGGTGCGACTTGTCGCCCAAGGTGGAGTCTCTCATTTTCAGGACCGGATGTGAGAGGTTGTGTGTATCTCAGAAAGATCGAGGAGCATGAAAATAACCTCCACGCGGTGCCCCCTGGAAACGGAATCTCGGACTTCCTCCTCCGGCCAATCTTTTCAACCCAGCGTCAACATATGTTAATATAATTATATCATTTACTACCGAAGAATTGAAATTTAATGCATTCAGAACATATAAGAGTATCGTTTACTTTGAAGTCGCTTTTAAATGTGAATTCATGTTGTAAAATAAATACTTTGAGTAATTTAAAAGAAGGAAGAATACACCAAAATGAATAAGTAACACTAATATAAGAAATCTAATATTTTGTAAGTATTCAGCATCTTGAAATCACACCATAACATATGCTTATGTAGAATACTGAGTGTACAATGTTTTGGATCTGTATTGAATGACGAGGTGAGAGTGCGGATAAAGCATCCTTCCATCCTACATTCGGTTAATAGACGAAAATGGATCTGGCTGGATAATGTTCTTCGTAGGCCTCAGGAGAGGATAAGCACAAAGCTACATTTCCTTTATGTCGTCAGTCTCTTATTATTATAAATCCACTTTCCTGATAAGTCAGCAAAATAATTTATAATCAGATTTTTCAGCTTTAAAACGTGAAAATTTTCGTAATGATTTTTTTCAACGAAATAAAAAAAAAACAGAATTAAAACGCCTGAAAGTGTGAAAATACTGTAGAACATTTTTCTCGCTAACAGTGGGAGTCCGATCGGCTAACAAGCAACCTGTTGGCTGAAGGGAGAGGTCGAGGAGGTGCTCCTTGAAGAGGCCTTTACGTGACTCGTTAGTGTCCGCCACTCGTGAGGACGTGCAATGAGCCTGCACTCAAGAGGTTGATGTATAAAGGTGGGTATGTATGATAGAAAAGAGGCGCCCAAGGCGGACAAGGCGAATTGTTTGTTCGAAACGAGATATTGTTTCAGTTTCAGGATTTTTGTATTTTGTCATTTATTTCATCAATTCCAATTGTGATCCCGATTGTTAAGAAAATTAATTTCAACGCAATATATTTTACGTTTCAGATAAAATTAAATCACTTATTTTTTTATTTTATTAATAATAAATATTTTTTATGTGCAAAATTCAAAGCCATACAATTATACAGGAATATAATATTTTAGATATCCGCTACATAAGTGCTGGTGCATACGACCACCGCAAATTGCCGCCACACAGTTCTTTCAGCTCCTTTCTCTCATTTTCGGTGAGAGAATCTATCTTCCATCGCCATCTCTTTACAAACCATGAATGCGATTCTAATCTCTTTTACGGGTTTTTCTTTTTAGCACTTCTGTGCAGTGGCCACAATTGTTCAGAGGGGACTCCCGCTGGACTTATCAGTTGCTAACTGATCGTAATCTGTATGAGCGCGTCATCAAGGAGACTTGACTGTTCTCCGGTGTGATGCGGGTGTGAGGCGGGTAAATTCCAGTTCTTTCAGCTCCCAAAATGCATTTCTTGTCCCAAATCATCTCTACAATCGAAGTTGACCTGGAAGCCATTTATGATTCTTGACGGTCTTTGTCACTTCTCATTTTAAGGAGTTCGTATGAATAGTTCGACGCTCTCAACGCATGGATCATTTGGCTTATAGGATCAACTCATCCTAAGCAATGGAAATAGGAAAGCCACATACAGTCACCTATTTATGTTTTGTTAACTACACTTATCAACGTTGACAAAAAACACTAACATGTGCTATTGCCGGTGGTCGTTTTGGTAGTTAATAATAATATTGATAAAATGAGAAATATATTCAATACATCTATATAATACTGCTATTTCTGCATCTTGGGTTTGATCAATATGACTTATTTTAATAATGCTTGAAGTAAAAAAAAAACTTTTGTGTTAAAAAAACTGAAATGTGTCCCACCCAAAAAAGGAACGGAAGTAACAAAGCTCCTAACAAAACTCACCAGAGGACACTGAGCACCAACTATTGAGCTGAAAAACTGCCTGAAAAGACAAAGGCGGTCCTGAAGCCGAGTGCGCGCGCTGAAAAACACTTTTGTTATCACCACACCGGGCGGCAAAAGCCTTTTTTTTTCAACCTTAACAAAATACCAGCATTTTGTTGTCAACCTTCCCAGATCTGAGCGGGGTTTTGAAATCCCCCGAAAATAGCTCCCGGACCTCTCTGGCTAAAAACCATTAGGACGACGAACTTTTGACTAAAGAAGTATTGGCTGAGGGACATTTCGCCGAAGTTTTTTGGTCATATAGACATTTGGCGCTTGGCCAAACACACATTTGTTAAATCTTATCGATATCGCTTCTTGAGTTTTTACTTTCACAAAAGACACGTTGGCACTGTTCAACAATCCATTTATAATCGTGTAAAGTATTTATTTCACTTAAAAAAGCTCTTGGCTAAATGTTAAATCGGTAATGTTTCGGTTCGGCTCATCAATTCAATCAAATTAGATATATAGATGAGATATATTATACAATTAGACGCGAGGTAAACATAATTATTCCATGTATCATTTGTGTGAACACAACTGGGGTCTATCGAGACCCCACTTGGTAGCGAGCATAGTTTTAGTAACTTTGCGTGAGGAAGGTTAACGGCAAAAGGCCGGGGCGGCTGCACGCTATCTGTCTGACCGAAATGCCGAGCTTTGAGCTTAAAGCTGACCGAGACAGGAGTCCGGGCGGCTGAAAGCGTTGAGCGCGGTAAAAGCTCGCGACAATATTAATGATAAGGAAACATATCCGGCCATCAACATTCTTTACAATGTCCTGAAATACGCAAAAAAATATTTTGCTATACATCGTTACCGTTTTGTTTACAAATGAAAGCAGAATAGCCCAACACGGTCAACTAAATAATTCATGCTCATCGAATTTCGTGTAATTTTATGCCTGTATAGTTTTAAGTATGTAATTATATTTTGTCGTATGACTTATTTAATAATTTTACTTACAGTGATTATAAAAATAAAATATTTTTAACTGTGTACATAAATATGGTTATTTATAATAAATTAAACTGTTTCATTTTTGTCGGCATACTTTTCCAGAAAAAAAAACAAAATAATACGACTGGTGGGTTATATAACCAGAAAATATCACAACATTGTTATTATTATATTACCACCACTTCCAATTTATTTATATTAAAATCATATTTATAATTTCCTAATACTCGTATGTACAGAAATTCATAAGTATATACCTAGCTATTATTTACTATTTATGAGCCTAAAAGAGCTATATCTAGCTAATATCAATACTATACTTATACTATTTTATTTTCTTTATCAAATAAAAGAATGATTTTAAATATCGACAAATGCGCTGGAAATATGAATCGGTTAAAAAACTATATACTATTATTACGAGAGGGGTAATTTAAGTATGTATTAGGAAATTTTAGTAAGATATACAAATTGGTTAAATTTCATCGTAGTGATATATGATATTCTATCATGTTTGTTTTTCTTGTTCAAATTTTCACATATGACGAGAAAATATGAGAGGTAATTTAACATGCTCTCAAGTTCCAAGCAAATTGCCGTTGAGAATGTTTGCGTGACCGACCGGAGGGATATAGGGCGGGAGAAAGATGCGAAAAGTAAAGGGCAAACATAACGTTATGCTTACCGAAAATATGTTAGGAAAAGTTTGTCGCACCAAAACCCAGGAGCCGATTTCCAATTGAAAGTTTCCGGGTTCGGTCTCGAGAGATTGCGTCAATAATTTATTTAAAGCGTCTTCGAAAATCCTTATATTTGCGGACATATTTCAAATCTTTTTACTGTGGATTGTGACTTTGAAAGTCATGTGATTTTTTTATGGAATATGGATTTAGAAAATTTCGAGTGTTTATTAATCTGCTTCATAATAATATTCAGATATTTTTGTTGTTTTTTTATGTAAACACATACAGGAGAATACCGACAGATGGTGATAGTATTTTTTGAAGCTATTCTTCTTCGTAGTATCAATCCGGTGGATTGGTTTGCAGCAACAGAATCTTGGATCTCGATCTCCATTCCTCTCGGTCCACCGCAACCCTTTTCAGCTCAGCATAAGCGCTACAATTCATGTCCTCGAATACTTGCTGCAAATACTCCCGTCTAGGGCGCCCTCTACAGTTTCCACCCTCAACCATCCCCTCCACAATATTGTGAAGAAGACCATCGTGGCGCATGATGTGACCAATCCATCGGGCTAGCCTCTCTGGGATGGTTCTTATTAGTTGCTTATCTTCCTTGATTATCCTGAGAACCTCAAAGCAGAAGCTATTATTATAAGCTATAATATCAGAGACATGTTTTATATTACTAGAGTTTATGGATATTATACAATGAAAAAAATATTTATCACAATTATTGGAAATTAATCTAACAAAAATGTCACGAAGGTCAATTATAAACTGTGATCGGTAGCCTGACGGCATTTGCTCGTAACTCGATTCTGATTGCCATTTCTGTGTAAACTATGACATTTCCAACGTTCAACTTTTGACATTAAACCTTTCAAATCCAACATTCATATCTGACAGCATCAAAATTACCGTTGTAATAGCACGACGAATAAACCTTAATATTATGAATGAATAATGATTTTTAATCAGAATTTGAGGCAGAATAATAAAGAAAAAAACGATATTGCTCATATATTATGAATAGGGTTTCTCATTAGCGACCGCTTGTCATGAAACGGGGTATGAAATGCCTTTTGTTACCGGGAAAAAGCTGAAAATCTAAACACGAAAAAAAAAACATTTCTGTAAGCCTGCGCTCCCCCCGCTGCCATTAATTAATTAAAATAATTGGCGCGTTAATTATAATTTAATGGCGTCAATAAACATCATTCGGAGCCTAATGAATATGAATAAATCACAGATTCCGAGAAAATTGTGTTATTACTTCTCTTAAAAGTTTCTCCATTCACCTCTGATTAAGGACGCCCAATAAAATAAGGAGAACTCTAACAATTGTATTACATTCTTGGAGATTTTCAACAATTGTGTTTCTCTGAATATGAGATTTGAGGAATAATGTTTAAATTTCATATTTAAATATTATTCGTATTTTATTCAGATTATAATGTAATTGAAAAAATACTTACATTTTTTTTATTGACTGATTATTTATCTATATTCTGTATTTTTTGTTTAGTTGTAGTGTTGTCCTGTAGATGGTAGAGGTGCTACCGAAACTAGTAGACAATTAACTAAACTAAGTGGTTATAAACATTTTTTTATTTTTAAATAATAGTGGCCATATGCAATAACTATGGAGTGGTTGCCACAGAAGCATTCAAACCGTGTGTGACTTTTATGGCAACTTGATATATATTTGAAGGAAAAAATATATTCTTCCGATTCTTAAGATTGCGTAATTTTGGATTAATGTGGAACAAAATGAAGAGAACCACGAAGAACTTAACAATTAAAAATTCCATATAATTACGGAAAGAGTTACACTTTTTTTTTCAATGTTTCGGTATAGGCCAAAATTAGTAGAACAATACTGCAACGCACTGCACGCAGGCCAGCCAGCCAAACAATTAAATCGATTGCAGTCGTTACAAAACGCAGCGGCACGACTAGTCTACAACGCGCCTAAATTCTGTCACATTACTCCAATACTACACCGACTGCATTGGTTGAGAGTTTCGGCAAGAATCCAGTATAAATTATGCCTCTTAGCTTACAAGGCACTCAACGGAACTGCACCGGGCTATCTGACAGAACTTATCAAGCCTTCAGAAATAAGCGCGCGTGGAGAGACACTCAGATCGGCTAGAGCAAATAGAAGCACCCTGCAGCTGACGGGAGGTAGTCCTAGCACGGTCTTTGGCAATCGGGCTTTCAGCTACGCTGCACCAATGGCCTGGAACTCACTACCGGAAAGCATAAGAGAGCTTAAAGCGGAGGCATCCTTCAGAAGCAGACTCAAGACCCACCTTTTTACTCAGAGAGGCAAAGAAGCGCTTTTGGAATGATCATTCGGTCATAAAAGAGCGCTATACAAATACTAAAATAATAATAATAATAATTATTCAAAACAAAATCTTCTCGACGGTCCCTTTTGCCATCTGTTTATCGAACTGTAGATTCGAATCAATTGAACTGAAAAAAATGGATAGTATACGTGTGACTGGTCTTGATAATAATTTAAAAACGTTTCTTTACAACAGTTTTTTTTTGTTATTAAGTGTTAAGAAATTATGTAATGATTAATATTGTACGACAACATATAAAATTCATGAGCAATTAATTTCCTGCGGGAGAGGCGTGTCTATTAAGTTCTGAAAACAAGTGTCACAAAAACTTAGTTCTAAAGTCTTGGATGTCTATTAACTGTCATTATATTATAATAACTCTTTTGCCCGCAATGTTTTCGTGAATGAATAATAAATTTACATACAAATTAGTTCGAACAAGCCGCCAAGCCCCGGGCTAGAAACCTGGCGAGGAAAATCTTGGCGACATCAAAAGGAAACTTGATAGGCCTTTCGTGAAAAAAAAATGAAAATTGTTCGAAAAAAATCTCCGTATAAAACGTTCGAGTTTAAAGTTACAGTTAGCCTTTGAAGTAAAACGTATTATAAACATCATAGGTAATATCCTAGTTTAGTCTTCTCTCATTCTACGTTTTCTAGCGTCAAAATCGTTTTTAATGTGTTTTTTTGTTTATTTATTCTGAAGAGCCAAATTTTATTTCACATATTTTAATACATTTTATTCAATTCCATTCAATTTACGAATTTTTCAAGTTTTTTCGTCAGCAACTAACAAAAGACAAATTTATTAGTTTTATCACTTTGCCGGCTGTTATAGCTCAATGGTAAAAGCGTTTGATTTGCAAGCCAAAGGTCGTGGGTTCTATACCCGAAGGAGATTAAAAAAAAAGGATTTGTAATCGATTTCTGAGCTCTAAAATACCTCCGGTTGGTGTGAATTTAATTCCTCACACGTAAAATTCGCGTCATAGCCTATTAATTTAAATTGGTGGTAGACGAAAGTCGTCCCGTGAAGACCACACATTCATAGTAAATTCCTGTAATAATAAGGATGATGCGTGAATCTCGGGCTGTAGTCTATGGCGTTGGCGGATCAACACTCTACATTCAGCGCTTAGCCGTATGCACCATGGTAAGCGTCATAGAATTCAGATGAGAATTCAGAATTACTATCATTATCTGTCAGTTTTCTCCTATCTGTGTTTACTAAAAAAAAAAATTAAATCTGCAGAATATGGTCACTATAATTTACCGGTATACATTTATATCAGCCACTCATGATGGTCATCTCGTTGCACTTCATATATGTACCCTAAAGCTACCCCAGGTATATTCGGCCATGTAGGACGTAGAAAGCCCGGGACTTGAAGTTAAGTCATGCAGAGGGAATGCTGGTACGTATTTTAAGTCCAAGCGCAATATTTGGAACTCACAGCTTTACTCGATTGAAGGCCTCGAAAGATTGAAATTTAAGCAGGCGCCAAGACGGCCGTGGAAATTACAAGATTTTCACCTACGGTCAGTCAAAAGACGAAGGTGGAACTGAGTAGCACATTTTCAACAGATGTCGTAAAAAAGCATAAATTACACCAGTCATACGTAGAAAAAAATCTGTGAAACTCAGGGAGGCAGAACTGACAAGGGATGACGACCGTATGCTTCAACTAGAGAGCGGATACAATGATAATATTAGCAGTTGTTCGTCGATGAAAAAACGACTTGCTTTTTAAATAAGTTGCCCAGTTTTATGAAGAATTACACAGAATGGTGTAAAGAATACAGACTCATAAAGCAGAAAAACGTAATGAATCTAAATAATAAATTCTCGACGTAAACGTCAAAGAAAAAAACTCTGAGACTTTTTTGAAAAAGCGACAATCTTAATATCTACATTCCGTGAAAAGCCGAGATTAATATGAAACGTTCACAACAGTCCGCGGTTATCTTGAACGAGGGACGACCGCGAGAATGAGGTTGGGGTTTTTTTTCTTGTAAGGGTTCGGAGTGAATGTCTTTATAACGAGGTGGGAGGGAGCGGCACTCTCATAAGCTGCTCGGCAGTTGAATGAAGAGGTGGCCATTGAGAAGAAGGTTGTAAAAAACAGTAAAGCCTCAAAAAGCCTAAGACGTTTGGATACGTTTTCAGTACAGCTAGGTTGACCTACTCTTAGACAGCATTACAGAATTTTAAAAACTGCATAAGTATTTCAAATACATTATTTAAGCTGCACGATTTAATAGAACTTTTTAACCGCGGTGCCCGTATCATTATTATAATTTTGTAAATTTTTCGACGATTTACTTTCCTAGGACTTTTATTTGACGTAAAAAATGGAATCTTAAATTATTTTAAATATAAAGATGAATTTAGGGAGTAGAATAATTATTAAAAGGACTTATTAAGAAGGCTTTATATGTCAACAGCGGCAACGAAGTTTAATTATAATTAAATTGAAATTTAAAAACAAAAGTACTTTTTATGCTAATATAATCTAGCTTTGAAAGCCGTACTAACCGATATACGAGGGAACCAAGATACACTACAGAATCGTGGGATTCACCATAACAGCGTTTTTCAGGACTGTAGCGCAATGGAAACCTTTATTACGAATAACCCTCGTATATTAGTATGTTTATATATGCGTGGAGAAGTATTTAAGCTTTCACTGAAGGCGAAACAGTGGTATTCCACCAAGTCATTTAACAGTGCAAAGTGATATGCGTGCAAAAACAAGGTAGGAAATATTTATCTTTTTAATATTTTTCAGCTTAAAAATGGCTCCGAAAATCTTCAAGAATGCGATGGCGTCGATCAAATCGAAATTGTCTCTCAGCGACTCTCCCATCCGTACCGTGGAACAGCGCCTCGCTGTCACAGACGCTTGCTTCGGCTTCCTGGGCCTGGCTGCCCATCAGCCCGACTGGCGTCCAGGTCCAGTTGGTTTATCTACGGGTCTTCTGCTTCTGGTGAGCTTCTGCGCAGATGTGCGCAAGACGCTTCAGATGCTGGACCATAAAGAAGGCAAAGGAATCCAAGAATTAGTGGAGGCTTTCGTGTTCTTGGCGACGCAATCGGTCTGCATCTATAGGATTTACAACATCTTAAGGTAAGAACCACAAAGGTAAAACATGAACCACTCTCGTGATACACAACAATACCCCTGTTTTATCTGACCATCATCATCCCCTAACTGAAGCATATGGTATTAAATTCAGCTGCCATAGTCTTCGCCTCAATCAATGTCAGCTCTGTCTCCCGCAACTTCATCGAGTACATTCCATGAATCTTTCCCGACGGCCTTCCAGCATGGCGCGAAGCCGAGTGTTTGAATAAAAGGCAGCCGAAGTTGAGCTTTCTGGTGTATCCTTAGTATATGTCCGGACTAGGTCCTTTGTCCCTTGACCGACTTTAGTATAGAAGGATGCCTTGTCCGCTCTCTCACCTCGTCATTCCTCACATAATCGAACCATCACACCCCCAGAATTCAACGCAGGCATTTGCTTACCCAGTAAAACCCATTAAACGGCTGCATTAGCTTTTAGTGAGATACCAAGATTCACAGCCATAAAGAACAATCTGATCAATATGATCTATGAAATAGTCAGAATCAGTGTATATTCAATTTTGCAATATTCATTTATCTGAGATTCGCAGCTTATATTAACCACCCATGATTCTTTATCCTTTTATTTACCACATGCATTACAGATGAAGAACACATGTTCAACACAAATTGCCACCACAGTTTTTTCAGCTACCATTGCATATACTTTGACCCTAGATATCTGTGTATATAGTTATAAACGGTCTCCAGTGCGGGAGCCTGGGGATTTGAAAATACATGAGATGTAGATCCAAATAATTCAGTTTTTTAACATATATTATTTGGGCCTAAAAGGCAGCTCAATCCGACGTTTTGGTAGGCATCCAATGTAGCTAAACATCGGAAATCAAACGAGAACAACGCTTACAATGTGACATTTTTGTTAGTCGATCGTAATGTTTGAATTCAAATGTCACATTATTGCGGTCCATTTTTTTATTGATTTATTTAGATACCGCAAGCGTCACAGAGCCATCATCGACAAGCTGACCCTGGAGTTCAGCGAGTGGCTGACCACGGACGAGAGCCGCGAGACCATGGCCAAGACCACGCGTCTGGGACGAATGCTCTTCTGGGGCGACCTGCTGATCATGGTGGCCACGGCTGTGAGCTTCCTCCCTCACTCTCTCAAGAACCATTCGACGCCCACTCAAGCCTCAGGATTTAGACTACCAGCTGTGGACAATCAACAGACTCCTTATTACGAAATCCTCTTTTTCCTACAGGTAGGCATATTATTTGAGAGTTAGATATATACGAATTGAGATTTCAATGTCAATCAAATGAACATCCATTCTTCGGTCACATATATTTATTTATTCAGTACAAGCGTTTCCCGGCGCGCGTAACATACTATGCATTTTTTTTCATTTACCAACAAAATATCTCCAAAAAACAAAAACCATTCACTAAGGAGTGAGTGATGTTTATCGCAAAAATTACCTTTTTTAATTAAATAAAACAGAAATACAGAGTAATATATATTAAACAATGAGAGTACTTTCCCAATTTCAGGATTGTATTTTGGAAATAAAACAATTCGAAAAATACACTAAAAGTGTTACCAGCTCGATATAGCCCGCGATATGCGATCTTTTGTCTCTTATTTTTGTTCGCTCGTCTGACAAGCATATATACAAATGTTAGTCTAAGTTTTCGATTGAAGTAGCCATTAGACGCGGCGTTTAGAGGCGCCATTTTGTTATTTGACTTTAACAGCCGCTACCTGTCATGTGAGAGTGGATAGTTATCCATATGGCCGATATGTGGTGTTCGATGCGCTGCGACTTTTACTGCGCCGTCCGGAATCATTTTCTGCCCGGGCATTATCAGGTACACGTCATTGTTTTTGTCCAAGGTAGAAGATCGAAGTTCGTCAGTCTTCTTGTATTTACCTAAAATAAATGACAATGTGCTTCCCAACGAGTTCTTTGCTTTGGCTACCTACTCTTCATCCATCCAACACGTATGCCGATGACGATTCCGGCGAAGCAGAGTCCCTTTATTTAGACGGGGATGTCAAAAGGCAATTATTGCAATAAAATAACGACTACTCCACTCTACCAGGGCCAGAATTACACCTTCAGCTTCCTCCAGGGCGCCCACTTTGGGACCTATGGTGTACAGGAATAAATGGCGTGTGATACCAACATGCCACTTTTTCCTCTTTTCTTTCTGTTCGGCCGTTTTTTCAGGAGATGTTTAGCTTTAGTTCATAATGAATCGACTTTCTTCACAGGGGTGGATCATCCTCACCCAGATAACAATGGCCTTTGCCTGCAACAACATGTTCTGCACCCTAGCGGTAATGGTCTGCGGCCATCTGGAGTGCCTTGCTCTTATGGTGCCCCTCGCTGGTGAGCAGACAGAAGAGGCACTGCCCATGAGCACCTTCATCACAAAACACAACCAAATATATGGGTCAGTACACATCCACAAAACTAAAAGCATACTATATACTGCCATATCGACAGTTACTTCCCCAATTGATAAATTCAAATGCAGAAAGCAATAAATAAATATAATGATAATACTTATGAATAAATTGATTGATGGAATCTTAATAAACGTACATACAATTTAAGAACAAACAGTATCTATAAATAATATGTGCCAATTTTTCTTTAGACTTTATGGGCGGTGCAAATTGTTCGACGGGGCAACGTTGGATTAAGAAATAAACATGGTATACGCAGTTCGAATATCGCGTTTATTTTTACTTCAATTGACTGACGAAGGAAATGTCATTTAGGCGGTGTTTATTGTAAATTTGTATATGTTTGTTAAAGAAAGATTGTCAAAAGCTTAAATAATCAGGGTATCGTGATCCTCAGTACTGGCCAAAAAAAAAATACTAACGTGCGAGAAAATTGGGAAGGGATATAAGTAACAAAATATACACATTAAAATGTAATTAAAAAATAAAATCAAACCTGAAACTCCATTTTTGTAAAAAATCACAACGGGTTCTTCTCTTACCTGAAAAACAAGGAAAACAAATATTTAAATAACTTGTCTTATTTATTTATGCGCGAGTGAAATTGAAAAATAAAATGTTTTAAATATAAATTTATATCAAAATCAATTAACATGGTGATATAGAAACAATTGTGCCACAATTAATAGCCTCGGAAGGGGATTGCCTTGAGGTCCCTCCCAGACAATCGGGTATTCCCCTGATTGTCATGGATCCCCGTGTAATTGAAACAAAGGGTCTGCGACCGTCTCTCTCGGCATTGGTATTCCGGCGGTGCTCGACATCCCGAGGGACATGAATCCAATACTCTGGAACATGTACTTGGAATACTCAGTTCGTCATTCGAAGCATAGCAAGATATTGGAAATCTTAGAATAAGTAACGTTGTCTGAATCTGAATGTTGTATTATTATGCAGAATAATGATAAAACACTTTCTTAATTTTGTAGCGGGTAAAAATATATTGAATTTTTTTCTAAAACACTGCAGATTTATACTAATATACAATAACTGATAAACATTCAGATTTACAGTAATCAAAATGAATACCTGTATAACATTTTAAGAGGGTGTTAACAGTAAATTTGTATTTATGTCAGTTGTTGAAGATTAACCAATAAGTTAATGTTTTAAGTTAAGCGGTATCGTAAAAAAACTCCGATCATTTTAATTACATACTGAAATGTAAAAATGTACAGTGACTATTTGTTTTTTATTTAAATATAAAAATATATATCGTATAAATTCATTTCAAATTATTTTTACTAAATAGAACAATAAACATTTATAGTAATAACACAAAAAAAAATTCACGCACCATCGATAAAAAATTACTAATTTATGTTTTTCGATGACAAAAGAAACCTTAAATAATACAATGGTATTTGTTTTAATTTGTTCCATTAATAATTCTTGGTCGAATTCCATAATTATAAAAGAAATTCCCTGATAAATCGAAGTGTACTTCACACTTTTATATAGAGTCCAGAAATTTACAAAAGGAAACATACAAATCAATTTATATATTTTGTTTATGCAACCACTTTAGTTTGAAAATTATATATTCTATATAATACTCGTACAAGAAGGAACCTTTCAAAATAATAATTGTCTTAATCTTTCTGTAGATCCGTGCGGGAGCTAAGTGAACTCTATGGGTCAGTGTTGGGGTTGCAACCTCTTTATACGGGAATAGTCATCATCACAAGCACCCTTTTGTACGACGGAAGTCCCAAATCGGTAAAGTAAAAAAAAAAAAAACTTAAAAATATTTTCTAGTCAATACCAATTTCATGTTATTAATTATCTTCGTTTTTTCAGAACCTTTTTCTTCAAATATCATTCGACCACATCGTCGAGATTTACTTGTACTGCTACGTGGGAGATTTGGTGGCCCAAAAGGTACGAAATTATCAATGAAATCCATTCATTTAATCGTAAATGAATGACGTTAGGAAGACTAGTTATATAGATCGCCACTTGCGGCGTTGGGTGTCACCGACCACGGCGCCTGGTGCCCAGTCAATTGTGTGCCGATGGCGGCGAGGTCGTATTGTTGTGGTTGGCCCGGCCTGAATGCTGTGACTAGGTCCGGGCCAGAAGTTTGTAAAGTTATCTAAATATATATGTCAATGTGCTTAAAAAAAGTTTTTGCGTTGTTAATCTGCTCCTCATCCTGCCACCACGCAATTTAATAACTAACTTAGAGAGGAGGATGTTAATTGTAAATAAAATTATACTTTATATTGGATTGGCTGTAGAGCGCGGCCCTAGGAGACAGACTGTACTTCAGTGAATGGTACAGCTCAAGCGAGAGCAGCAAGAAGGTGCTGCTGCAAGTGATGCATCGCTGTCAGAAGCCATTCACCCTGGACGCTGGCATCTTCGGTCCTTTGACAATGGAAATGTACTCAAAGGTACAACACATACTTCTTATACGATCAAATTATTTTCCAATACAAACTCTAAGAGGCTGAGAACAGGAGTATCTGAGTGATTTGATGCTATGAAAGGATTATTATTTAAGGATTCTATCATTTTCGCCACTTTTGAGTAAATATTAATGTTGCATATGGAGTGATATGGTTTAATTAATAAATAATGGCAAGCATTTTCATGAATGTATTAGCCTCATAAGTCCCATTTTTTAAATGTATTATTCAATTTTATATATACACATTAATAGGTTAGTTTATTTACTTAAAAAACAGACAAACTTCAGCATATGCCATTCTTGTTATTTTCGGTAAATTCATCATCATGTCAGTCCACGATTGACCAACGATCGGTTATAGTAAATATTTTTTTCTTCCATATCCGCTCCGTAGCAGGAGCATACAATACCTAAAAAATACTGCTACACAATTTTATCAATATCATTATCCTTGGGTTGTTCCAAGTCATCTCTTAACATAGAACTTCAAGATTACATAATTATGTAAGTAGTAGTCTAGAGCTACCTGTCGTCAGAGAAACATTAATGCGTTTGTAAATCAGAAATTGTTGATAGCATAACCCGAATTCCATAGACTGTTACGTTCCATCTTGTTCCCTTATAACACGTGCTGAGGGCTTTCGTTTTTAAATGAGGTCGCGCTAACTGGGACAACTGTCACGTTTTAAAGTTTTTTCTCTAGAAGTCATCTAACTGACTTATTTTTATTATACTCGTTTAATTAACTGTGCATTATGTTTTATTGATTACGTTCATTATTTCCAACACCTTCCTACCGCATCGACCGCCAACTCCAGCAGATGTGTCTCGCAAAATGGCACTTACGAGCGCAGATTCATTAACTACCTAGTTCTTCTTGTTCTTTAATCTTTGAATAAAAATAATAGTGTCGATTTCTCTTCATAAAAGATTGGACAGCCAATATTGGGTGAGTAAGTACTGCTATCAGGTTCGACTTCACTGCGCTGTTTAGTTTATATTATACTGGGATTTATTGTAATCGTCCAGGCCTCGGAAGAGTCAGACTAATCATTCCATTTTATTAAAAAAATTAAATTACTGAAAATATGCCTCGGGAAATTACAGCTTCTATCATTCATTACTTATTTTGTTATTTGCCCTTACGTACTAACGTTAACTAAGGTACTACCTAATACTCTTTAAATTTAAAAGTTTGGTACATCGGTGTTTGTTTACAAACGAAGAACTGACGAAGACCTAATTGAGTGAAACACCGCGGTTCATTTATTTAAATGATTATCAGTGATTAACATGATCCATTTTAAAACAATATACAAATTGACAATTAATATTTTAAATGGATCTCAAAGTGAATGCTTAATATACTCGTATATAGCATATTCGAATAATTTTGGAATTTTCGGACCTATTAACATAGCACAATTATTTTATAAGTAAATCAAGTCATGATTTGAATTGAAAACTATCAAAATATATATTTTATATATAATATTTAATTGATTAGGGATAAAACTCTCACTCTCATATCAGTCGTGATTGGTAGACACTGTATACCGATATAATAATAAAAAAGCATTGAATGTCTTAATCGAAATAGAAAGTGGTGGACACTTAGATAAAAGGTAATAATATGAAATTTTGATACAATATTTTTTAGAAAAGCATAACTTGCATTCAAAAGAATACTGCGCGACGCTTTTCTTGCGGTCATTTTTGTTTCAACATAATATAGCGCGCCGAAACTTCAATGACGAAGCAATTTGTTTAGAAACTAGTTGCGAGTTGCTACTCGCCAAAAATAATCATTCGAACCAGGACCCCGACGAGTCTGCGATGCTAACTGCAAGACCTACACGCTTTATTTACCATTTCATCGCGGATAACGTCTATAGCCATCATAAGATTTGCACATATTTTTAAGGCCATGCTGCAGTTTAATTATGCTATTATTCATATATTAAAAACTAGCTGGATACATTACAAAAAATCTATTGATCTCGAGTAGAACATTATTGGTAACCAATATTGTTTCCATGTTTCGGACTCACTGGAGACCTTTAATAATCGTAGAGTCCGAATCATGTAATAACTTTTTAAAATTAAAATTGATAAAAAAAGTATAACGCAGTTTCACCAAGTATGTCAGTTGGCAACCTTAACGTTATAAACTGACAACTTACGTATTTGGTTACAAAAAAATATATTTCATAATCAATTCATAAATCTACCAAAAAGACACCGCGTTCAAAAGGTTAACTAACCGTGTTAGGTATGATGACGTTACTTTAAAAAAACAGTGGTTTATTTCTCATAGTAGCCTTTAAAAAATATACACTTCTACTGTGTCATCCGAAGAAAATATAAGGTATACCTTTGACTCTTGACTGTCTGTAGGATGGTATACAGCTCGTCATTCTTCACAAAGTCAAACCATTGAACCCCCAGAAAACAACTGTTTTTAAATAATTTTACGAATGCATAATTTTTTTACGTTCAAGATACGCAGTCGTATAAAGATGGGATACTGGATTCGGCACTATTTTGATCAAATGTAGATGCGAGTCCTAGATATTACAATAGAACTAAAACATGCTCTAGCATCTCATTCTGCAGGCCACTGCTCTCAGTGACCTGCACGCTAATTAACTGAACCTCTCGACCTTCTCATTAGGTTGGCGAGTACCTAATCTGCATCTGCATCTCGACATGCGCAATTACATAGCAAACTAGGCCTTTACATTAATTCGCATGACCAGTTGCAGAGAGTTAGTTGCAACCTGTTGTTGATGTCCTGAAGATCTGCAATGAACGAAAGCGTCATCAGAGCACTTCAGCGAACAGACATTTAGACTCTCATTTACTGCATTCAGATGTAGCTAATTGAATGAATGGCTTTGTGTTTCTTTGCAGTCGTTTCAAAAGCAATAACACTCAAATAACACGGGTCATTTATTTACAAGTTCGCTCCGACGGCAGACAATATTATGGCTTTATCGCGAAACTCTCGTTTTTTTACTGCAGGCTATCACTAACCAGCGACTACTAGGAATTTTATTAGATTTGTATGAAAAAGTTTAATGTGAAAAATTCTCAAAGCTAGTACAAAGAAAATGAAAAAAAAAAAACCCTGAATTTTTAAGCAAAACTGTTTATGTAAACATACAAACATAGAGAATATCGATAGACGGTGATGGATAAGTATATCTATCACATCCTTCTGATACGCAGCGTCCAGCTAACCCCTTTGAGAGTTATAGAACCCGTGGAGGACCAAAGACCTGTACAAATACACAAATTAATCCAGCCTCCCTGGCTGAGCGTCATAAAGTGCACTGGTCTTGACCGGTTGTGCTCTCCTGCATGCGTTTACATAAAAAAAAAAAAGCTCAACCATGGCGACAGAAAGCTACATATGGAGAGGATGTGTGATGTATGTGTGTAAGGGTTAATTTTAAATTCCTATATTTCACAAAGAGATCCAGATTATAAAAAGAAAGAAACACATGTGCTGAAACATCTTTCTTATGCATACTGGTAGCGTTTAAGATTTGTTCTGCGTATTTCCAAATCTTTCTAGAGTACGAATTCAAATATGATCATATTTTGGCTATTTCACAATATGAAAATATGAACGGTGTAAACATTTCTTCTGGTTAGTGTGTGACATGTTTGGGATTCATAACGTAAAATTTCAGAGATCAATTTGTTTGTCCCAGACAATTGAGAGTAAGAGAACATAGACTGCTCATGCTTCAAATATGAGACACCAACCTGCCAAGGATAATGCTTTTTAGGAGACTGATCAGCTTTTCAACATAATTCATTCGTATACGACCTATTTTTGATATTATATTTAAAGTAACTGTCTGCCAAGGAAATATAACATTATGGAATTTCATAAACATTTATTGTATGTGAACAACAGTTTAATTAAATAAATTATACTTTATTGTTTGTGTAATGTTGTTGAAATGCTGATTTTTATTTTGTTGTAATTGCTGTTAAGTGTTCATCTTTATTATTACTTTTTTTTTAAGGATTAAATATATGTATTTATAAAATTATGCATTGCCATTAAGATTAAAGTGGGAATTACAAAAAAATACATTGATTGAAAAAAAATGCACATAGACCTTCAGTTTTGTTTTCATGGCTTACTTTTTCATGACCTGCCTGCTCTACACGAATTATTAATGAAGTCTTTTATTTTTCAGTGTATGCAGATGACTTACTCCATGTGGACAGTCTTCAAAGGACGCGCCGCCAAAGTTTAGTTGCTTTCTAGTATATACATCACCAATTTTTAAAATGAAGCATTAAATCACATCACCGAGAGTTTCTACCCAGCAAACGCAGCAGACACTCAGAATCAGCTTACTGATGTAGAATTATAGCTTATTTGATGTAAAATATGCTTTATAAACAAATTAGTCGACAATAAAACATATTACTTAATAAATAAATGATTAATATTTTTATCTCTACATACAGTTTAGAACATTGTAACATCCCCTATCTTTAAAAAGGCGACAACAGTCACGGGTTCATTATTTGTGTGCGTGGAGTAAGGATGCAGCAGCATGTCACAAAACAAAGAACTTTTTCAGAAGCACAATCCGTGTTTATTTTCAATATGACACTTGGTTTCCCCGCTCGACCGTAACATATATCGTCGGCCTCGGTCGGGGAATGTCACAGAGCTGATGACAGACGGGGTAGCGCTCCAAAGATAATCGCAGATAAGTCAGAAACTAACGATGACAGTTGGACCAACATGAAATGGAGCAATTGTCAAAACAAATAAAATGGCGTACGCAAACGCCGTGTATTTTAATATAAAATTAAGACTAACATTTTTAGATGTGCATATCAAACGAGCGAACAAAAACAAGAGACAAAAGATCGTTTTTCGATGCTTTTCGGCATCAGCCTAAAAGAGCTACTATATCAAGCAGATATCAATTGCTACTTGTGATTTCATCGTTTATTTTTGCAGTATTTTTAATTTTGACTATTTAAAATAATCTTACCGTAATTTAACTGTGATATTCTACAATTGATAATTAATAAGAAAAACAGGATATCTCTTGCATGACGACAGCCTGTTATGCACATATTTTATATTAGTTATATATACAATAGTATTGGTTTAGATGAGCCCTTGGTGATTAGCAAACGCTATAATATACTTAGTACATGGATTTTTAAAAATCCATGTAATAATAATGTCACATTGAGACAATATCAAGAAGGTAAACTTGTTCATCAGTAACACAGGTAAATGACTGGTTGTAAAGTCCGCGTAAGACTTACAAGAAGTTGTTTTTCATCCATTCAATCTATAGTTCGGTTCGAGACCCGAGTGGTACTTACTAAAATAAATAAGACTGTCGGAAAGTAATAATATTAAAAAGCTTGTGAATAAATTTTGACTGACTGAATAATAAAAAATAATAATATATACATACTATGTCACCAGAGATATTCAAAAACCAGTCCCTTGGAATATTTTATATGCTGACGACATTGCTCTAATCAGTGAAAATGCCCAAAGTATTCAGGAAATGCTGGAGGAATGGAGACTGGTTCTGGAGAGTAGTGAACTGCGAATAAGTAGAAGTAAGACCGAGTCGATGTACTTCAATTTCAATTCTGGTTGCACCGCAGTTAACACACCACTCCTCCTACAGAATACACCCGTAAAAGAGGTTGATACTTTTAAATATCTCGGCTCTGTGATATCCTTAGATGCCACTGAATCTGAGGTGGAGCATAGAATAAACAAAGGATGGCTGAAATGGAGGTCTCTCTCTGGGGTTTTGTGTGACAGCAAGATTCCAGTTAGGATCAAAGGTAAAATCTACAAAACTGCTGTAAGGCCAGCTATGCTCTACGGATCGGAGTGTTGGACCCCGCTGAAACGTGACTTGGATAGGATTCATGTGGCAGAGATGAAGATGCTGAGAAAGATGTGGACAGAGTTCGAAATGAGCATATTCGGGGTTCATTTCGGGTGGCCCCCGTACCAGAAAAGATAAGGGAAAACCGCCTAAGATGGTATGGGCATGTGACACGGAGAGATGAGGACCACATGGTGAAGAGAGCCCTCAACATACCCACGCTGAGAAGAAGACCTGGAAGACCTGGAAGACCGCAGGCAACCTGGACTGCAACTGTAAACAAGGATCTGAAAACCCTGGGTTTGAACGAGAATGCAACGCAGGACAGACAGACATGGCGAACGTGCACAAGGAGAGCCGACCCCAGATGATGGGAAATGGCTAGGATAAAGAAGAATAATATATACATACTCTGAAATATACTATAGAGACATTTATCGTTATACGATAATAACAATAGTATAAATACATCTTCTAACGCGTATCAGCTCAGGCAGAGAAATAGCTGAGGGCTACGCGGTATATAAAGACCTGGGCAAAGTTGGTTTCACGGCTCGCGGTTCACATCCCGCTTCTGCCGATATTTTTCCGAATGAATTGATGCGTATGAAGAATTTGATGTATAGTATATTTAATTACTAACTGCTTTAATATACCACAAATACTAAATGTATTCGTACATTTTCCTTAAGTGTCGAGTTTTCGCCATAGAAGCCGTTAGGAAAATGTGCATCGTATACTTGGATACTCTCCGAAACTGGGCAACGATAAATTGTACAACGTTTTCATTGAAATGTTCTGAAAATTAAATAATTCATCTATTTAATTTTATTTAGCGTAAAACGCATCATCACATAAGTAAGGGCACCTAGTGAACGGCAAACTTTTTTCTACAATTGCTTTACGTCGATAGGGCCGGAAACTTTATCCAATAGCCGTCAAAACTATAAAATTTTGCCCCGCCTGATAACTAACGAGTGTTTAGTCAAAGTACACGGAAGTTAACGAAAGTATAGTGTAACTCCCCAACTTCTTCGGCCGAAGCGCTGAGGGTACAAGTGGATTAGCGTGCGCCGTTGAAGGAAATGGATGAAGGAATGAACGCGGTCTGCTCATATTAAAGGAGACGACTACGACTTTAACTTCTTCGAAACTTCAAGTTAGTAGAGTAAGCCGAGAAAGGAGCGCCGAAACAATGAGATCCTTAGCGAAGATGCCTTTAAATTAAAGTCATAAAAGTTTACAACATTTTAATTTCAAAATTACAATTAAGTATAAAGCCGGTCTCGCTTCCAAAAAACTAGGTGTATTACATATAGATCACGTCGGTATTTCAACGATAAACAACTTCTTCTTCTATATAAAGGACATATCGGACCTATCCTTGAATACGGCAGTCACCTTTGGATTGGAGCCCCAAAATACCTTCTAAGCTTAATTGACTCAGTTCAAAGAAGAGCAATTCGTTTGATAAACAATGACACTCTTACGTCTAATCTGCAATCAATGGAACTCAACCAAGAAAGTGGATATTGCTCTGAATGAAACGTGCCGGGTGGTTACGGGGTGCCTAAAACCTACCCCAATATCAAAGCTATATCAACTCTCGGGCATTGCCCCACCAAACATACGGCGAGAAGTTACTACCAAGAAGGAACTCACCAAAGCAACCCACAACGCACTCCACCCTATGTTTGGGTACCAAAAGATAACTACACGGCTCAAATCAAGAAGAAGTTTCCTACAGTCGACAGCGGAACTGGAGATACCTGAGGCCACCCTGCGGCTGAACATGTGGAGAAGCGCAACTGAGGGGAATACTTGGATTGCCCCGAAAGAGGACCTAGCCCCTGGACATGACCAAGGGTGGAATATATGGAGGTCCCTTAACAGACTTCGGACCGGAGTATGCAAGACGAGGACACAAATGAGGGCCTGGCAGTTTTACAGCGGACCGACTGAATGTGACTGCGGCGTGGAGCAGACCCTGTCACACCTTCTGGAGTGTGCGCTGTGCCCGAGTGGCTGCACCCAGGAAGACCTGATGATGGCCAGAAGTAACGCCATCGACGTCGCCCACTTCTGGGCAGACAGGATCTGACCCTGTTGTTTCCGACACGATTATATATATAATGGAACTCAGGCGTAAGATTGGTTTTCTTAGTCTTTTCTACCGTTATTACCACGGTCGCTGCTCTTCGGAACTTAAAGAACTAATTCCTCCTGCACTCACCTACAATCGACAAACTCGTCTTACTTGCCGAACATCCATACACGGTTAATGTATGTCGACCAAGAACTGTCAGTTTCCAAAGTTCCTTCCGTAACGCCACCGGTAAGCTATGGAATGCTCTTCCAGCGTCTGTGTTTCCTCCTTCCTACAATCTGGATCTCTTCAAGAAACAGATAAATATACACTTGCAATCTCCCCAACCCACACACAAACACGAACACAACATACGTTTCCCGCATGCAGCGTCCAGCCTCCCTGCTTGGGCGTCATAGAGTGCACTGGTCTTGACCGGGTGTGCTCTCCTGCATGCGATTACATAAAAAAAACAACGTATTCCACTTGATTTTAAAGAAAACTTTAAAATTACAGTAATAATGATTTGTGTTCACTGAAAAATGATCGACGACAATGACACATTGTAAGCTCGGTTCTCGTTCTCACTTAAGTGCTCACCGAAGTTAAGCAACATCGATCGCGGACTAAAAAACATGGATCTTCTTCTTTTGCGTGTCAATGGCGTGAAATCGGTTCAGTCCAATATCTGGCAACATGTATGGCATGTCTGTTGACCAACATAAGATTCTGTGAGAAACAGTTAGTCAGGGACATATCTCATGATGTTATTTTTAAAATGCATTCTACGGATATCTACCTGGCAGTAGACATGGGATGAGGTATGAGGCATTGCGACTGACGAAGCTTAGAGTGGTGGCAGTTTGTGATGGTCATATTGTTCAGTTAGAGAACGGATATAGAGAAGTGATGATGATGTATTATTTTCGTGTGTGTATATTTATTGTGCATGTGTTTGTGTGATACCTTTCCTACTATTAGTCCCAAATTACAGACCGCTCTTTTTGCTTCGTGGGAGTGAAAAATACAAAGTGAATTTAGAAAATTTAAATGATACAGTTTAAATAACCCTTTCAGACATAGTTTATATTTGATCGGTAAAACCCTAAAAAATAAATATATTATAATACATATTGAAGCATTATTTCATAATAACGTGAAAAAGAAAAAAAACTAAGTTTATAATTACACTTGTTTATTTTATAACTTAATCGAATAATCAATACAAATAACTGCCAAGCAGCTTTATCATTTGTTAATCTCATTGCCTTGTCACAAATTATATCAACTCTTAGAGGGCCTCCTGGAAACATACTATACATGGTTTACGACGGCTTCGAGAGCTAGCAGACTCAGGGAGATGGCAACCTTAGCAAGCATATTTTGGTATTTGTTAATCTATATTTTTAAGGAGATGAAATGATTATCCCTTTCTTCGTGAGGCCTAAGCCATTTGGCTCAACCCCAAACAACGACAAACGGTGAACAACAGGTGGGGACTCAAATTCGTGGTTCTCGTTCAAAGCTGTTTAACTTCGGTAAACCATCGCAACATCGCTTACAACATGTCATCATCTCGTTGGTCAAGTCCCATTTTACGGTGCATCACAAGCTTGAAAGGGTTAAAAAGCACAGTTGGCGAAAATTGTACAGCGCGACAATAATGTGTGTATAATAACACTGGAGCCTCAAATTAAAGGTTCCACTCGCATTCGTTTTAATTGCCTGGCGTTTAAAAGATAATTAAACATTAATCTCTTGCTGTTTTAAACACCATATATAATACGACAAGTAAACATTGCTACAAGACACAATTCGAGGCTCACTTGACACTGGTGGATTGGTATGTTGACAGTTATTTTTTATTTTGATAAGCAAAAATCGATAGGTGCAAGATTTTTTTTTCTTGGATTATATTTTAACATATTTGCAATAATAAAAAATAAGAATACAATGGTCCTTAAAAACCACGCTAGAATTTCGTTTCATAAAATATTATGTAAAATTTCATACATAACAAAGACTAATAACACAATATTAACCGCCACATCTAATTATGGTGAAATGTATTTTCTATTTCATAAAAAAATATACATTTTAAATTGTTTTTTTTTTGCCCAGAAATATGGAAAAATTAAAACATCTTCAGCCTCACCTAACAATTAATTAATTTATGTAGTTAGAATGGTAATTGGATAGTCGCTATATTATTATATAATAAGTATTCATATTTATGTTATTCATGTGCCGGCCATATGCTCAATCTTGGCACCAGATATAGTAGATTTAACAACCTTCAAGAAGACAATAAATTTGATGTTTTCCTGTAAACAGAGCGAAATAGAAAAATATTGAAAACACACTAAAAAAAACTGAAAGTGTTTTTCCGGAAATAAACTTCTGAAAAATAAAATTTCAATAAAAAGTTAAGTAGGTTTGCTCTTTATATGCACGATATAAATCGACTGAAAAGAAAAGAAATAATCAAATCTGGGTGAAGAGACCGAGAGTCGGCCAGGCGGAGAAAAATAAAACTTTCCAGCGGAATTGTATTTTTATGTTAACACTTTGGGCAGCTTCCGAAGATAAAAAATAAGATTGAAAAAAGTTGGTGTGATTCATTTACGAATAATTTAATCCGGCGGGAAATATTTTTTGTCATTAACCATTTCCCTCCAAACTGAGTGTCTTAAAATCGACATCAAATATTTTACATACTCGTATATGTAATAATTCGGTAAACTATATGTAAGATAAAAAATATTATAAGTAAACAAATTCAATATTAAGCCCAAGAAAATGTAGTAATATATTTCTCTGGACTGTGCTTTGTCTGCAAACTAGAGTTGTACCTATTTTAAGCGAGACTCTATTTATAATTAGTTTATGAAAAATATAATATGCTAACATCCCCTTTACTTAAGGAAAGACGACTTCACGTTGCCGGGATCATTATTAGAACACGTGGTGGACAGATGAGAAGCAGATGAGCAACAAGTCTTTTTTAGAAGCACATTGACACATATATTTTGGTAACTTGAGAAACTTTCGGTCCGGGGCAGAGAGTATGCTTTTAGACCCCAGCCTGATTACAACACGCTACTGATCGCGATCGGCGCACAACTGCTTACTGGTGACGTGAAGTCGTTGATAAACGGGAATGTTAGAATTTTCTCTTACTCGCTTTAGAAATAACCGTTTGTATGTTTTTGACGAATTTCCACATCAGTATTAAAATATGTTAAATTAAATTATTAATCATTTACAAGTGATACATATTTATAAAATTAGTATAGACATAATTATCAAACCCAAAATCTTTAAAGCGATAATCAGTTCTATGAAAAAATTATAACAAAAATAAATTTAATCAATTACATATTATATACAAATCTGATACATGCATGATAAGTGTATCTTTTGCTAAAAAGTAAATATTGTTTCTACATAAGATGGAAATTATTAAAAAAATATTTAGATAAGAAGACTTAAAGAATTATTTGTTCATGTCTAAATTTGCTCGTTTTTTATGATTCCTGTAAGATATAAAAATATTATTACATTGGCGAGTGTTCAGCTAGCCCATTAAAATTAGTAGTAGTCTACGGTCAACCGCATCTTTATGCATACAAAAAACAAGATATTTATATTAATCTGTACTTGTAGGCGGGTATAGCTTAGATATAAGGCGTGTGCTTACCAAACAAACTTATTATCGTGGGTTCGATTCCAAAGACGACATTTGAAATTAAAATTGCCCCGATGGTGTGAAATTGATACTCGTACATAACTTTTTAAATGACATACACAGCTTATGAATCAAAATCGGTGGTAGACGATAGTCGTCCAGTGAACGACACCCATTCGTAGTCGAGTCACTGAAAAAATAGATGATGCGTGAATGCCAGACTATAGTGCATGACATTGGGATATTAAAACTCCACGTGCCTCACTTAAATATCTTTCAAATGACAAGCGTTATAGAATCCATATATGAGATTTATTCCTCATCTGTCGGTATTCTCTTATATGTGTTTGCATAAAAAAATGCGTTCACAGTACAAGAAGTATAACAATCATCTACAAAGGTCATCGCGCGTGAGTCTCCGTAAAATGCAATCAAGTATGAATGTTAGTTGGAGAAACAGCGCCTCACATCAACCGCTTAACCATCTTAAAAATGGTAAGTGTCATATAATCCATAGATAAGATCTCTTTATCACCACATGACAATGTTTTTCAGTATGTGTTTATATAAAAAACATGAATATATTCCAGACTGCCAAACGGGGATCAATTCTGAACAATCAACAGTATGCGAAGACTTGTTACCACGTACATGAAGCGCCGGTCTGTACAGCCAGCCGGCGACTTCCGGCTGGCCAGGATATGGAAGATCCTCAACTTCTACGGTTTCCTGTCCTTCAGCGACGAGTGGAGGCCGACGGTCAAGCTGTGCGTGTACTTGACCCTGCTTGTGGTGACGTACATCAAGGACGGCGCCTACTTCATCGGGCGTTTGATCGAGGGCAATTTCAAGGTGCCCGAGGACGTGGAGATTTTGACGTTCATGCAGACACAGGGGATCACAATTTACAGGATTTATCTGCTTATTAGGCAGGTGTTTGAGAGGTGTATTTTAAAATTAAAAAAATTATAAACTTATACGCAATGTTCCCTCTAAGCTGTGCGCGCGCACACCGCTTGCGAATTGCCGGCACATGTACGAGTATTATGACGTTGCGCACAAACTTTACACTAATTTTAACATTATACAAATAATTTAATTTTCATTACTTAAATATACATATACTAAACATAAAATTCTTTTTTCAACGCGTCAATCCAAGCACAAAAATAACGGCAGAAGCGGGATGCGAACCGCGGACCTTGGAAACCAACTATGCCCAGGTATTCATACCGCTCGGCGAATCGCGCCATTGCTATGCCCAGACTGACTTGCGATGAAACTAGTATTTATATCATTGTTAACATCGTACGACAGATGTCGCCATAGTATATATTCAAAGTATGTATATTTTTATTATTATTCTATCAGTCTTCATTTATTCACAAGCTTAATATTATTACTTTCCGGCAGTCTATTTATTTTAGTAAGTACCACTCGGGTCTCGAACCAAACTATAGACTGAATGGATGTGAAACGACTACTTATAGTTCCGACTCGGACTTTATAACCAATCATTTACCTGTGTTACTGATGGATAATTTTTACTTTCTTGATATTGTCTCAAGGAGACATTATTAATTATTTTTTAATTTTTATTAGAATATTATTTTATTATTTCAATATTCTAATCTACTTTTATAGATCATTGACTATATTACAATATTATTATTACTTAAATATACATATACTAAACATAAAATTCTTTTTTCAACGCGTCAATCCAAGCACAAAAATAACGGCAGAAGCGGGATGCGAACCGCGGACCTTGGAAACCAACTATGCCCAGGTATTCATACCGCTCGGCGAATCGCGCCATTGCTATGCCCAGACTGACTTGCGATGAAACTAGTATTTATATCATTGTTAACATCATATAATTAATAATGTCTCCTTGAGACAATATCAAGAAGGTAAAAATTATCCATCAGTAACACAGGTAAATGATTGGTTATAAAGTCCGAGTCGGAACTATAAGTAGTCGTTTCACATCCATTCAGTCTATAGTTTGGTTCGAGACCCGAGTGGTACTTACTAAAATAAATAGACTGCCGGAAAGTAATAATATTAAGCTTGTGAATAAATGAAGACTGATAGAATAATAATAAAAATATACATACTTTGAATATATACTATGGCGACATCTGTCGTACGATGTTAACAATGATATAAATACTAGTTTCATCGCAAGTCAGTCTGGGCATAGCAATGGCGCGATTCGCCGAGCGGTATGAATACCTGGGCATAGTTGGTTTCCAAGGTCCGCGGTTCGCATCCCGCTTCTGCCGTTATTTTTGTGCTTGGATTGACGCGTTGAAAAAAGAATTTTATGTTTAGTATATGTATATTTAAGTAATAATAATATTGTAATATAGTCAATGATCTATAAAAGTAGATTAGAATATTGAAATAATAAAATAATATTCTAATAAAAATTAAAAAAATAATTAATTTAATTTTCATTACATTGTTTTATTATTTTTGGTATTATTAAAAATTAACTGTTTCATTTAGTTTGTCTATATGGGGTTGTGAGTTGTATTTTTTTAAATTTCCTCTCAATGTTGCACAGCCAATATTTTTAGCGCGCACGTTATACACCCATACCTCGCTTTACGGCCTAGATATGTTCCGCGAAACTTGGCCGCAAAACGAAAAGCCGTATAAGGAATCAATTATTCTAATACAAATTCAATGGGATCAGTTGCAATTTTTAAATATGTAACATGGTTTATCATTCAAAATGCATTTTATCTTTTTATTTTACATTTTAGGCCGAAATTTTAGGCCGAAAATCGAAAACGTACCTTAATTGAAGAGGTCCGTTATAGCGAAATGCCGTATAGCGAGGTATGGGTGTATAAATAAGATGGAACATTGCCTTGATATATTAAAACTAAGGCGTATAACCTATGCATTCTCCCAGTAACAACTCATGACGTCATCATCATCGCAAGCCTTGTACATGTTGCTCCCGACGGCTCACAAGGCGAAAGCTAGGAGAAGAAGGCATCCTAGGCATAATTTAATGTTTTTGATTAGAATACTTAAGAAGATCGCATTATTATCCTGATACTCATGGGAGTAAAAATAATCGTAATGAAATTATTGATTTGTCGATATAACGTTGACTGAATGCGCATTCTTTGTAAGCTATCATCCATTTGTTTATTTTTTTTATCTCAAAGTAAAAGCTGCATATTCTCAGTCATTTTTTTGTATTCGTTGATATAGATATCGCGAAGGTTTCCGTCGGCTGGTCGCCTACATCACCGAAGAGTTTCCCAGTTGGATAGCAGGCGATGAAAAGAGAAAAGAGCTTTTTTCCAAGTCTGTGAAGCGGGGCACCTGGATCTACTTCATGCATTCCGGTCAGCTGATCGTCGTAGCCACTCTGCTGGTATGCAGACCGATGTGGTCGCAGAAACCCTTTACGCTGCTGATGCAGCCACCCCTTGGAACCTTGCCCTGGCTACCGTCAGACCAAAACTACTTCTACCACATTAACTACGCCTTCCAGGTAAGCCCATTCCTCACTAAGGCGAGCAGTCTTCTTTAGCCTCGCCATTTCCCATCATCTGGGGTCAGCTCTCCTTGTGCACATTCGCCATGTCTGTCTGTCCTGCGTTGCATTCTCGGTCAAACCCAGAGTTTTCAGATCCTTGTTTAAAGTTGCAGTCCAGGTTGCCTGTGGTCTTCCAGGTCTTGTTTTCAGCGTGGGTATGTTGAGGGCTCTCTTCACCATGTGGTCCTCATCTCTCCGTATCACATGCCCATGCCATCATAGGCGGTTTTCCCTTATATTTTCAGGTATGGGGGCCACCCGAAATGAACCCCGAATATGCTCATTTCGAACTCTGTCCACTCTAGTCACACCGCCCGCCCACCTCAGCATCCTTATCTCTGCCACATGAATCGTATCCTAACTAAGGCGAGCAGTATTATAATGAAAATATATAAGACTAATCAAGAGGCAAATGATCGATTGTAAATAAATTAACATTTCAAACTGATTTCCCGTGCAAACTGTGTTTGGTAGTACAGCTACAAGAATATTTTGACTTTTTTTCCCCCTATTCGTTCTATATTTGGTCACCACAAATTGCCACTACTTAGTTCTGTCAGCTGTCACTGTCATTTCAACTTTCTAGAACATATTTGCATCTGAAGGTCCACTTGCGAACATATATGGTTTCCGACAACCTTAAGAGCAGAGCTCCAAGTACTTGAAAAGGCTGAAGTATCCGAGGCAAATTTTTGGGTGATTTTTTAATCGGATTTTTTACCGTGTCTACCGAAGAGTCCTGATCTGACGTCTACACATTTTTTTATTTTGGTAATATTTGAAGAATCGATCCTGTGTATACTAATTGGTAAAACACTGCTTATATTTGCAAATTAATGCGTTATATATATTTATTTATTTTGTTAAAAATGTATTTTTTTTTCAAAATACATAATATATGTAATTTAAGGCGTCAATTTGCCGTAAAATTAATCTATTATTAGTATCATATATATAAATGTATGTACACCTGTGTAGTCTACTTCAATCTATGCATTAAAGTTATTATTTTAAGTGAATTTTCGTATTTCTTCGTCCTTTGTGCGTTCATATCGGATATTTTTAAAACAACAAAATAAATAACAATTTTTATAATGTTTTCAAAGATATTTGATTAAATTCGACGCGGCATTAAGTTTTCTACATAAACAAGATCGTCTTGGAGCTATCGGACGAATCCACCGCATCGTATGTGTAATAAATACACGGCGCTCACATATCACGACATTCCGTACACCGAATTACTTCCTGGCTGGTGCAAGTTGGCTCGTAAAAGGAAATGAGTTCCGACACATAAGGTGAGGGTATCGGTTGCTCCGCAAGCACCGGAGCACTTGTATGATTCATTCTCGTGTTTGTAAGCAGCTCTGTGATAAACGGCAGTTTTTATTGTTTGCCCCATAGTCGTTAAAAAGTTAGTGTTATACAGTACATACTACAGCGGAAAAGTTGGATCGACATTTGAACAGATTAAAAAAATTAACCATAAAATACTTTAAGATGTAAATGCGCGTTTCTATTCTTCAGACGAAGCAACATTTTTTCAAGTTGTTTTATTTTCATCTGCTTCTCCCATCTATTCTAACGTCACCCAATTCCTTTTTCAACTTCCATTGCCCACTCCTCAGCCTGCTCTTCTATTCATCTAAATCAAATACAAAATAACAGCCGCAACCTTTAGTTAAAACGTCCAAAATAACAATTGGATTCAATAGATAAAATTTAATGAAAAGCATGCGTTCGATAAATAATTGCACCTTGACGTCTTAATCTCTAACCCGTGCAACACAGACGTTGAATTAGTTCACTAATCCGGTTTTTATCGCTACTATCACGGTCACTAACTGCTCTTTCAAACTTTCTCAATTAATCCCGCCTGCACCTATTAATCAAAGTGAGACCCTTAAAATTTAATTCTTTCCTAGCATTCCAACATGGTTGACATATATCGACTCAAAACGCACATCTTGTTGAATAACGTGTCTCATACCACATATCAATAAGCGCTTATCTTCTTTGTCCAACCAACCCGGCTGTGCATCATAAAGTCAGTGGTAGACCAAAGGTGATGATCTCTTGTGTGTATATATATGTAATAAATAAAAGAGGCTCTCTGATTTATTGCCAATAGATTTAATCACAAATTAAAGATACATTTTGATCTCAAGAAGTTATTTTGTAACTTCAGTCTCAATTTAGGGAGAAGTGAGTTTTGCTGGCGAAGAGGAAGTTGTTGTACTACATCTATTGCGATGATTGGTGTTTCAGGTATGGGCCAACACAATGGCCATCAGCACGGCTTTTTGCATGAATATGCTCTTCTTCACACTGATAGTGCGAGCATGTGCTCATCTGGACTGCCTGGCTGAGGACGCCGAAGACCTCTGCACCAGCCACAACGCGTCCAAACTCATCGGCACACTAGTAGACCGATACAACCGCGTCAGGCAGTACGCAGTCTTCATTCCATAACCACTATCTAGCCTATCTGTATCCCAAAACTCCGTTGAGGACCTTCTATGTATAGTTCCCGACAGCCTTCCACAGCACGGCAGGAGCCCGGGGGCTTGATGAAGAGGCAATGGCGGCTTATGCTCTCTTACAGCATCTGAATAACATTTACTATGCATAACTACCTTCGTTTGTTGACCACTGTTGCAGGGCAAAATGGCATTGTATCCTTATTCACTTACGTCAATATACCTTGCGATTCGATAAATTTCATTCATTGCCAATTTCGCCGTGATAACCGGCAAACTTTTAGTTATTTTAAAAAGTGGTATATTATCATCATTACCATGTCCGCACTAATAACTGAAGAAATGCTACCACAAAGTTCTGTCAACTACAAAGTCTTAGCCACATGCCCACATCAGCTCTGCCTCCCACAGCTCCGTCGAGTAAATTATATGTATATTTCCCGGCGGCCTTTCAGGACAGCGCGAGCCGGGGGGCTTTAAGTAATATACCTACTGTTAAATAGACACTGTTTAAAACTACCAATTTTAAATACAAACTCAATTATCCTTAAAAAAAATCTCGTAGGTGATAGGTATTTGAAATATTTTCATGACATTTTATGCGCTATATTATAAGTATACATATAAGTTTATTAATTGTTTTTATAAGGTAATGCCTATACTAATATTATTATTTTTGTTTAGATTTACAGAGCTATTGAATAAGCTGTTCTTCCTGCTAACTGCAGTGTTACCAATCTACACAGGACTAAGCGTCATCACATCACTTTTGGTCTTCGACGGCACACAGCAATCCGCAAGTATCATTGTTAACATCACACACAAGATGTGAAAACTTTAGGTTAGGTTAGGAAGATATAGAGTCTTTTGAATGTTATCTCAGCAAAAGAACTTCTTACTTTTAGATATATATAGCAGAGAAGGATTGCTAAGAGTGAAACAAAACCAAAGTTTTCGTATATTAAATACATGTAAAATGGATGACGCATGAATGTCGGGCTTTATTCTAATGGGCTCAATACTCCACATTCAGAGCAAAGCCATCCTTAATATTGCAAGTACCATAGAATATACTGATGAGATTTATGCATCACCGTCTGAAGGTATTCCTCCTGCATGTGTTTATTTGGAAAAATATTTGTTTATGAAGGTGAAGTAATTAAGCTTTTTGTCCCGGCAAATCTTAAAATAAATAATTAATGTTATTATTTAATTTTAGATTTAAAGATTTTCACAAACGGGCCTTGTTATCGCAGCTGTTAAAATACGAGTATACTCGTATAATGATTGTACGGCTTGAGTGTGAAGTTGGCTGTGAAAAGTCCTCTGTTGGGAAGAATACTAAATTACTTTCCGAACAACCTGCTAGCTATTAGATTTAGCCCATGATATAATGTCACAACTCTCATTGTTCTAAAACTCGATATCCTATGCGGAATGACTTGACCTATTGACTACTCGTATATTGCAGTTTTCATTTGCCGGCATAGCAGTGGCGCACATGCTGGAACTATTCATCTATTGCTACGCTGGTGATCTAGTAGCAGAAAAAGTAAGTACCGAACTATATCCCTCTAATAAGGCATCTGACAGAAAAATACAAAATATGGATGCCGCAGGAGAACATTAAACACGGATTTCTTGACTTCAAACTCCTCGGCTCTTGCAATCAAGTAAGAAAGCCAAGAAAGATTTGCAAGCGACCGGAGAGGCTTAAGGATACACGGTGAATATGAGTCATGGCGATAATCATGCCGAGTGAATTTTAATAATGTAAGCAGTAGGCAAACGAAGCATTGGCCGACCCCCTGCAAGATGGACTGACGACATAAGGAGAATACCGGGAGTGACCTGGATCGAAAGGGATGGAGACTCGTGCGGGAGGCTTACGTTCAACAGTGGACGAATACAGGTTGATGATGATGATGAAACAGTAGTCATCGTTTCGAGTTGCATAATGTTTTTGTTCTTTCTAGAGTTGTGAAATTGGCGCAAGGCTCTTCGCATCGCGATGGTACGAGCTGCCCCCGAAGGAGCGCAAGAGCGTGCTGCAGGTGCTGCATCAGTGTCAGAGACCGTTCATCATCCAGGCTGGCATCTTTGAAAACTTCTCCAGGCAAATGTTTACCACGGTACGTACTGACATCAGCACGATGTAGCCTTTGCTAACTGGCACCGAAAGCCTCGAAAGACAATCTTTCGTCTCGTATTTTTGTCGCTTGCCATACCTTTATGTATGGCCACATTGGGACTAGCTACATAGTTGGTCCCCACCCTTTGGCGAAGCAAGGTCCACGTTGCGGCCGCGCGGCATGTCATACCGCGTGGTCACAAACTTGTAATCTTTTTAAAGTAAATATAGTCTGTGCTTCTACAAGAAAGTCTTTATCTACTGCCCTGCTCCTCATCCTGCCCTCGCGCGACGTAATAACGCCTCTTTTTGAGAGAGCAGGATGTTAGTACTTTAAGCCCGCCATGATCAAAAGCCGATCTGCTGTCAATTTCATGAAACAACATTTATTTGTTAAATAAAAATTATTCCCATACTCGGTCATTTACAATGATATTTATCGTCACATAGTTTAGTCAGCTACCCATTATAGACTCTACTTTCCAAGACATCTATGCACCCGTAGTCTCACATATGGACATGTACAGTCCTCGGCGGCCTCCGGGGCGAGAGAGCGCGGGGAATGAAAGATCCGACAGCTTTTTTTGTTGATCAGCATTTTCATCATGCTGAGCTGAAAAGGGTTGCGGAGGACCGAGAGGAATGGAGATCGAGATGCAAGATTCTGTTGCGGCAAACCAATCCACCGGATTGATACTACGAAGAAGAAGCATTTTTCAGGAGATCGAATGACTAACCCGATACTCTTGAGACCTAGACCATTTGACCGACACGCAGTAAACAACGGCGAACCCCCCATCCATGTTTTGGTCCGCGTCCAATGTTGCTTAGCTTCGATCAAACGAGAGCCACGCTTACAATGAATGTCCTATTATCGTTGATCGTAATATCAAGCACGTTTTAAAATTATATATATGAATCAAAAATAATAATATTCATTTCCAAGTCATAATAAATGAAGCCCGTAAGATATCCTTTAGTATTCAAGATGCAAAGATCGATAGTGGATATATTCGTAAATATCCTTCAGTAGTACTATATAGTCGCCGATCGATCGATCGCTCAGATGTCTGGGTGTCGATTCCAAAGGTCGTCTCAAGAAGGTCTGACCGCAGCACCGGAAATCCTGCCTGTCGAGTTATATGAGGGCTATATAAAAACTTTTAAAAGAAAAAAAAAAACTTTCGCTGTCCGATAGTCTTAACGTCTTAAGTCATTCTAATCATTACTTTGGGTATGGCAGTTTTCCAAACTTGACTGCTGACACTGCTCGTCGTCTATGATGAAGAAATTTGAGTATCGTGCAATGATAAAATTACTTTATTTTGAAGGGGAAAAAAACAGGAAATAATGAATTAGACACTGTACACGGTGAACCCCCCACTTCATTTAAAAAATTAAAGAAACTGATGACCGAATACAAAAGAGGTCGTATGAACATTTTATGCAAGGAATGTTTATCTTCGATAAGCGTTCACGGCACCCATAAACCACTACAACTTACAAAAGGGCCGACTCAGTTAATCAAACTGTGAAAGACTGTAAATAAACTGTTTAGGAAGGTATTAGGATAATTGTAACGAATTTGATGTAAAAGCAGGTTCGCACTAAATTATAACCATGCGTATCATGAATGCGTTACCGAAAGAAGTGGACACATTTAAATTATCCTTTTGTAAATATCAAAAATAATGATTGAATTCAGTGTTTAATACTACAGACAATTTTTAGACTCGGTTGGTCCCTTACGTGACTTGTGCCTGATGATTACGTTGATATTTTTCTTAATGTAATTATTATGTATCTTGATATTGTGGCTTTTGGGTTTAGCCGTGTGTGGCGAATTACTTATTTCTAATATTTCGACCGCCATTGTAGGGGTCTTCTTAAGGGTTGATGGCTTAGTGTGTCACTTAGTCATCAACCCTGAAGAAGACCCCTGCATGGCGGTCGAAATATTGGAAAGAAGTAATTCGCCACACACTGCTAAAAACCCAAAAGCCACAATATCAAATCTGGCCGTGAAAACCTAAGAAATTAATTATGTATCTTGTTTGTGAAATTATTCAATTTTCTGTTTTATTATACGTGTGGTAATTTGTATTTTTTTTATTAAAATTCTTGTTCCGTTGATAATAAAAAAATGATGAACACTCTTGCTCGTGCTTCAGTTCTTTGATCATTCGATCTAAAGCACATTGAAAGGAAAAGCAATGAATTCAGAACAGGAATTCAGTTTCAGAAAATGAAATTCGAATAAGTTTCTTTGGAAAAAAGTGCTTACACGATGTTCTGACCCTGGGCATCGATCTCTTCCTGCCAATATGCAAAAGCCCGCGCACCCGTACCGCATTATTCAAATGGATTCACACGCCCCGACGAGAATATTCGCATTTTTCCCCCGATATCCGGCCGCGTTGGAAATAATTCAAAACGCCTTAAAAATACACGAGCCAATTTGTAACGCCGCGAACGGAGGAGGTCAACGGTCGTAACTAATCTACATATTCCGCTCGCTTTTAGCGCATTCTATCACACTTTTAGATGTATAGGCCTATCCTGACCATCCGCTTCCCAAGAAATTACTTAAAAACACATTAAATATACAATGAGTTTTAACATGGATAGCGTTAAGCAAATGTTTAAAAAAACACACAAAAATGTAGGCTTAGGTTTCACACTCACTGAATAAATAATTGGTTAATCCATTGTTTGTAAGCAGTTACTTATGTGCCAAACTATATAAAAAAATAGGTGCTAAGGGATAAGAGGAGTAGGAAATGAGTGGAACTCATGGCAATCTGGTAGGACTTTTGAGGTACGTTAGGTATACTTTAACCCTTTCGCATCGTTGTCGGCAAATGCCGTGATAAGATTCCCCGACCGTTGATATTGGTAGACGTGATATATAGTTTTGCTACTTACTTAGAATAGTTTTTATGCATCATCTGACTGCTTAAGGATACAAGAACCAATGTGATATATGAAAATAGACCAGATAAGTACATTTATGCTTCAAATACTAGTTTTATAATTGACGGTATAATTTTTATTCAAACCGAGCCGTAATGAAAGGGTTAGTAATATTTTAATTTTTTATTGTATTTCGAAAATGGTAAAAATCATTGCTAATTTTATATTTGAAATGAATTTTATAGTCATAGTGAATGCTAAAATATAATAATGCAAATACTTAATAAATGATAATCAACTCTTTTTCTTATACAAGCAATCTCCAGGGCTTGATGATATGCATTCAAATATGAACAAACATTGATATTAATACATACGACCAACTATAATTTCATTGTACTGTGCCTAAAATCTTCACGCAAGTTCAAGCAATAAATTGACAAAGTTTTATCGCAATCTGATGAACACTATGATAGACTTTAAAAGACGAACAAATATTATTTTGATTTTTTTATTTAAATAAAAATATGATTATTAATTTATTGGTGATTTATTTTCTTTTTTCAGACCATGAAAACAACTTATTCCATGTGGTGTGTGGCGAATCAAGCAAAGCAGTAAATAGCAGACTACATATTTGAAAATCTTCAATATTAAATATTAATAAGAAAATTAGTAATTTTTATCAACACACATATTTGTCAATGTACCCATCAGAAAGCGAAACGCGTTCAGTACGAATAATCCTCCAATTTGATTATTACGTATAATTTTATAAGTAAGTTTCTTTTTGAAAATTTCCCGCCATGGAAGTGGTAAAAAGGTATTTTTTAAGGCAATCAATATTTATTTTCTATTAACGGTTAATATTATTTAAAAATATATATTTTTGTATGAACTTCATATAAAATATTTTAATTAGAACTTGGAATGAAGCCGAATAATCAAAACAGTTATTCAAGACACTTAATTTTTACACACTACTAATACAAATTTTTTGAAGCACACATGAACATTCAAACCATTTTAGAGTGAATCTATAAAGATTTAATTACAATAAAACCTATTAATTAATTTCACACTATATATTTACGAAATAAAAGATAAATGAGTCACGAAGAATTAAAAATATCACCTAGAAAGCTAGAGAACTTAACATGCCAGCGTAAAAATATAAAATCATAAATATCAGCACATTATCAATATTTTAACATTTTTATAAAATTCATACAAAATAACTTGAATGTAGTTTTTTTTACTTTATCGCAAAACTGCTTCTTTCAATAATCAAAAGCATACACTTAAATCTAATATATAAGTAGTAAACATAACTATTTTATAAGTCACCTGTGGTAGTGATAAGAAATAAAACAATAAAAATATGTACTTGTTTTACTTGTCTAATATCTGGAACTCGTAACTACTCTCGATCAAGACAAAGTGCCGCCTATCAGCATCTGAACGCTATCTTTCATTACAGCTGTGAATCCTATTATCAGTTCTAAAACTAATGCGTACATTAGGTATTGAAAACAGGTGCCTGCGTAAAATATTGATGGTGCAATGGTTAGACTTTGTGAGGAAAGACGAAATAAGGGAAGAGACCGGACAGCCTTCCATCCTACAGTCGGGAAAGAGTCGAAGGAGACGTTTCTAGGACAAGGTCTTAGGAGAGTATTACCACACCTACCTTTTCTTCAGGTCCACTGGCTCTCGCTGTCTCGGAAAGCCATCAAGAACTATACATAAAATAAACTCGGTAGATCTCCGTGAGCTAACAAGCAATACCACGACGATGCTCCAGATATAGGATAGGATATATGTACATAGAATTATAATGATGTATATTTATGTAGAAATTCTACATAACACAGAATTTGTGAAATAGCTTTATCAATAAACATTGTGAGTGTATGTAGCGCCCCATGTGTTGTTTTTGTAACTAAGGTAGTGTAATTTCAAAAACACGTTTATGCATATGTGGTATCTTAAATTCACTGATATTTATATTTTTAGCTTTCACTCTGAGATGCATTTTAATATTTAAATAGATAAGAATTTCATACTTTGTTTTAAAATAGATCACACTGAGCACTGTTTCACTTGATCGAAGACTACAGTTTCGCGATCTTAGGTGCGTTAGGTTGGTTTATGTTAGGTTAAATTAAATTATCACAATAATTGATACATTTATTTACTACAAATCGCTTTATCAAAATGCTTATTGACGCTATAGAACTGTAATTAGAGCATGAACATGTGAAAACGGACGTCTTAATGGTAAATCTGACAATTAATATGTAATTGTATTAATACCCATATTTTTAGTATTTTGCAATAGATTCGAAATATATGAATATCGCCGGCGGGTACAGCGCAATGACCAAATTATTTGCTTGACAATCCAAAGATCGTGGGTTCAATCCCTAACAGAGATTAAAAAAAATTTTAGTCGATTTCGGAGCTCTAAAATACCCCCCGGTTGGTGAGAATTCGATCCCTCACCCGTAAAATGCCAATCATAAGCCTATTAATTAAAATTGGTGGTAGACGAAAGTCGTCCCGCGAAGACCACCCATTAATAGGAAATTTCTGTTATAATAAGGATGATGCGTGAATGTCGGGCTGTAGTCTATGGCGTTGACGGATCAACACTCCACATGCAGCGCTTAACATGTAACATGGTAAGCGTCATATGATCCACGGATGAGACTTCAGCATCACTATCACCGTCTGTCAGTATTCTCCTGTACGTGTTTACATAAAAAAATAGCATACAAATGCGTTACTGAAGGCTGTGAGCTATATATAATATAATTCTTGGATTTGCATTCTACGTGACATTTTTTTTCGAATGTTCGTAAAAAGAAATTACGTAAATTCAGCTTAACGTATATCGCATTAAAATATGAGTGTTTAACCACGGTTGTAGCGACAGTCTTAAATGAACGTTGGGTTGAAGCACCTCTGCAAGAATTCCGCGTCGTAAAGCTGTAATCAGTAGGCGACTCACGCTCGCTCGGTCCCCCATAAGCCCACGGCACCTCGTCTCAAGTTCGCGAGGCGGAAATTAACACGGGCGACGGAAATGGACTCGCTTTTGTGTGAAAAGTGCGCGAGCGGCGGGCGACGGAACGTAAACCGAGCGATAAGCTACAAGCGACTAGCGCTGGTGCTGTGTTCACACGAACTTAGAAGACGGATAAACTCTACTATACTATGAATTAACAAGTCGCTGTTTCTATAAGATTTATTATAAGTTATATTTTTTCTTGATTGAATATTTATGTCGGTATATATCAAAATTCGTTATATTCATAATTACACAAGAATAACAAAAAAATATGCTGTGAATTTTTCAGTTTTAATGCAATTGCGCTTCCAAATGGGATACCACCACACCTCGAACATTTTATCCCTTTCTTATCAATGGAATTAGATTCCTGGATTTCAATGATATTTGAAATGCGTTATTTTTTATTCCTTTTTTGTGTTCCTTTTACTTGTTATGTATATTGATATCATGATAGCATGATGTAGCCCTTGCTGACTGGTACCAAAAACCTAGATATGTATATAATCTTTCGTCTCTTATTTCTGTTCGCTTATCGTACATGTATGTTTAGCCATATTAGCATTTTGGTCACCGGTGTGACGTTAGTATGTACATGGCTGTTATTGATGCGCCATTGATTCTATATATCGCCACCTGCGGCGCTGTGTGTCACCGATCACGGCGCCCGGTCAGTTGTGTGCCGACGGCGGCGAGATCGCATTGTTGTTGGCCCGGCCTGAATACTGTGACTAGGTCTGGGCTAGAAGTTATCGTTGTGTAGTTGTAAAGTTATCGAAATATATATGTCAATGTGCTCCAGAAAAAGTCTTTGTGTTGTTAATCTGCTCCTCATCCTGCCACCACGCAATTCAATAAATAAATTAGAGAGGAGGATGTCAATATTTTAGTAAATTTATTTCATTATAACACTTTAAGGGAGCACATGTTCTGTTTATAAATAACCAATTTTGATACCCACCGAAACATTTAATGTCAATTTATTCAGTGTTTATTTTCTAAACTTTTTTATGTGTACTTACATATTTCTGTATTTCTTGTAAAATTTTATTTCAGCATTTGTTCTTTTAATGAATAATTAAATTATCATTGCACATCCTCCTCCTAGTTGGAGCTTATGGCGCCACAGATCGATATCATAAATTTGACCACGAACTGATACTCAGTAACGAATATATTTGCCGGCTGGTATAGCTCAATGGTCAAAGCGTTTGCTTTGCAAACCAGGGGTCGTGGGTTCGACCCCGACGGAGATTAAAAAAAAAAAAACGATTTCTGAGCTCAAAATAATGTTTGGTGTGAATTTGATCCCCCACCTGTAAAATGCCAGACATAGCCTATTAATTAAAATTGGTGGTAGACGAAAGTCATCCCGTGAAGACCACCAATTCATGGTAAATTCCTGTAATAATAAGGATGAATGCGTGAATCTCGGGCTGTGGTCTATGACGTTGGCGGATCAACACTCCACATGCAGCGCTTAGCCATATGCACCATGGTAAGCGACATAGAATTCTACAGATGAGACTTCAGAATTACTATCACCATCTGTCGGTATTCTCCTGTATGTGTTTACATAAAAAAATATATATAAGAAGAATATTCCTTACAATTTTAATAATTATTTTTACTCACGCCTTTAGCGATAAACCGAATGCTTGAATAGTAAAGTGTACTTTATTTAAGGAATAACAAGTAATTATGTATTTATTTTTATTGTAATACTTCCATAGCGCACCTGTGCGTAAATCGGCTAACTGTAAACCGAAAGAGGCGATAGATAAGAACCGAAATGGATATTGCTTTATCATCGAGAGAGCGATCAAAAGTAATATGCCTGCAATGGGTAAGCTAGTAAGTAACACTAATATTGTAGTTGCTCTTGGTGGATATTGCTTCGTAACTGTATAGAATTGCTTTATTTTTTTAAGTACAATCTCGACTTGAAACATTAAAGACATGACGTACTCGACAATAAACTAAACAAAGAATAATATTACGATAACTGTAGTGAGATAATTACTTTGTAACCCTATTTTCACAATTGAACGTAATCACTAGAGACCTGTATTTTTAGCATTTTGCAATAGATGTGAAATAGATTCTAAAATTTGGAATAAATGCTAATAAATGCGAATTACGGAAAATATGCAAATATATGCTAAAATCATAATTATTTGCGAAATTTTATGTTTTTTAAATATTTTTTCATTAAGTATATCTATGTTTAACTTAATTAAATTATATTATCGCTGGATAGCGCCACACACAAGATCTTATCTTTAAGTGGTGTGGTAGCGAATGTAAAAAAAAAAAGAAAAAAAAAAAGATTGGAATGTAAATTACTATGTAAAAAATGTATCTTTTTATATTTGATTAAATAAAAAAATATAAAAAAAATAGGTTTTTCCTCATTTTTTTGTAAATGAAGCGGTAACTTGGACAATTCCTGAATTCCTTGCCCTATTTTAAGATTAATTTGTTTAATATATATTTGTAAATTGTAAATTTAGAGAAGTCCCCTAAAATGCACAGGTTCCCAAACTAAAACACAGGACGTGTCTCCTGTTCTCTTGGATAGTAAATCGCTCAATGGACATGCGTCATCGCTAAACCTTTCAAGGAATTCCCTTAATATTCTACATTCACTTAAAAAACAGGTTCTTAATAAGCTATAGGGATAAGATACATAATGTGAAAGATTCCAGTTCTCGTGTCCACATTTCAAGGTATTTTATGACAGTAATTTATCGAGTGGTTGAAACAGATCGCACTGAGACATGCCTCAGATTCCATGAGCAGCTTTATTGAATCCAGTCAGTAATAGACACGGAATACCCTGAAGACGTGAACATATTGCGAGAAATAGAAGACAAATAGAGTATAGACGACTGTCCCAACATAAAACAAATCATATATTTAATGTCACTTTTTAATGAATAAATATGTTAGTATTTTTTTAACGATTCGTTTTGTTGTATAAACAAAAATGGTTACGTTGAGTACCTGTATATTGAACACACCTGTGAAGGAGACAAAAATATATTACCGCGCGCGATATACTGAGGATGCTCTTGTTGTAGTTCGACAGCAAGATACTGTCAGGGCTAAGCAGCAGTTTAGGAAGGTTTTGCCAAAAATTGGCGTAACTCGCAGACGAACACATAAAATATTTTTTATATTTACATGTACAATGTACTCCCATCATCGCTATACTGTGTGTCAGGATATAATAAGAGGAAAGAAAGGCCAAACTTTTCGAGGATCTTTCTAAATATTCCAGTAAACGCCTGAGTAAGACAAAATTCAATAAATTTTTCAATTTCCTTTACAAGATGGTGTCACTCGTCAATCCCGTGACTTATTTAAAAAAAATCTTTATTCATTGTCTACAAAAGCTTGGACTACGGTGAAAATTAGTATCTTCATCATCATTCTACATCCGCTAATAACAGGAGTGTGTGGTAGTCACAAATTCCTACAAACTCCGTCATAATGATATGTTAACCGTCATAATCCTTGCATCATCCCGTCAGCTGTCTCCCGGAGCTACGCAGAGTAAATTCTCTGTTTAGTTTTTTAACACTATCCAGTCCGATTACACAATATGTGTGTAATCGACAGGACGAACGTTAAATTCGGGTCACACAACTTGTGTGTGATCGTTCCGCCAACGTTTAGTGGCCGACTATATATGGCTTCTTTTATGTCTTTTCAAACGTTAGTGGCCGATCACATAACACGTGTTGTTTATACGTTCGACCATAATTCAAAGATCTCTAACCTTTTCAGTGAGAGTCATATTTAATTTAATTTGAACACATGACGATAAAAAATTTAAAAGAGCATTTTTTGTGAAAAAAAATAATAATGTGAGAATAGACTTAACCTCACTTGTTATAATTATTATTTTTAAATTAGGAAAACGTTTATCGTTTCTTTCGATCAATATTTTGATTGTATGCATTTAAATTTTATATGTGTGTTAGCAAAATAAGTATTTCCCAAAATATAATCTGTTTTTTTTTTAATTTTATTTTATCTTCCAATGCAATATATTTTTGATTAGAATTAGTTGACGATCTACGCTGATGCATTGTCCGATATTCCCGACGACGCCGAAGAGATCGAATACAGCGACGATGATGGGGGATGGATATATATATAAACAAATATATATAAACGTTTTTTTTTTGTAAGCAATTCTTAAAAAAAAACAGTCGGCCTCCAGCGTAAGTTTAATCGCGTACCGCGCGGACTGGATAGTGTTGATGAAAATAATGTTTTTATGAATTAATACTTTACTGATATAAATCATAATGTTTAGCAAGTACTTCGCATTTCACGTCTATCAACAGACGTTAAAGAATCTGTATAAAAAAGAACAATAAAATACTGGACGCTCTCATATTTTTAACAAAAGAGAAATCAGTTCTATCTTAAGAGTATTTCGCAAGGAATGTCACGGTTGAAAACTCTTACAGATCGACCACTGCATTTACATAACAAATTCGTACTGTAATCAGGTTATCTCTGACAACCGATCTTACGAACCAGAAGAATGAATAGTTGGTGGGTTACTTGCTCCTAAGTCTAGGTAAATTTCATATAGTAAACTCTACTGATATGATAAAGTCATCACTTTTGATTCACACCTTAATTTTTTTTTGCTCAAATAAACTCAATCGCCATTCCGGTGGATCTGTAATAGGATATTTTTTTTCGAAATAGAGGGTTTCACGTGGCGCTGGAGTTACAGACGCTATGCTCGTCAGTTAATTGGTTATAATCACGCAGACCGGTGTGTAGCCGGCTCAGCAGATTGAGACATTGCGGATGATGATTGCCAGGTGTGTCAACGGCGCCATTCAGGAAGCTGCTCTGGCGTTGCACTCGACGCGTGACGGGATCAAATAACTGCAAACTGTTATGCGGAAACGCGTCGATTACTACAAGACAAATGTACATCTTTGTATTGGTTACAATCAAACCTACCATCTTCTTGGGCAAAGCAAACATGAATTATAAATCCATTGTCGAGTCAAAAGAAAAATATGGAGATTGGTGAATGAGGGAGATAAATTAGATGTGCGGCATCTGAAGTACTCTTATACTATAATGTATGTCTCCAAACAGGCCCACCTTCCCATCTTGACCGAATGAAGTATGGAAGGCTGCCTTGTCCGCTCTCTCACCTGGTTATTCCTCGCAAAGTTAAACCATCGAACTCCCAGTATTCTACATGGAGTATATAGACCGTAATAAATTTCGGCTACACAGTTTATTTATATAACAGAACCGCAGTTCCAAGGTGCATACAATAATAAGGAGATTAAGAAACATATAATATATATAAACATACAATACATACGAAAAAAACATAAAAGAAAAAAATGACACGTGTCAAAGATCACAGAGATCTAGGAGAACAATACCATCGACAAAAGAGGAAAAGGATGTAAAAAAAGCATCGAGTCGAGACACAGTTGTCATTTGACATTGTTCAAGCCATGTCTCAAGGCATATCTACACCTGAAGGTCAAATTAAGAATGAAGTTCATAAGGCTGTAGTATCATTTTTAAGGAGATCCGATGATAATTATTGTCAATCTGAAGATATTTGACTTGACAAAAGAAGCAAAAAAACAGACAGTGTCTTAATTGGTAAAAAATTTGGTTCAGTATTGTTATTTTCATTTCAGACAGTGGCCGACTATAAGCTGTAGTTATTGGTGTTATTGTATTCGCAATCAGCGATAAGCTATCACAACCATTAAACGCAATCGACAACAATATAATGTGTTTTTCTTCGATTTTCTCAACAAAAGATTAGTTTACTAGGCAGCGAACGTGAATATATTACATATAATATATTACACATAAATCCTAAGAAATACTTACACACTGATTTATTTGACTATTCAATGTGATACAAGGTGGCTGTGTTAAGCTTACATATGTATATATAAGGATGTTATCAAGCATTCTAAACATTTGCAAATTGGACTAACTGTGCCAACTAATAATTTAACAAACTTGAACGAAAAAAAAAATACAGGCAGTTTATTTAGCGGTAATGAAAGAATAGGTGTGATCCAAATGTCCTAATCAATTACGAAGATTGGGCCATTTCTCCCACACGTTAAGAAACAAACTAACAATGGAGCAACATAAAACAATGGGATATTAAAAAATGCTATATCTTCCAAACGGTGACCCGGATTCCATCTCCCAAATCCACACCACACATAACGCTATTATTATGAATGAAGACTTCATAATAAACGGAAAGAGAGCAGTTTCTTGGAATAAAAAAAACATTTCATTGTGAAAAAAACTACGTACATATTTAAAAAGTAACTAACAGTGATTCGTTTTAATGCAGCGTTTTGGTACAAAATTTATTCTGTGTTTTAAATATAGCATAGGAAAATTGTACACATTATTTGTACAAGCCTCTAGGTTTTTGTGTTTTCCCAGGGTGACGTCTCGAGTTTACTTAGTTAATACACGTTATAATTCAACGTCATTAATCCGATACGGGTGCATCTAACATTCATAACATAGATGAGTAAATGAAATTCATTATTTTACTCAAACAAGAAATAGGATCTTCCATCGGGCGATCTTGTACGTCCTTAAATATGGCTTTGCCTGGAACAATTTCGAGTTCAAATACATTCATACGCTTGAAATAATCCACAAAAATAATTATTTGGCGATTGATCTTTTTTACTTTTATAATGGAGGTAATTTTTACAGAAACGCAGATCAACAATAAATAAGTAGATAAATACAATTTGAAATGTGATATATTTCTAATTCATGATTATGTACAACATTCTGGCTTTATAAAAGAATAGGCAGGCATTCTTTTCAGTTTTTGTTTATTATTTAGAATCGGGAGATTCCATCTGTCACGATAGATGGAATTTCGATGCATCAGCAATAATTCTATATAATCAAGACATTTGTAACGCGTTATTTAATTCATTATTATTACCAACAGGTGTCGCAGATTGGACTGCTGCCGAATTTTTAGTTTGTTTTTTATTTTTTTAATGTAAACACATACACGAGAATACTGACAGATGGTGATAGGTATACCGAAGTCTCATCTGTGGAATTCTATGACGCTAACCATGGTGCATATTGCTAAACGCTGCATGTGTAGTGTTGATCCTCCAACGTCATAGACTACAGCCCGAGATTCACGCATCATCCTTATCTACTTCTTCTTCTTCGTGTCAGCGACGTCAAATTATTTTCTCCCAATATCTGGCAACTTCGATAGCTCGTGTGTTGCCCAGCATTAGGTCCTGAGATGTGCAAATTGTTGGGCACATGGAGCAGCATCGTAGGTGTGAGGCGGTCTGCAGGTCTCCACAGTCGCACAATAGTGTCTCTCCCTGCCAAAGCATTCCCCTCCGCTCGAGGTTGTCCTTTGTTCTACCAACTCCGGTTTTTAATCTGTTTAGGGATTTCCAGGTCGGCCAGCCAAGGCTCTTGCCAGTTGGGAGGCCTTCCTTTGGAGTAATGAAATCCTCTGGTGCGATTTGTTGCCAGAGTTGGAGTCTCTCATTTTCAGGGCCGGATGTGAGAGGTTGTGTGGATTTCAGAAAGCTGCTTCGAGACTTCAATCTTGGTGTTGGGGGTATCTGATTATACAAGCAGTGGGACGGTTGGTTGATTGCCTTACGCATTTCTTCGGCGCATATGACTTTGCGTCTTATGTTCGGTGGTGCGATACCAGCCAAGGGGATTATAGTTTAGAAATGGGTGTTGGTTTGAGGCAGCCTGTGACGACTCTGCATGCATCATTCAGGGCAATATCCACTTGATTACAGTGGGCTGATCGACCCCACACTGGTGCCGCATATTCTCCGGCTGAGAAACAAAGTGCTAAAGCTGAGGTACGAAGAAGGGATGGTTGGGCTCCTCAGTGAGTGTTGGTCAGTTTGCGGATGAGGTTGTTCCTTGTTGCAACTTTCTGTTTGGTGTTGCTGCAATGACGCCTGAAGGTGAGGGTGCGATCTAGAGTGACTCCGAGGTATTTTGGATGGTCGCTATGTTCCAGTACTCTACCTTCCCACGTGACACGAAGCTTTCTGTTAGCTTCCCTGTTTCTAAGGTGGAAACAGCAGACTTGTGTCTTTGATGGGTTAGGTTTGAGATGGTTGGTTTCGTAGTAATGGGACATCTCGTTGAGTCCCTGGCTTAGGATGTCCTCAACTTCTTCAAACGTAACTGCTTGTGCTGCCAAACCTAAGTCATCCGCATATATGAAAGACTTTGTGTCTTTAGGGGTGGGTTGGTCGTTTGTATATATATTAAATAGTATGGGAGCAAGTACACTGCTTTGCGGTAAGCCGTTCTTTTGGTTACGCCATCGGCTGGTTTTCCCCTGAAAATCCACTGCGAATCTCCTGTTATGCAGCATAGCCGCGATCATCTGCACTAGCGAGAAGTCACCTGTCATTCTGTACAATTTACTAAGGAGTGTGCTGTGCGACACTGTATCGTATGCAGCGGTTAAGTCGACGAATACCACTCCGGTCACTTTCTTTAGTTCGAACCCGTTTTCGATATGTTGGGTCAGGTTTAGTACTTGCCCAGTGCATGACTTTCCGGGTCGGAAGCCCGCCTGCTGGGGTATCATTTTAGGTTCGATAAAGGGGGTGAGTCGGTTGAGTAGTATTCGTTCGAAGGTTTTAAATATATGGCATAGTATCATCCTTATTATTACAGAAATTAACTATGAATGGGTGGTCTTCACGGGACGACTTTCGTCTACAAACAATTTTAATTAATAGGCTATGACTGTAATTTTACGGGTGATGGATCAAATCACACCAACTATTTTAGAGCTCATAAATCGATTAAAAATACTTTTTTTTAAAAATCTCTGCCGGGGATCGAACCCACGACCTTTGGCTTGCAAAGCAAACGCTTTGACCATTGAGCTATGACCAACGGCAGAATTACAGAAATTTACTTCACTTCTTTGTTTCATTTACTGTAGTCACATTTAATCAATATAATCGTTTTAAGCTTCTAATAGAACATAAGAATTGTAAATAAATAATAAGACATGATAAAGCACATAAAAAATATAGTTTCATGGACTCGGACTATAGTATAAGGGAGATAATATAGAAAAATTCATAAAACAGTCTGCATTTTTTATAATTCACTCTAAATTTTACGCAATTTGAGTGATAAACAAAAATTTCAGCGATTCTCAATATTTCATCACAACAGTATCGTATCATGAGACATGTAAATGTTTTAAGGAAATGTCAATTATTTGATCGTAAGGCGAGATTTTTGTCTAATTAGCGTGGACACAATACTCCAGATGTTTCTTGCAAAACAATAACAAACAATAATCCGGGCATTACACACGATCGTAAAGAATATTTCGGTGGGACGAAATATTATTACATGATCATTATACCAGTGACTGACGGCGATAAATCAGCGAAATAACACAACTGTGCACATCAGGGGTAACAAAACTTTCACACCTGCTGAACCACAACTTTATTACATCTAATAATTTAATATTTACGTATCTATGAACATTTGTGAATAAATTATAATATAATTTCATGCGTGCCCATGATTATGAAAGTGGTGTAAGTCATGTTTTATTCGTTCTGAGATATTTAAAGGTTTGTGTTTTGATGTTGGTTGAAAACCAATGAAAGCGACAACTTCATGTTGCATAAAATACCGTATTTAGATTTTTTAAATTAATGTTGGATGAAGATTATATTAATTCACAACATTGGGAACTGAAATAAATGAATAACTCGTTTTTTACAATTTCTTGGCTTACGCCACTTTCATAGTTATGGGCACATTATAATCTCTATTATTCAAATAGTAATTTTATTCACTGTATAACCCTTTCATTACGGCTTGGTGGAATACAAATTATACTGTCAATTATAAAACTAGTATTTTTAGCATAAATGTACTTATCCGGTCTATTTTCATACATCACAATGGTTCTTGTATCCTTAAGCTATCAAAAGATGCATAAAATACCATTCTAAGAAAGTAACAAAACGATATATCACGGCTACCGATGTCAACGGTAGGGGAATCTTACACGGCATATATCGGGTACCGATGCGAACAGGTTAACTAGGTTCGAAATATTCAAATCTATTGTCAATTTGCACTACCACCACATATTCAAGACAATTATTTATTTACTGTTCACATTTGTTTACAAAATTAAAGCTTTAACAAAACTGTTTACGCAGCAGACTTCGTCCATTGTTTAGCTAAATAAGTAGATTTCTATATAATACCTAACTACCTACCCAATATGAAACAAATATTCTAGAATATTCTCAAATAATCTAAAAATAATAAAACTACCCACATCTTGAATGCTTAAAGTACTATCATCTTTGGATCAGAAACGTAAAGTCGGTATACTTACTGCTGGTCTTTGCCACGGAAGCTTCTCTGCGTTCTTCGAGTTCTTAAAGCGATCTTACAGCAAGTGATTAGAGAGAGTTCAGTGAGATACGTGTTAAAATATTCATATTAGAGAAGTAAGAAATATTCATTTATATATTCTGAATCTTAAAAAAAAATAGATTAATATACACTTGCAATCTTCCCAAGTCGTAAGCAAATACAACACATAATTTCCGCATGCAGCATTCAGCCTGAGCGTGATAGGAGGTTTAATGCCAAGATGAGCTGCTTGTTGAGCATGTCTGGTCGTAACTGTAGGCGGAGGCAAGAAACGGTGTTATGTATACGACAGGTAGGCAACGCGATGTGAGAATCTTTGTTTCGACTCACCTGAAGAAATTAGTGATAGATGCTCTTCCGCTAATTTGTCCATTTCTCAGCGGGCGCTGGCGCCGATGGGAACTGCGAACAGAGACAGACACACAGGTAGATCAGGTGACTATTATGCACAACAGTTTTATGTAAACACGCGCGAGAGAACACTTCTAGACGATATCTCATATGAAACTGCCAATGTAGCCAAAGATATCTCATATGTAGTTCTACACACGTTCATAACTTATGTGTTGACAAAAAATTCAAAAGGCATCCAATCGTAATTTTTTTTTTTATGTAAACGCGTGCAGGAGAGCACATCCGGTCAAGACCAGTGCACTCTATGACGCTCAGCCAGGGAGGCTGGACGCTGCATGCGGGAAACGTGTGTTGTGTTCGTATTTGTGTGTGGGTTGGGGAGATTGCAAGTGTATATTTATCTGTTTCTTGAAGAGATCCAGATCGTAGGAAGGAGGAAACACAGACGCTGGAAGAGCATTTCATAGCTTACCGGTGGCATTAAGGAAGGAACTTTGGAAGCTGCCAGTTCTTGGTCGACATATATTAACCGTGTATGGATGTTCGGCAAGTGTAAGACGAGTTTGTCGACTGTCAGTGGGTGCAGAAGGAATTAGTTCTTTAAGTTCCGAAGAGCAGCGACCGTGGTAATAACGGTAGAAAAGACTAAGAGAACCAATCTTACGTCTGTGTTCCATTGATTGTAGATTAGACGTAAGGGTGTCATTGTTTATCAAACGAATTGCTCTTCTTTGAACTGAGTCAATTAAGTTTAGAAGGTATTTTTCGGCTCCAATCCAAAGGTGACTGCCGTATTCAAGGATAGGTCGGATTTGTCCTTTATATAGAAGAAGAAGTTGTTTATCGTTGAAATACCGACGTGATCTATATAATAAACCTAGTTTTTTGGAAGCGAGACCGGCTTTACACTTAATTGAATCATAATTGGAAATCGTTTTAACATCCTTGCTTTCCATGAAATATTTTTTCCTATACCGTCGACCCTCGACAGCTAGGATTACCACACTATGACAGGCATTTTTACTTAAATATAATTATAAATTTCAATTGTGTGAAAAATAGGTACTTTTGACAACGTGTGTAATTGTCATAAAATATCGGGATTCGAACTCACGATCGCTCGCGTGACAGTGCGTGTCTAGGTTATCTCGGCTATCAATCTCGGCAGATGGACCAGGTGAAGATTACCCGGCAAAGTCATCTCAGTAGAAGTGATGATCTGGCGACTTGATTAGGTTTTAGACGACTCTGTGATTACGTGATGGTCTGTGGGGATTAGATGAGGTGCAAGTTGGATTGCATACTTGACATAGTTCGCTGGCGATTTTTGAAACAGAAGTTTGCAGCACATAAAACAACTTAATCGCGATATATTTGTTACATTCGATAGCTTATAAACGAACACAGTTATCTAACAATAATTTTAAACCTAAACGTAGCGTTTAAAAGGTGATTGTACCAATATATATTATAATAATATTGTTGTAAATTAAGGAGAAAAATAAATATATTACAAATATATTTCTAACGACATGTTTCGGCTTTGTCGAGAAGCCATTCTCAAATGTGTTTTTTTTCACTATTATATAGTTTTCCGTTGTAAGGCAATACAAATACCCCCCAACCATAAAAATGTATGTCGTAGCATGTTTACTAAAATAAGCCACATTTAAAAATGTGCCTAGAAAACCATCAACTCACAGTTACCGTTTTGGGTTCTAAATAACAAAAAAAAAAACAGAATTTAAAAGCATCACAATTTTGAATCATAAAGTTCAAAGCTTTTAAAATCTTGAAACATATTTTCATAATAACTTTGACTTTGGCAAGAAATATCATCTTTTAGAACGTTTTTTTTAAGCCCATGAAGATTATATTTTCGATTAAATAATCTTCTTCTCTATCTGCTTTCAACTTGTGACTGCGATTCGAATACCTTTCACGGATTCATTATCTTGAGTACTTATGCGCAGTGGACAGAATTGTTCAGAGAAGACTCCCGCTAGCCCTACGAGTTACGAGCATCTAACTGATCACAATCTGGAAGATTTCATTGTCCTTAGGTGTGATAACGAGTGTGAGGCAGAAAACTTCATTCCATTTTCCCATTGCCTTTCACACCGCATTATCTGATGAAAATTAGTTACGAGTGACTAAGAATCATTATGTAAATATTTACGTTTAAACGTGTTTAGCGCGTCAATTCGCACCAACAAAGGTTATCAATTAACATAATGGTCAATTCTGTTGCAGGAATTCAGAGTATTTCGCGCTACTGAGCCGCTATAATACCTTTGCCAACTGATCAAATAATATGAGCAAGTGAATGCGTCGCATCGGTAACGTTTTATTGAAGAACAAGTCATGAAAAATTTACAACCGATGAATGATGGAAGAACACAATTGGGACATTGATTATTATTCAATGTGAATACAATACAACCTCCTATAACGTTTTCATAACCTCTCCTCCCCGGTGATGTCTATCGACTACACATTGCTTGTAATAACTTAAATATCTCTGTAAATATAATACACACAGGGTTCAGATTTTAGGTATTCCCCCTTAATACATTTACGTATTGAAAAAAAATAAAATATTTATAATAATAGGCACTCATCGGGAGCAGGAAATATTTTTCTAAAATCCGGAATAAATTCACCACTACACTCAAGACGCGTCAACTGTCATGTATTCATTCGACCTGTCGGAAGCGTGTGCAAAAATAAAATTTAAAAATACCCAGATGCGTCGGCATCTATACTCCTCACTCTCGCTGACGTACTAATATGAGTGAGCGAGACGGGAAACCTCAGTTGGTCGGCTAGTTATGCTAGAAATGATTTCGATGCGCGTCGGCTCATCGATATGTCGACAGGCTAAGTAGTGTTAGTAGCTCTCGGAAGTTCACGCACCAAGGTGCGTCTGGCCGTTTGAGGTCTTCGTCTGATGTTTTTCATGTTTTTAGCTATTAAATGTCAATTATTACTGCTTATTGACATCAACTATTATCTGTTTCGATTTAAAAAAAAAAGCGTGCTTTAGAGGAGGATTGTAGTGGACATTAAAATTCCATGAAAATATTTATTTTGGATAAAAGTCTAATTTTTTGGATGGTGGATACGTTTCAAATACTACTCGGTGGAAGAAAATTTGTGCACGAAATGATAAGATATACAAATAAAAATAGTAGATAGGTTCAAAACTACTCAACAACAAAAAAACACCTTTTATATGTTAAATATATTACATATTTAAAAAATATAAAAAATACAATTACAAAGCCACATTAAATTTTAAAAATTGGGGAGTAAAACCAAAGTGATCGCGATTTCGATTGACGGAATAAATAAAGCTAATTTATATGTCAAATGGATAATTAGATAAATAGGATAGGATATGCTAAAAATATAAATAGTGTATGATATATAGTTTTTTATTCTTACATATTCACTTCATATTGGAGAATGGTTGCTACAAATTGCAGCCACATATTTATCAGCTGCCTTGACCCAACCATTTTACAGTTAAATTTTGACCAAGATGGTTTAGGTTTTTTGCCGATTATTATGAAAATGAAAACTGCTCCAAAACGGTTAACAGTCACTGTTCTGAGGTATGCCTATCACTGGCGACGACTCAATAAGGTATATTGTCTCCAATAGGTTAAATAAAAAAAATACCGACAAGAAGTTAAGAAAGGCGTGTCATACACGAAATTTCATAGATCAACGAAAAGGCGAGAAATTTTACCACAAACAACGATGGCGGAACGTAAAATGAGATATTTTATAAGAATTCAACAAATTTGCGGTTTTATGCATACAACAAAACGACTTTGATGTACGGTATCGCAGCGAAGATGCTCTAAAAATATTGTCTCGGAGACTAGCAGATCTGTTCAGGAATCTTGTGATGTTATGATTTAATGAATTATGCATGCCGTGTTCCATTAGTGGCTTGAAACGCTCTTCTCTACAAAATTTCACTTTTGGAATAACTCGAGAAATTTTACCACAATGTAGTAATGGTGGATGTACGAAAAGATATTTGAATAATGAAAAAAAAAACGAAAACCACTGAATTGTGGTTTCATATGTAAAATAAGTATGCTATTCGTAGTTATAAAATTATGATTAAAATGATTAAAAACAATTTGAAAACTCCTGGAATTTTCACATTCTATAATAAAATGTATGTATAAACATACTCAAGTGAGGACTTGTTACTGACTTCATCGAGAGCGAAACCGCGGTCTCGGAATTGGTAAGTAAACAAAACTAAAGTGATTCGTTTTAAAACGAGTTAATTAAATGATTTTTAATGGCATTACAATTTGTCAATCTTCTCTTATTTAATGCAATAAAGATTTTAGCAATATTTATATCACATTTTTCGATAAGAGAAATGTGAAATAAGGTAATGTTTGCTGTGAATTTATACGTGTATCAATTGTTGAATAAAAATAAATTATCTATTTTAAAAAAACCTATTATTGACATTTTTTTGTAACCCTTTTTATTATCACTTGAAAAAGCGTTATTTTTTTCAATCTATTTACTATTCATTTTGAGATCCATTATAAATAATAAATGTTTATTTATTTACTTTCTTTTTACATGGATCACATTGAGTATGACCTCTGTTTATGAGAATGCAGTTTCGACTAACTCGTAGCCTTCTTCAATCCGTCACTGTCTAGTGACGCATTGAAGATAGTCGAAACTAAATGTAATAACAAGGTAAATAAATAAATATTCATTAAAGCCTTATTACTTTATTTTTATAGTTTTTTTTAGGGGGACATTATTTCGCTTACTAATAAGAACCCAATACTTTGAAAGGAGGAGATAGTAATGCCATTTTTTTTCTTTTGTAATAAAAGTTTTTGAAGCTAAAATAAAAGGTAAGAACGTTATTTTTTTAATACTTAAATAATATACATGTGAAATCAAGAAGTGAGGATCTATTCATGCTTACTAAATTGTTGGAGGTGAGATCAGTGCTTTTACTTTAATATTTTACAATAGATATAGGATTATGCAGGCAAGAGCTGTAAGTTTATCAGTAATTACGTACGGCAATACACATTAAAAAAAAAATGTTTAAGTATTAGTTATGAATTATTCCAAAAAAATATTTTGATTAGTCGACGACATATTTTTGGCTACGTCGAACGGCCATTATTGAGTACTCCACGCAACCGAATCATGTTGTCATGAAATAAAAAAAATGTGGATTAATTTGGAATATATATTTCTTAAATTTAATTTTAGGGAATTCCACCATCCAACGAAACTAAACGTTATTACTTCTTTCAGAAAGATTGCTTTGTAATAATAAATTATTTTTACAAATCATGAATATTTAATACTATTTCACATTTATTTTATATTACACAAAACAATGTTAAATAAAATTTTATTATTACATCAAATTATTATAATAATTGGCCGACCCCCTGCAAGATGGACTGACGACATAAGAAGAATAGCGGGAGTGGCCTGGATGCGGAAGGCAGAGGATCGAAGAGGTTGGAGACTCATGCGGGAGGTTTACGTTCAACGGTAGACGGATACGGGCTGATGCTGATGATTATCATAATTAATAATTATGCAGTTACATTATAAACAGATTTAATGTTTCCTTTGTTAGTTTTTATCCCGCTTCTTCCATAATATGTAGCTGAACGTCATAGAGTGCACTGGTTTCGACAGGTTGTGCATTTCTGCATGCGATTGCATAAACAAGTTTACAATGGACAGGGAGGGCTTACTTATGAGACTGCGATTCTATATTTTTAATGGCACATTTTGGGCGAATGTTTGGATGGAATTTTCGATAATGGAGGACTGTAAAATAACTGTTCCACATGGAAACAATTCCCTAGGGACGGACCTGGTGTTTGTCAATGTGCACCGTCATCTGTCATCGACACTCATCCATTCATTGGTGAAGATGAGACTTGCACGTTTTGTTGATGTATAAACACACACAGAAAAAAGTTCTTATATCTATCCTTATATGAGACTATCTAATGTTCCTACATATATAGGGGTTAGGAAGAAGTCAAGAAGACAAGTCGATATTGGTCTTTTATACATGGGCAGCAAAAATATATGACGGTTAAATATAACAGATTAGAAGCAAAACCGTCAGATCATTTTGCCGCTCCCTGTACTATATAATAAAAATAATATGATATAATGTAAGGATACTCTTGCTGATCGTTGCGCATTGTTATATTTAGCATTCCAACAGTAAAAATGCCGTTTTTCAGTCTTTCTGCCAAATTATAGAATAATCATACCTATTGACGAAACGTTTGTTTTGGATTAATTAAACCTAACCTAACCTTACCTGATCCAAATCATATGATTAGTTTTCAATTTAAAAAAAAATAACTTATTGGTGTGTAACTATTTTATCATTGATTTTATTGTCGGTCGTCTAAAAAAGTATGACAAACGTAATTTTTAACCGTAAAATGTTGAATCAAATAATGGCATACGCTGCTAGTCAGCATTACCCATCATTTATAACATATACAGTACAATTAAGTGTTACCATAATTTCTTATTACACAAATGTCCATGATCACAACATTCACAACCAGACTATCATGCTCATCTACAATTATATTAAGTAAAAATCTATGTATTAAAAATGAAACATTATTTATAACAAAAATATAAAATAAATACATACCTCGATGGTGATTTGAAAACATTTGCAGGGAATCCAAAATAAAGTCAATCGGAGCACAAAATCACTGAACGTCTTCAGAACAAACAAAAGAAGCCACTGAATGAAAACTGAACACAATGGAATTATTTAAACCATTCAAACGCATACAGGAGAATTCCAATGGAAAATATAAATGCTTATAATAGAAACGTTCTTAGAGATATTTTGTCGGCTATGAATATAATGACCAGATTATCAATGGTGTGCAATTCGTATATTTATTCATAAAACATTGGGTAAATGTATAGAAACTATTTTCATCTTATGCTGAAACATCGTGAAATTTAAAATTTATTTTAGTTAGCTTTAAGGTAAAAAATATGTATACACAAGATCATTTCATTTAAAAGATTTTTATGAAAATTAGAAATGTTACCATACTTTGATTACAAAGATTAATTGGTTATTTATGAATTAAAATATTTAATATAAAAAAGAAGGCAAAGTGCAGTGAAAATATGAATTCAATATGATGATTATTGTCTGTGATTTATATTATTATCGTTAAGCCATTCCAAATGAAGGGTATAGAATATAAATTATAACGGAACAAGTAGACATGTGTCAAAGCTATTTTTAGTTCCAGAATTTAGTACGTATCATCAATAAAACAATAAAAACAATGAAATTTGTAATAGTGCAAATCTAATTATTATTTTAACACTAGGTATCTGAAATACGATGTGATTTTTTTGTGAAAATATTTTTTTAAGATTTTTTTGAATTATAAATTAACACTCTTTTTAACAATACGAATCAAATCACAAAAAAAGGGTTTTTTTTACTTTTGCCCTCAAGAATGTTTTCTAGTGGATAGTGAAATAACTTTTTTTTTTAAGCCAGTAAAGAATCCGGTTTGTGTATGCAAGATAAGTTCACGTGAATTAAATTATGAAGGTTTCCTCCTGCATGAGTACTTATATTGTTTATTAATTTTTAAAAAACACGAAGAAAACAAAAAACAGACTTTCTCGAGTCGCCCACACACCTGTGGAATGTACCGAACTAGCGTCGCGTTGACAGATTGACTTTTGTAAGTCGCCGCTCGCGTTTCACTCGCGATATGACTGAATGAAAGCGTTCCGGGATTGTCTGGCAGCTCGTGCGGTTCACTCGGAGCACGTCTGATGGTCGGCGCGATACGGGACGCAACGCGGTTTGCACAAAACAGACAGTGGCATGCTATGTTGACAACGGGCCTTGTGTCCGCTGCGCCATGTTAGAATCACCTTACCTGTTGGTGAGCGGCTGTATGGTCATTTTACGAACACGTGCACCATAACCCTTTCTGTCACCAGAATGAATCGCGATACGCAAACAAAAACACTATGGAAATAATGGCTTTCGGATTGAGTATACGGCATCTTATTATATTCTGATGTTTTTACACCATTGAATCATTCAACAAAAGTATGACTGTTTTTTTTTACTAATTTTAGAATCCTAATTTTTAACAATCATTTGATTTTTATTGCATACTTATTTATTAAATAACATATGTACATATCAAAAGTAAATTATTTTCGGCTTATAATTACACATCATTAAGTAGACATTCTTTCAAAGATTTTGTCGAATTTATTACGTTAGTCATGTTACAAAATTTATTAAATATCTACATGAAAAAAAAAAACTTGACGTTTGTATGTTTAAATTCAAAATATATATTTCAGCAACTTTTATTGTAAAATATGTATATTTTAAATAAGAAATGTTTTTTCTTCACTATTCACTTAAAATATTTCAGTTAGGTTTTATTTTATACACTATTTAAAATAAAATTGTCATGTCGTAGGTATGTTATTGCATATTTACCTATTCGACAACTGTAAGCTTTATGAACATGCACTGTTTTTATGTAATTTTTGAAATGTCAAAGTTTGACGTTTGAACACAAGTGATTATTATTGTAAAGGAAACGCTTCTTAAAATTTTATTTCTACACTATTATCGGTAAAAACCATGAATTAAAGTCATTTCGGTATTTTGATAATACTGTAATGTTGTAATATTTATTTTACCGTATACAATAAAAAAAAAACATTAAAAAATAGAGATTCCTATATTGAACATTCTTTTGGTCATTAAATGTTTTATTTGAAGTGATTAATTTATTATTATTAATTAATATAGCCTTGTTTAAATGTTCCTTATTACATTAGTCATTATTGTTTTATTTCAGTTACCATTTCCTGTTAAGAAATTTAAATACATTTCATTGTTAGATATGAAATCTATTACATTACTAGGAAGTCCTAAGCTTAATCAAACATTTTCATCTATGCGAGCATTTTCAAAGGCTACTTCTTCTGAAGTTTTAACTGCATATTTAACCCAATGTAAGGAACCACCTTGGACATCTTATTTTATAAAGGTATGCTCTATTTTTAACCATTTAGAAAACAAGTAATTAGATATCCTGTTCATATTGTTTATTATATTATTTTTAACACACTTTAAATATTGTCAATCTAGTATGAATGTGATAAAATAATATAATATCATATATATACCTGTTTGTATTTGACCAATCATGATAGTACGCACACCATGCATCTTATAGTATTGACAAGCTTCCATGAAGTCAAACATATTTATCAATTTTTACGTCTGACTTATACCATGCAGCAACCCTTAATACATTTGTGTAAGCTATATTATTAGATTTGTATATTATATATATAAATGTGTATGAATATTCGACGCTTGATTCTCGTGCGAAAAAGATGAAGCATCGAATATTCGACGCTCATCTAAACATTTTCTTTAAGGTTTATATATCAACCACCTATGGTTTTTTTTTTGTATTCCATGAAAAAGGTACTGGACCTTTGATATTTTAATAATATTAGTTTGAAACATATCATACGTATTCATACTTCAAGCTTTTAAAATGTGTTATGGAAATATACTCTTAAATTGAAGATGGTGTTCAGGAAGGCCGAAACATGTAATCATTAAAATAAATTGTGAATTAAAACTAAATATTTTAAATTTATTAATTTTTTAATTAAAATTAATTTAAAATCATATTATATATCTTCTGCAACATGTCTGAGATCTGTTTGTTTGTTCTTGATAATATTTTCTGAGCGGCTCCACTCACTGAGAGTCAGTAGTTGTTAAAATTGAAAATTAAAATTTGAAATTAAAATTGTTAAATGTTTTTAACTCGTATTTTCCTTTTTGTACGTCTATGTAAAATTCTAATTATGGCTCTGGTGGCTGAATAAATAAAATTATTATTATTATTAAAGTGGTAAAGTCGTTTGTCATTTAGACGGTGTCGGTTAAAGCTTTATTTTTTAAAATTGATTTAATCGAATCTAACATCTAGACATGTCCTCGGTGGGGTTAAGCCACCCCATAATGGCAAAAGAAAATATTTACAGGTCTCAGGTGTGTCAAGTTAATCATCCGATCTCCTTAAAAAAAATACTGATTATTTAACACCCAAATATTTATCTGGTACTACAGCCGCAGTCTATGAATGTTCCCGGGCTCTTGCCATGGAAGGTCTTGGGAACCATCTATGTTTCCATTGGGACCACTACATATGCAGGTGTTCTAGGAAGAGGCATAGACAATCTGAGCTTACAGAACTGTATAATGCCAATTCACGGTGTTCATATGCTCTTAATATAGAGCATATATGGTAACCAAATGAAAAAAATACTTTAGGAGGCACGGATGGTTCAGATATCCAAAAAATATGATGTACATGTCAAAGAAGATTGCTTTTTAGTGTAAAGAGATTGATCAAACAGTTTACATAGAATGTTATGGACTGTTGATAGTGCTTAGAGATTTTATTTTTGAAACCATTTGTTACATTTTATATATGTTTGTTTAATTTTTTGTTTTGTAGTTTTTTTTTACTTTTTTATTTGATGTGTATATTTAGCTATTTGACAAATCACAAATTACCTAATTTGTCATACATGATAAATGCTTTTTGCACCTCAATATATATAGCTTATTTTTAAATAACTATATTTATTGCTTAATACATTGTTTGCGGGCATTATTTTATGCTGATTACAGCCTGGCGCGGGCGATTTTTGGGTTCGCGCGCGAGTTTTTTTATAATTTTTTAAAAGTCTATAACTTTTGAAATAATAAATAATTTTACTGAAATTTAAAATATAGTTTACCTTATTGTGCAGCAATGTTAAAATGATGGTAAACAAACACAAAAAAACATCCTTTAAAGTAACACTTCACATAAACACAAATATTTTAGAAATGTGAACAAAACATTTCTACCATTCATCCCTTCATCAGGTAGAAAGAACCCCGATTCTCCGTACAAGTTGAAAAAAATATTGCGCATTGAAGGTCAAAAAAAAATCAAGCCACTGGGATCTGTGTCAAGGTTTCTTCGAGCACACAAAAAATAGTATATTTTTAGACATTATTTTCTTTTCATAATTGATAAATTAAAACTAAAGCATAATAATTACAAATTTGGTAGTGAAATGTATAGTTTGAAGTAAGATATAGGATTTAGCAACAAAATCCGTTATTACGCAACACGTATTATTATATTACCCGACGTCTATCACCAGAGAGTAAAAAACGTATTACTACGTCTCCCTCAAACAATGTGTTAAAATATATAAAAGAGAATGTCAATCTATGAGTTCATTGTTGAATGTCAACATCTCCGCTAAGGTCTGCTGTTTGCAGTTCAAAATCATTTTGAATATTGTCATTAAGTTTCCGAGCTTTTTTAACTGTACATAATTTTTAACCTTTTTCAGTACAGTAGCATAAAGGATGATCAATTTGGCTTTTCAAATTTCAACTGGGAAGTCGGTAATTCAAACTACCAAATACTTAGAACGGGATGTTATCCTTACATCAAATATCACTGCTCCAAGAAGACATATGAAGACCTAACATTAGAGAACAATTTCATGAGAGTTATAAAAATTCTAAACTTAGGTAATATTTTTTAAATATTATCAAACGATCTTTATCATTAGCTTTGTCATTACACAATAGATTAAAAACATATTTAATTCAATGTAGTTGATATATTCACCATGTTATAATTATTATAGCCTGAGGTTAGTTGTCTGAGAGGGACACGTGCCAGCACTTTTTTCATTTTTAATTGTCATGCTTAACGTCAAATTGAAGATCTATTTTAGTTTTGCTTAACATTTTTATTCTTTAGTGTGTATTTTTTTGCAGGTTATACTTTTTTTTTAAAATAAAGATTTATGGTTTCAGGAATTCCATGTCTTCTTTATGGTTTAGCAGCTACACAACTTATTAAACATGAAGAAGTAGTTAATACAGCTCATGGACCTGTTACGATATACTTTTTAATAGAAGAAGAAAAAGGATCGTTATATTAATGTATAATTATAAAAACACTAATCTTTGATTTGATAGGTAAGTGTACTATTCTAGCTGTGATCCAAAATCAAAACATGTGGCCACTACTGCCTCTTAGAACTTGTTACCTGCCAGATTTTTCACCCCATCCCAACTACTATGGTGGGGACAGATTAATCGGTGCTTTGAATTGACGAATTAATAATGTTATTTTATTCTTAGAAATGTCATAGAAATTATCCTAGTAATTTATATCTAGTCATTATTAGAATAATAAATGATTTCATTATCTTTTCAACATTTTATTTTTCTTGAATCCTTGGAATAAAATTTGTGTAATATTATATAAATTTCTATCGGCTATATGTATGTAAAATATCTAAAATATAGTGTTATTTTCTCAAGGATAGAAACATTGTGTGAAATTTCTCAAGGAAAGAGACACTCCTATTCGTTTTTTTATACTATAAGTGGAGTGTCAATCCATTAACCTTATAGACTCATGCTAAATGCTTATGCTAACATTTTTATTTATTTGCTATGACAAGCATTTTACGGGCGATTGATGAGTTTTGCGCTAAAAATAAAATATATTTATTTTAAAGGATTTTGAGTTATTTTTAATGCTTGAATTCCAAAGCTTTTAGAAGAAAAGTTTGTTGTGCTTTTATAGAAATTAATTTTGGATACTATGATTATAAAAAATATAAACCCTATACGGGTTGGCCATTAAAAAAGGACGAAAGCAAAATTCTTATTTAAATATCCCAGAACCAAGCTGGGGAGTGCGATATTAAATTATTTTTTATTTTTACTGCCCTGCCATCTACCACAATATTTTTTAAATACGATTGTCGAAAATAAAAACATACTGTCGTTCAGACCCTACTAAAACTTTTTCATTTCTATCACAGATGTCGTCACAAATAATAATCAGAAATATTTTTTACGATTTTAATAATCGTAAATTAACTTTAAAAATGCCCGTATGCAATTGTAAAATAATTAAGATTTTATAAATTAAATAATCATACCGGTCATTTTATTTTCAATAGACTTTTGATTTTATTGCTTCCGACTTTTATTAATTCGACGACAAAAATAAAAACTCGATTCGTTTAATTTTGTTGCAATAAAAATAACAGTGGTAATTTTTTCGTGTATTATGGTAAAACTTATAACTTTGTTGTAACTTTATAAATATTAAAAATGTAATTTGAAAAAATTTCGGTTCTTAGCGAGTACATAATATAAATAGAACATTTTAAATTCGATTCAAATTTACAACACATTTCCGATGAGCATTTGTTTCCGAGTGAAGTTGGATAGTAATCTAGTCATTTTTAAATGAAGGTTAAAACATACCTTTTCTTGTTTTAGTGACAGATCCACCTCTTTCATTTATCCTACTAATATAGCTTACATAGCCATTATCTAGTCCCAAAGTCTACATTCCAAAATTCAGTTCAATAAGTTTTTAGTCGGCAGTTCTCCGTGAGCATTTTTATATAAAAAAAATATATATTTAAATCCTTCATATTGATTATTCATGATTCCATTAAGAGTAGCTGTTGGCATAGTTTACACTAATGGCTAACACTAAGTTTATGTAAATTTGGCATATCAGTAGTTGAGAATCACAGCAGAAGAAAGATACTTCGTCGCCCTGTTTTAAAATATTTCGTATTGATGTGTTATCATTTTGTCCTAAAGTTATTACTTAGAATGGAAGGATAGCTAACTATTATGCAGCCTCATTGATTAATTAATTCACATGTGCGAAGTGTTATTGTGAGACACGCACATTTCATAATTGAACTTAATTATACCCCCGATAATAATCGTAAACTACAGCTGTTTGCTTATTAATATTCACTGAGTAAGTCGACCGTGATTGCAATACCAGCTGCTGTATAATTTTGGGCGGCTGGAAAAATTCAAATCTTTATTTCGCTGATGCATAAGATAGTATTGTAACAGAAAAAATGAAAATATATATATATTGGTATATTAGATGCTTATGAAATAAATCTCATCAGTTATCTCAGTTATTAAAGATACGATGAATTTGAGTGATTATATTTACGATCCGTATAATAAAGGATTAAACTATCACCCGTATGCGGATACGTTTCTAAAGACTTGAGGTGATATGAGGGCTAAGGGTTTCTCACTTTAATCATTCGAAAATAGAGTAACAGGTTGGTTAACTATAAGTATTTCTCTTCATACGGGTATAAGTTACATCATTATCTATTTACCTATAAATCAACTAAAAATGATTCACATTTACAAAATCAGCAGTAAATTGCTATAAACTACGAAAGATAAAATACATATACGTACTTAAATACTTATCCTTCAATGTAATTTTATACTTCAACCATTGTGTGATAAAATACAAAGAGCATAATTATCTCTAGTAGTTTATTTACTTATAGAATATGTCCATAGTAAAACTGTAATATAATTCAATGTTTACATATATGAGAGTAAGGTAACCTGATTCTTGACACTATTTTGCGAATTGGAATTTCACTGCACAACGCTATTCCAGCTAATTGCTCTCAATGCTATTATTTATTTGCACATAACAATGCCGCTTATTCGCTGACGTTGACAGTAGTTATACTTTCCACTACGTAACATTGGTGTCGTCAATTGACATCACTGCTCAGCAGCATCTGTCATCATTGCCTGCCATCAGATATGCAAGATGACCTGGGTCAACAAACACTGGGCGTACCACATATCTTTTATGTAGTGTTGCCAGTTATCCACCGAATAGTCCTGTGATTTAAGAATCTGTGCGGATTGGACAAAATAATGTTCAAAATTTTCAAATTCGTGTGTAAAATGATTATTTTTTTCCGCTCATTGAGTAAAGAGGCACGCGGCTTTTCAATAGAAATGTTGCGTTTGGTTTACTCAAATTTTTTACCACCTATTCATAGTAAATTCCTGATTTAACAAGGATGATGCGTATCTCGGGCTGTAGTCTTTGACGTTGGCGGATCAACACTCCACATGCAGCGCTTAACCATATGTAGAATGGTAAGCGTCATAGGGTTTCACACATGAGACTTCAGAATTACTATTACCACCTGTCGGAATTCTCCTGCATGCGTTTACATAAAAAAATATTGAGTAATATTTTTCATACATTTATTATATATGCTGATTACAATATACCTGCGCTTGGTCTAGGTCACGTAGTCCAAAACACAAACACTTATTATTTCCGTAGAAAAACAACAAAAATCTGCAGATTTTCATTTATTTATGCATTGTCGGAATGCTTAATTAAAGATTGCCAAACACTTTTTATTTAATACCTCTGGTGTAAAAATGTCAAATGCAAACATTACATGATTTAACATCACACTCTAATTATTTTAGATTATAAGGTTAATGAAATAGTAATTATGTAGTAGATAATTTCTTTACCCGATTTTGGGTCATACATTTAAAATCAATCGTCACTTGCTTAAATATGATTTAAGCTCTTTGTCGTGAGACTTTTTCACACCTTAGAATATATCTTCTCGTCGGCGGGTTTAACTCAATGGTCAAAGCGTTTGCTTTGCAAGCTAAAGGGTCGTGGGTTCGATCCCCCACAGATATAAAAAAAATAAGATTTTTAATCAATTTCTGAGATAAAATACCCTCAGTTCGTGTGAATTTGATCTTTCACCCGCAAAATGCCAGTCATAGCCTTTTACTTAAAATTGGTGGTAGACGAAAGTCGTCCCGTGAAGATCAACCATTCTAAGTAAATTCCTGTAATAATAAAGGATGATGCATGAATCTCGGACTGTAGACTATGGCGTTGGCGGATCAACGCTCCACATGCAGCGCTTAGCCATATGCACCCTGGTAAGCGTCATAGAACTCAACAGATAAGAATTCAGAATTACTGTCACCATATGTCGGTATTCTCCTGTATGTGCTTACATTAAAAAATCACATATTTTATTCAGCTAATATTCTACTGTCGTATGCTAACCAGGTGTAGCACTAGTATTCTGATTCCTTCGCTCAAACATTCGGGAACACCAAACGGTAGAAAATGAAATAAAATCTTGTACAAATTGAAATCTCGTAAGCTAACTTATTTTGCTGTCAAATATGGATGGTACATATTTCATAATGAATATTCTTTCTACTGTTTAAAAATACTGACCGTTTGATAGTATTGGAGGATAAGTATTGGCAAGTCCGTCATTATCTTAGCGTACTATAATGATAACTACTCCGGGACTTTTACATATCTATATATATAAAAGAAAGTCGGGTTATATTTGTTTTTATAACTCAAGAACGGCCAAACCGACATGGCTGAAAATTGGTGGAAAGGTAGCTTAGAACCCAAAAACGTCCATGGTATACTCAAAATTGATTTGATTAAGAAAAAATATTGAACATTTACGTAAACATGTTTTCATACAAGACTATTGTAACTTGACAGCTGTCAGTTGAGACGGTGGCGCCATAGGCCAGCAAGATAACTAAAAATGACGCAATAGTAGGTATTGTAAGTAGGTACCTACGTAAGGTACGGAATATTTTGAAACAAAAAAGAAAACAAAAGGCAGGAAAAAAAGACAAAAATAAAATAAATATTAGTGAAAATATCAGTTTAATCTTTTATTTGTTAAAAATGTTAAAACAAAAAGCAAATGGAAAGGCATCTTCTTATTCTATTGTGTTATATTTATTTTTTATTATTTTCTCTATTTATTATATATTTATGTATACTATTCTAAATATATATTTCTAAATATTTGTAAAAAAAATGGAATTTCGATTCTGTATATCTATATATATAAAAGAAAGTCGTGTTATATTTGTTTTTATAACTCAAGAACGGCCAAACCGACTTGGCTGAAAATTGGTGGAAAGGTAGCTTAGAACCCAAAAACGTCCATGGTATGCTCAAAATTGATTTGATTAAGAAAAAATATTGAACATTTACGTAAACATGTTTTCATACAAGACTATTGTAACTTGACAGCTGTCAGTTGAGACGGTGGCGCCATAGGCCAGCAAGATAACTAAAAATGACGCAATAGTAGGTATTGTAAGTAGGTACCTACGTAAGGTACGGAATATTTTGAAACAAAAAAAGAAAACAAAAGGCAGGAAAAAAAGACAAAAACAAAATAAATATTAGTGAAAATATCAGTTTAATCTTTTATTTGTTAAAAATGTTAAAACAAAAAAGCAAATGGAAAGGCATCTTCTTATTCTATTGTGTTATATTTATTTTTATTATTTTCTCTATTTATTGTATATTTATGTATACTATTCCAAATATATATTTCTAAATATTTGTAAAAAAATGGAATTTCGATTCTGTATATCTATATATATAAAAGAAAGTCGTGTTATATTTGTTTTTATAACTCAAGAACGGCCAAACCGACTTGGCTGAAAATTGGTGGAAAGGTAGCTTAGAACCCAAAAACGTCCATGGTATGCTCAAAATTGATTTGATTAAGAAAAAATATTGAACATTTACGTAAACATGTTTTCATACAAGACTATTGTAACTTGACAGCTGTCAGATAAGACGGTGTTGCCATAGTCAGCAACATAACTAAAAATGACGCAACAGTAGGTATTGTAAGTAGGTACCTACGTAAGGTACGGAATATTTTGAAACAAAAAAGAAAACAAAAGGAAAACAAAAATATAATTTTTTATCCCAAGTTTTAGTTTTTAAGTAGTTGTTAGACGCGGCATGAACGTGCCATTTTGTTTATTTTGTTTTGAAAGCCAGCCCTGTTATTTGGGGCGGCTAGTTCTATAGATGGCCACTATGAGTGTTCGGGCGCAGTGACACTGCCACCGACCGTCAGTCTCCGTCCGGGAACTCTGAGGTACACAGCATTATCTGCCTCTCAGACGGAAGATAAAATTTTGTCTTCTTTTATTTACGTAGAGTAAATATCAATGTGCTTCTCGGCGAGTTCTTTGACTTGGCGACCTGCTCCTCATCCATCCACCACGCATCCCAATGACAATCTCGGCGATCTGGAGTCGCTTTCGTTAGTCTTTTTTTATGCATTTACGTGCATTAGCTACAATGATTCATAAGGGTTTCATCATTTACGAGTACATTACACTCATGATGACAAAGATCATTGAGATCGCTGTCCTCCAAGATAAATGATTTATCAACAGTTCCTAGAAACTGTTAAATAATTGGATCACGTCAGAGGATACCTCAGTTGTCTATGTCTTCGTCAGCAGAAATAGTTAGGTCTTAATTAGGAGTCATGTCCCATATTGAATATGATGACTAAGAGAACCAGTAGTTGGAATTTATTGAGTTCATAAATAAATTGATGATGATTCTACAATTCTCGTACTTCCTAAGTTGTATTCCTGCCATTTGTCATGATGCTTCAAGTGTTTACCTGTTTTTGTGATTGAGTCATTTGCAACTAGTTATTAACAAAAAAACTCGGGTCAATAAAAGAGGTAATTCAGTCGCGTGGTGGCAGGATGGGGAGCAGATGAACAACACAAAAACTTTTTCTAAAGAAAATTGACATATATATTTCGATAACTTTACAAATTTATGGCCCGGACCTAGGTCCGACTAGTCACAGCATTCAACAGGCCGGGCCAACAACAATACGATCTCGCCGACGCCGGCACACGACTGAGCTGCGCTCGTGATAATTAATTATAAGGTTAGGTAATTAAGGTAATTTTATTTAATACTTAACAATTTTACGGAGGTACATAAAAAATGTGAGCTCAGTATCTATTATACAGGTATTTTATATGAATATTTACCTTATAAGAGTCGAGTTGTGGTAAATACATATTACCGTAAAGCATTGATTAAACCCTCACCATAATAAATTTAGTCATGTTACATGTAGTACATTTCAATCTTAACCTGTTCGCATCGGTACCCGATATATGCCGTGTAAGATTCCCCTACCGTTGACATCGGTAGCCGTGATATATCGTTTTGATGCTTTTTTAGAATAGTTTTTTATGCATCATCTGATAGCGAAAGGATACAAGAACCAATGTGAAATATGAAAGTAGACCAAATAAGTACATTTATGCTTCAAATACTTGTTTTATAATTTACAGTAAAAATTTTATTCCACCGAGCCGTAATGAAAGGGTTAAGGGTCCTATATTATACTATCGAGATACGTTTTACATTAAATAATATTTATCATTGCATATTAAGGTAGTGTTGTTTACAATATTAGTTCACCTTGATTTAGACACGTATAAATAAAAATGTCGGAAGTGGCAGGGTATCATCGCGTTGATAACGTACAATGTTTATTTATTTCTGGGCAATGAGTATTGCGATTAATTATTAACCGTCAACAATACTGGCCCTACTTCATAATGAGATATGTACCTGAGTGGTCCTTGCTTAACCATTAGAATTAACTATTTAGTTATATATATATTAAAGTAACATTAAAAAAAATATTGACTTGATAAAATCATCTGCATTTATGGTCGTTATCATAAAATGGATTTGCATACTTTATAAAAAAAAAACAGTTAATCATCACATCGATTATCAGAATTTTCTCTTTTTATGTTATTGTTGTAATGATTTTTTTTATAAGTGCATTGATTGAAAAAGGAAATCAGCGAGAAAACCAGTGCAACAGCTGTCCCGTGCACCAATGTACGGTGCACCAGACGTCCAGTGCGCCCCACGTCGTTACCGATGAGTCGTAGAACGAATTGTCTGGGGACGAAATGCGGCGAAACCGCTAACTATTCAATGTATTTAAAATCGTGTCGGAAACACCAGAGTCAGATCCTGTCTGCCCAGAAGTGGGTGACGTCGATGGCGTTACTACCGGCCATGATCAGGTCTTCCTGGGTGCAGCTACTCGGACGCAGCGCACACTCAAGAAGGTGTGACATGGTCTGCTCCACGCCGCAGTCACATTCAATCGGTCTGCTGTAAAACTGCCAGGCTTTCATTTGTTTTCTCGTCTTTCATACGCCGGTCCGACGTCTGTTAAGGGACCTCCATATATTCCACCCCTGGTTGTGTCCAGGGGCTAGGTCCTCTTTCGGGGCAATCTAAGCATTCCCCTCAGTTGTGCCTCTCCACATGCTCAGCCGCAGGGTGGCCTCAGGTATTTATAATAGGTAATTATTCAATAATGTATGGTTTACATATAGATATTATAATATATAAATATACCGTGTTAATATACTCGCTCTATTTATTAGCAGTATTAGTAATTAATATTGTTTAATATTAGGACATTTATTTTTCCATTTCTGATTATTTAAATTAGCATATTGCTGCATTTCTTATCGCCGCAGCCCTGAATAATTTTTTTATATTTTTTTACATAAGATAATATTAATCTGTGTTTATTAAAATAGTCATTAATCAAACATAAATGACCCTTATTGGCTGAGCCTATCTTTTACATTAATTAATTACGAGTAAGTACCATCCTTCCTTCTCATTTACTACCTGTGACTCTAAGGTCTGATGATAACTAGCAATTTATACATGTTTTAAGTTAAGCTTAACAATATTATTAAGTAAATATTTAAAAACAGGCGTATACAACTGGTATGGGCAGCATTTGTAAAACTTAAGTACATTCTTAAATGTCTTAAAACTAAGGCGTTTAACCAGTGCATCATCCCTGTATTAACTTATGGCGCAGAGACGTGGAATCTAACAGCACGTCTTACCCATAAAATAAAGGTCACTCAGCGTGCCAAAAAAAGAAGATTTTTAATCGATTTCTAAGCTCTAAAATACCCCCTGGTTGGTGTGAAATTGATCCCTCACCCGTAAAGTATCATTCATAGCCTATTTATCAAAATTGGTGAAAGACGAAAGTCGTCCCGCGAAGACCACCCATTCATAGTAAATTCCTGTAATAATAAGGATGATGCGTGAATGCGAGCTGTCTAGTCTATGACTTTGGCGGATCAACATGCAGCGCTTAGCTATAAATATATAAGATATAAATGCAATATGGTAAACTCACTAACCCCATACTAACTTCGCAGCTATTTGACATCTAACTAATGCACCTAAAATCTCGGGAAGACCTCCAAAAACTTCTTCTCCAAAAACAGGACGGTACAGGGAGGGTTTTCACCAAGTGATCCCCTTCTGTGCGTTTTCTTCTGTATGTGCTTACATAAAAAAAAACAATATATTAAGTTTTAAACTGCACCTAGATAGTCCAGTCTCTATAAATAAAAAAATATATATTTTAATATTTAGTACTTAGTTATCTTATTATGCAATTATGATCATTGTTCTACGATTGTTTATAAATTTAAAAAAATAAAACACGAGCGTAAGAAATGTTGTTTAGTGCCATTACAAATAATGTTTATTATATCATTACCAACAGCTTGCAGATAAGATTTATGAGTAGCTGTACCTTTTCACCCAGTGTTCTAATCAAATAACTACTGTCAAGATAATTAGTTAACTTCGAATAATACTTTATAAACTAGGTTAATAAAATCATTTAATTTACTATTAATGCGTTTTTCTCCTTCTTCGTGTCAGCGACGTCAAATTATTTCTGCACAGTGTCTGGCCCCATCGTGTGTTGCCTAGCATTAGGTCTTGAGGTGTGCAGCTTGTTGAGCACATGAAGCAGGATCTTAGGTGTGAGGCGGTCTGCAGGTCTCCACAGTCGCACAATAGTCACTCTCCCTGCCGAAGCATTCCTCACCGCTCGAGGTTGTCCTTTGTTCTACCAACTCCGATTCTTAATCTGTTCAGGGATTTCTAAGTCCACCAGTCAAGGTTCTTGCCAGTTGGGAGGCTTTCCTTTGGAGTAATGAAATCCTCTGATGCGACTTGTTGCCAGAGCTGCAGTCTCTCATTTTCAGGGACAACAAAACAAAAATAAAGCGTTAAGCTCACACATTTAAAAATAATTACTTTACAGCTGCTATTAAAGTATGATTTCAGGTAATCAGTACAATTAAAATATTTTTTTTACGATGCTTTAATAATTTAAGTATAATACTTGGACTTTACGTAATCCATAGAAACGTATATTTTTAGTTTATGTAAAAGACTCGACATAGTGACAGTATTAACTAAAATAGAGGAGACTCACACCAATATGCTGTAAATCCTTGGCTTAAGGCAGCGGTCGGGGAACCGGGGTAAATTACCCCAAATGGGGTAAAAATGTGTTTTGTGGGGTAATAAGGAAATTTTTCTAGTTTGCTATTTCATAAAACTTACTATTTTCATGTTCACCTTCCTGAAGACCATCTTCAATAATCATTATTGAAGATGGTCTTCAGAAAACCCGAAACATGTAATCGTTAAAATAAATTGTGAATCAAAACTAAATATTTTTTAATTTATTAATTTTTTTAATTAAAATTAATTCTAAAATTATAAATCAGTTTGTTAAGATCACACTTAAACCAGATAATTATAAAGAAATATTTAATTTCTTTATGGTTTTTTTGTGATGTATACATACCATAATAAAATTAAGTTCATCGTGTTTTTATAGTTCAAAATATGTCATTAACGAGTACATACTTATTGTATTAAATGGTACTATGCGATTGAGGGATAGTCCACTACTTGGGTAGAACATTGTACTTGATTTTTCTACGTCAATAGACATTAAATGTGATGCATCGTAGTTGAGGCATCTATGTTTCACAACATAGCCAGTTCTACTAAACCTTTTTAACATATGGTTATTTATTTAAATTGATTGTTTTGAATTAGCCTTACAATGTAATCGTATTATTTTGGTTATATCACATTTTACTCACGAAAAAATACGTAATATTATTGTTAAGGAACATCAGGTAATTCTTCTTCGTAGTATCAATTCGGTGGATTGGTGTGCAGCAACAAAATCTTGCATCTCGATCTCGACTCCTCTCGATCCTCTGCAGTCGTCTTCAGCTCAGCATAAGAGCTACAACTCATGTCCTCGAACACTTGCTGCAAATACTCCCGTCTAGGGCGCCCTCTACAGTTTATACCCTCAACCATCTTTTCCACAATGTCGCGAAGAAGACCATCGAGGCGCATGATGTGACCGACCCATCGGGCTCGCCTCTCTGAGATGGTTATTCAGGTAATTAGAAGGCGCTATTTTCTGGGCTTGTGATGTTTTATATGTACATATTTGTTTTACAATATCCGCTCCATATTTAGAGCATATGGATAACACAAATTGCCTTTTTACAGTTTTGCAAGCTCAGATTGCTTATGCCTTGTCTCAGAACACCTGTATACCCGGAGGTCCATATTGGAACAAAAATGGTTCCCGGAAGTCTCTAGGGCAAGATCACGCGAACATGCATAGACTGCGGCTGTGATACCGGAAACATAATTGGGTGTCATATTTACAATAATCAGCGTTTTTAAGAATGTAGATAGTATGGTAAGCCCGACGCTTCCGATTCCTGGATTTTTTTCGTCCTAAAGTGGTGGCTCAATCCTGACGGAGGCATGTATAGAGCATGCATTTGATTATATCAATTTCAAAAAACTCATGCATTGTCGGGTTTTTAACCGATGGCGTTTGAATGACAAACAAACGCTTTACCAATGGATTATGCCAACCGGTATGTAGTATAGATAATAAAGTAGTTATAGATGGGCAATGTGAGAATACACTTCTTGTATAAATTGGAAATAATAAGTCAAAAGAAACGAAAAATGAAATATATGATATGATAATCAAACACGATGAGACACGTCACGAACAATGAGGTTCTCAGCATAATCAAGGAAGATAGGCACCTAGTAAGAATCATCTCAGAGAGGTTGAAGGTAGAAACTGTGGAGGGCGCCCTAGACTGGAGTATTTGCAGCAAGCGTTCGAGGACATTAGTTGTAGCTCTTATGCTGAGCTAAATAGGATTGCAGAGGATCGAGAAGAGTTGAGATCTAGATGTAAGGTTTTTTTGCTGCAAACTAATCCACCGGATTGATACTACTACGAAAAAGAGTCGAACACAGCAAAATATACACTGTTTGATGTCTTTTGTGGCAGTCAACGTAACAAAGACATTCTGGGAGCCTTTTTCAATGCCCAATTACCAGCCCTGAGAATATATCGAGCACCTTTTTAAACAATTGTTGATGTTTCAATGAACAAACAATGCGATCATTCACACTTGCAAATTGTCCAATAGAATACTTTATCGCTGTAACGAGTTTGTAAGAAGTGCGTAAGAGATAACCAATAAGTAATGAAGATATGTATTTATGATGTTTTTTTTTCTTCTTTCAAAAATACATTATTATTTAGAACATTCGAGTGTAAATATCTCTACCTATTTTCCATTTGTTCAGAAAATACGACATATAATCAGTAAAAAACAACAGTGGCTAACACAGCTTCACTATTATTCAAAGTTTTCAGTCAGTTGTATTAACATCCCCTTTACTTAAGGAAAACGACTTCACGCCGCCGGGATAGTTATCAAAATGCGTGGTGGAGGCATGAGGAGCCGATGAGCAACACAAAGACTTCTTCAGAAGCACTTTGATATATATTTTAGACAGATATTGACAAGCTTGGAGTCCGAGGCGTAGCTTATGCTTTCAGGCCCCGTACGGATCACAACTCGTTACTGGTTGCCGTCAGAGCACAACAAACTCCTCCGGCAGCTACGACAGCGCAACGCAGTTAGTAATGCAGTGGCCATTTTTAGAATTAATGGCGCACCAATGACAAACAGCCATGTCTATTACTAATGACACACCAATGCCAAGACCTGTAAAATAAATCAAAATGGCGTTACAGTACCATATCTTACTCCTTAAATCTGTTAATAAGAGACAAAAGATCGTATATCGAAGGCTTTTGGCACCGGCCTACAAGAGTTATATCGATCTGATATCAGTATATTTTTCTGTTATGTTAAAATGACAGTTTTGGTTTATTTTTCCTTCCTGGAGGATCATTTGGTCATCCTAATTCGAAAGATATTTTACCCAGCTCCTGGGTAATTAACGCGTTAGTTTTTTGAGGCCGTGGAAACCCTGGAACTTATTTCAAACCCATAAGCAATAACTGAAACTTACAGCTATACTCGATCAACGTAAAGTGCCGTCTGTACAGCGCATGTATTGCACTAAATCCTCTTTCGGTTGTGAATCTTGTCATCTTATTAACCCTTTCGTTCCTTCAGTGGAATACAAATTATATTGTCAATACGGCGTGAATATTTCAAACCATTTTTTTTTGCTTAAAACTAGTATTTGAAGCATAAATGTACTTATCTGACCTATTTTCATACATCACATTGGTTCTTCTATCCTTTAGCTATCAGATAATGCATAAAAAACTATTATATTTGACAAAGTTTATTATGTAACTCCATACATTTGGTGGCATTGACACCTGTGGCTTACAGAAAAATTGCTCCTGTGACGAAACCTAACGATATTTATTTACATGGTTTACAGATTCTTATATCTCAAAACTCTGGGCTTGACCGAGAACGCAACGCAGGACAGACAGACATGGCGAATGTGCACAAGGAGAGCCGACCCCAGATGATGTAAAATGGCGAGGCTAAAGAAGAAGAAGACAGATTCTTATAAATAATACATGTAGGTTGATAAAAGGAATGATTGCAGTTCCAAGTTCATACCGTAGATGTCACAATAAGTAATGAAAGTAGCAAAACGATATATCACGGCTGCCGATGTCAACGGTAGGGGAATCTTAGACGGCATATATCGACAACCGATACGAAAAAGTTAAAAGACTTTTAAACCGTGTAATGGGTTTTTAGATCAGGCGGCTGCGTAGAATATTGGAATACGATAGTTTGACTTTATGAAGAATGACGAAGACAGATAAGAGAGACTGTAGCCTTCCATCCTGAAATCGGTCATGAGACGAAGGTGGATTTAAAATTTGAATAAGCTATGACTGTTTTTAATTCATGTCCCTAGGCTCTCGTCGTCCTGGAAGGCCAGCAGAAACTACACATAAAAGAAAGCAGATTAGGCATAAAACTAGACAAATACAATGACAGATTGATGATGATGATGATATTAAGACATGTGAGTATTCAATGTTGTCGATCACTGGCAGAAATGCTTGTAAACATTGAATCCACTTGCCATTATAAAAGTGGTCGCGTTTTTGTATGGAGCATCATATCGAATGTACCGCGACCCCAGACGTTAGTCGTAATGCACGCTCTAATCGCGCGTCGCGAACAGAAGCGCTCGGGTCGAACGATTGGAATGGGACCGGCAGTTTTCCTACGCGGATCGACTAGCCATCACAGTGTAATGTACAGGTGCAGGACATTTTGTATGGCGAACGTTGGTTGGAGTGTGATATTTGCGGTTTTACTTGTGTTATGTGAAGTGACAGTTTCCTCCGTGAATGCCAAGAACTTACACAGGTATTTAATATTATTATTTTAGTTTATCATATTAATTTAGTTCAATTTCATATGTTAAATCGTACTGTCATATTTGGTTGAATTTAGTAGTCATATTATTAACCCTTTCATTACGGCTCGGTTTAAATACAAATTATACTGTCAATTATAAAACTAGTATTTGAAGTGTAAATGTACTTATCCGGTCTATTTTCATATATCACATTGGTTCTTGTATCCTTTAGCTATCAGATGACGTAAAAACTATTCTAAGAAAGAAGCCAAACGATATATCACGTCAACGGTCGGGAATCTTATGACGGCATATGCCGACAACCGATACGAAAGGGTTAATAAAATATTTACACTGTGAAGTACTGTCAAAAAATAGTTTTTTTTAATACTAAAATAATAATACAATTTTTCCAAGAAAAATTGTTTCAATTTGTAATACTATTGGAAAAATTCATATTAAAAATAAAAAGCGTACGTTATAGGAGGATCGACTATAATGTGTTTTGAATTATATATGTTCGTAGGTTTTCAAGGCCAGATTTGGTATTGTGGCTTTTGGGTTTAGCCGTGTGTGGCGAATTTATTTGCACCAATATTTCAACTGCAATTGCAGGGGTCATTTTCAGGGTTGACAATTTTGTGTTGTCACGTCGCAAAATCGTCAAAATCGTCGAAATATTGGTTGCGAAGAAATTTGTCACACACGGCTAAACCTAAAAGCCACAATAACTGTTTTGCATTTGGTATTTAATTATGAGGCTGAAATTCTTGATAATTCCATTTTCGAAGGTTTTTTATGCAATCGCATGCGGAAGAGCGCAGCCGGTCAAGACCAGTGCACTCTATGATGCTCAGCCATGGAGGCTGAACGCTGTATGCGGGAAACGTGTGTTATTTTTGTGTTTGTGTGTGGGTTGGGGAGATTGCAAATGTATATTTATCTGTTTCTTGAAGAGATCCAGATTGTAGGAAGGAGGAAAACACAGGCGCTGGAAGAGGATTCCAAAGCTTACCGGTGGCAATAAGGAAGGAACTTTGGAAACTTTGTAGTTCAAGTTACATAAAAAATATTTTTATCCATCAATTTATATTGTCAGAATGACGATCTGTCATAATGCAATATAAATCTCGAATCCTGGATCATTTGATCCTAAAGGGTGGTTCAATTCAAGTAAACTCGAATATTCGAGTGAGGAGATGCAGTGGATTAAGTTAAGTAGTAGCTGTAGCTTTTGTCATCAGAGTGTGATGGAGAAATGATTTGTTGTGAATAGCACACCATGATTATCAATATCACCATGACCACCATTTATAGTGAGCTTACAGATGTCAAGTTCAGTCATGATAGTTTGTCAGCTGTAAACTACACAAATGGCAGTTTATAAATATTACTGTAAACATAGGAAAATAGCACAATTATTTATTACAATAGAGGTGGACGGGTAAAAATCAACGGGAAAGCTTTATGAGAGAGTATAAAGAAGAAATGTGACCATCACAGGATACTAGTGGCCATGCTACGGTGTGTTAGGTGCGTGGAATTATCGGGTGGAGGTTATTCGAAAAAATATTCGACTATTCATTTTTATTTTGCTTTCACTTATTATTTAAAAAACGTCCCTTATTTTGTTCACCTTGTGAAAGTTAAATAGTATATAAGAAATGAACACAAAGGCATTGTAGTATTCACAGTGGATTGATTAGTTGTAAAACATTATGCTGTTGATATTGCGGCTTTTGGGTTTTAGCCTTGTGTGGCGAAATTCTTTCAACCAATATTTCGACCGCCATTGCAGGGGTCTTCTGCAGGATTGATAATTTATTAAGTTTTTAGTTTTTTTAATTCAGATTGTATATTTTTATTAAAAATTCGTAGTCCTAGAACACATGAAACTTGAGTTGCCATGGAGATGTAAATCAATAACGCTCATAAAAATATATAATCTGAATAAACCAACTGAAAACTATCAATCCTGAAGAAGACCCCTGCAATGACGGTAGAAATATTGGTTGAATGAAGTTTGCCACACACGGCTAAACCCAAAAGCCACAATATCAAATCTGTCCGTGAAAACCTGAGAAGTTATTCATTATGTTGCTACTGTCTGAAGCTCTGATGGCGCCAAGATGGAATGCTGACATTTTATTTAAACAATAATGATGACAAAATCATAATAAGAAATGATAAATTCTGCAACTAGTCGTAAAAAGTTATGAGATGTAGGAACCATTCATGCCTTGTCATTGTTGCTGTAGTTTTTTTCTTAGTATTCGTTCTTTTACTAACCATATTAGCGTAGTCTCTCCCTCACCACAGATAAACTGCATGTAGTCTGAGTATAATGTATATTTGAAATAAAGCTTAAAAAAACACTTATATCCATTATTAGTCTCAAGAAATTTTTGAACCTGTTGTTTATACTCGTATGTAGTTTCCATAGTTACGTGATAACTACGTAATAATTTAACAACGAATTTAAGCGAAATGAATTATGTAATACCTACTATACATTTAAAATACTGATAAAATAGTTGAATCATTGATACCTTTAATGAAATTATTTTATTTGAATTACTTTAATTTTTATTAGAATATTTTTCAATATTCTACATCCTTTATAGATCGAGCAAGGACGACCACAGTCCGACATGAATTTCGTGGAGGTACAATTCTTCTGTGGATGTCGGAATATTAACCCATGTGTTGATTATTTATTTTTCTTGTTATTTGTCTAAAATTACATAATTAAAATGGGGTGTTTGTATTTATGATTAAAAAGGAGCTTAGGATTATGTCAACTATAACAATACATTTTTTTAGTTTATCTTTTTTTTACAAATTAATTTTTAAATTACTCAAGTGTTTTAATTTAACTAGTTCATTGCCCTTATTTGAACTATTAGACAAATTCTAAATTTGAGTTTCCTTATGTACCAAAACCCCCAAAAATGCTTACATTATTTTTATCGATGAGAATGACACTTAAACAACATTACGCAGTAATTAACAAAAACAGTATCAGCCTAATTACCTGTTCATTATGTGCTTAAGCACACCGTTTCACTGTGTTACCGACCAATTGGATAAAGAAAAGAAATTCATCAACAGTAATTACTACATAAGTGATTTACCAAATTTACGTAACGTAATTTGTCCTCATTTGATAATTTTTAATAAAGCATATCCGGGAAAACTATAGTTAACGATTATCGTTATTTTAATGTTTTTATTTTACATTCATTTCTATTATATTTTATTTTTTTCCTGTATGTTTTACGCTTAGTTGATTTGAATAACAACTCCTCCATCTCTTCATATGAACTATCATTTTTTTGTCACTGACAATAGTATCTGGATATTTAAAATAAATAAAATTAATGAAAAAGGAAAATAAATAATTGTATAAAGTAACATCCTCCTCTATTTCAAAAGGTGTTATTTAGTCGCGTGAGGGCATTACGAGGAGCAGGTCAGCAAAACAAAGACTTTTTCAGAAGCACATTGACATATATTTATGATAAACTTTACAAGCTTGTGGCCCGGACCTAGTCACAGCAGTATGCCGAGCCACAATACAATATGCTCTCGCCGAAGAGCGGGACACAACTGGCTTTGCGGGGTCGCCGGCGCTGTGGCTCTCGTCCAGCACTCGAGTGGCGATGTATATAACTAACACACCTGTGAGCGGACTTGGTTCAAAATAAGAGACGAAAGATTATCTATATTAGTATATCGAGGTTTTCGGTACTAGGCAGCAAGGGCTATATCATGCTGATGTCAATAGCTATACAAAATAGTAATTATGTTTGTTTTTGTTGTTGTATACGACCAATATTACATTTTGCTGATCAGGAATCTTAATAACAAATTTGACACAACAAAGGAATGGCTACTCATCTTCAAGTAGATACAAAACATTGATACGATACGCGATACTGCGGATGCAACTTTAGGAAAAAAGATTAAGGAAATTTTCCTATATTCTAAAAGTGTCCAACTTTTAATACCCACCTGGTTCGCTTCAGCTAGGAACCAGATATGAAAGTTGAATGCACTACTTCTTGTGTCAGAATATGTTGTTTCAGAGAATATTGATCAATCTTATTACAAGCAATTAAATATACATATACTATACATAAAAATCCTTAAAAGAGTCAAATCATTCAGAAAAAATATCGGCGGAAGCGGTATGCGAACCGCGGGCCTTTGGAAACCAACCATTTTGCCCAGGTAATTATACCGCTCGGCCACCGGCCAATTTCTTCCTCCTGAGATCTCTCGTCTCTGATCTTCTATATAAGTTATCATCGTATGACAGATGTCGCTATAAATATATATAAAAATATATATACATGCTTTGAATATATACTATAGCGACATCTGTCATACGATGATAACTTACATAGAAGATCAGAGACGAGACATCTCAGGAGGAAGAAATTGGCCGGTGGCCGAGCGGTATAATTACCTGGGCAAAATGGTTGGTTTCCAAAGGTCCGCGGTTCGCATACCGCTTCCGCCGATATTTTTTCTGAATGATTTTACTCGTTTAAGGATTTGTATGTATAGTATATGTATATTTAATTGCTTATAATATTGTAATATAGTCAATGATCTATAAAAGTAGATTAGAATATTGAAATAATAAAATAATATTCTAATAAATAATTAAAAATATCCATAATCTTATTATAATTTAAAAAAAAGTTTTTTTGAAATTACTGGGGGTTATGGACTTTAGTAATGAGTCGAAATCCAGAGATTAACGTTTATTATACACTTCACACCCACGCTTTGCTTTCAACAAACATAATTTCGGGATATAAGGATGACGGGTTAGTGACCGCACGCAGACAGTCCACTTGACAATGATTGCAGTTAAAATGTGATTCACAATTCGTTTGGGTTTTATTGATTTTAAATTGGTTTTACGTTCTTCAGTTATAATTTTATGGATATCATATGTATGACATACAATTGTACTGACTTGATTGAAAAATATTTATATGACATTTACATTAGATTTTTTTTTATGTAAGCACATACAGGAGAATACCGACAGATGGTGATAGTTATTCTGAAGTCTCATCTGTGGAATTCTATGATGCTTAACATGGTGTATATGGCTAAACGCTTCATGTGGAGTGTTGATCCGCTAAGGTCATAGACTACAGCCCGAGATTCTATGAATGGGTGGTCTTCACGGGACGAATTTCGTCTACCACCAATTTTAATTAATAGGCTATGACTGGCATTTTACGGGTGATGGATCAAATTCATAGCAACCGGTGGTATTTTAGAGCTCATATATCGATTAAAAATCCTTTTTTATTTTTTTTTATCTCCTTTAGGGATCGTACCCACGACCTTTGACTTGCAAAGCAAACGCTTTGGCCATTGAGCTATGACCGCCGGCAAGGAATCTCATTACTTGATTTGAATGTATTGTAACTACAGTAACACTACTTTAATGTATTAAGAGAAGACGAAAAACATGGTTTATATAACAAAAATGCCATGTTCGCAAAATAAGTAAATATGTTTTTTTTTCCGTAACAAAATTAAATACAAAAAATACTAAATAATAAAAAAGAAATGGAAGAGTTAATCCTAGATTTTCCGAAGATAATAGTTGAGAGCAAAGTCGTACGACTGTTGTGTGAGAGTTTTAGGTTTAGGGACCCAAGAAGAATATAATTTAAAAGACATTGACTGTACAAAAATATGATTTTAAAAAATGTATTGCAATGAGTTTCCTCTAACTTCTGTCATCTCTTACGAAGTTTGATGCCAATTCCAAATGCACTTCGAATTTGGTACTGTTGATATCAATTTATATAATCAATCAATTTTACCTTAAAACCTTCCCGCGTTCAATAATCGATTTAATGTAATATTCTTCAAAATTGATCCAGCTGGTAGTTGAACTAAATTTTCCGCAGACCTACATTCATACATCACATATTGACCTACTAATTACATAAACTTGTGTATTGGAAAATAATTATGGTGAACCAATCCATCGAGTATGGAAACATTTGTATGATTGCGTTACTTGATTAAATATTCACAAACCTTTTTTTAATCGATGAATGTGCAGCCATCACACACATAACCGTAATGGCTGACGATTACCTTATATCGACTTATAAAATTATTAATTTTATATAATTAACGTATAAATCTTTTTTTTTTTGATTCGTAAATTGAATGCGCATTGCTTTTTAGATACTTGTTCACAAATAATTTCATCATTTACAAAATATCGCCCTAAAACATATAATTATCTTTTACTTCTATATATACTCGTAAATAGAGACGTCCTAGTCATTTTTGAAAAATATAATTTGATGTTTAATATCATTTTTTCATGTTGTTTCTTTTTTTTTTACTATTCGTCTGAATGTGAATTTGAGAGTGTTGTTTCAATTACATTTTAAATTAGGTCAATCCAACTACTGATATATTCCATGTGATAATGTTCCTTATCTTTACTACTGAAATCATATTTTAACATCCTCCTCTCTTTCAAATATTGTTATTCAGTCGTGTGATGGCAGAATTAGGAGCAGATTAATAACAAACAGACTTTTTCAGAAGCACATTGACATATATTTACGATAAACTTTACAAACGTATGGCCCAACCTAGTCAAAGCATTCGGCCGAGCCACAATACAATATGCTCTCGCTAACGGGCGGAACACGACTGGCGCACCTGTGATGGGCTGTCGCAAAGCAGCGGTCTATATAACTAGTACAGAAATGCCAATATGGTGGACACATTCATGTCTGACAAGCGAACAGAAATAAGAGACGAAAAACTGTACATCGAGGTTTTCGGTACTAGTCAGCAAGGGCTATATCATGCTGATGTCAATATATTTGGTAGTACGAGTATATTGTACATTGTAAGGATTCGAGGACATGAATTGTAGCGCTTATGCTGAGCTGAAAAGGGTTGCGGAGGACCGAGAGGAATGGAGATCGAGATGCAAGATTCTGTTGCTGCAAACCAATCCACCGGATTGATACTACGAAGAAGAAGGATAATCGGTATTCTAATGCCTAATGAATAATTTTAATTTAGTTTTACATGACGCACCTTTTCTGTAAATATTTTTTTTCAAACAATCATTAATCTCTTAATTTTCTAGTACACAGCAGTCCAAACATATCAGAACAGTCATAATACTTGAATATCTGGTTTCACAATTTTTTAAGTTTAGTAACCATGCAGCATTAGACCAAATATCAGAAAAAATAATATTATATAATATTTACACTTGTTGGTATCATTTATTCATTATTTTTTTTACAAAAAACATGCAGTGTAATGTCAGTAGAAAGTTTTCGGCCTTCAGTGTAATAAATATTTTAATTAGGACTACTGAATGATCCGTATGTGAAAGGAGTAATGTAGAAGTTTTATTCTACGTAAACGTTGCTAGAGAACACAATCGATTCACGACAGAGGACTCTTTGATTTTTATGAGTAGGTATCGACACTGTATTCGAAAAACATTTGTTGTGTTTGTGCAGCACCGGTTTTAGACCCTGCGGCGACCTGGGGCATTTTTTTTCTATCGCCCCATATTGTTCATATTTTAAAATATATAAGAAGAATTGGTTGCCCTTGGCGCCCCTAGCTCATTCGACGCCCTGGGGCACTGACCCACTTCGCCACCCCCTAAAACCGGCACTGTGTTTGTGTGTGGGTTGGGGAAATCGCAAGTGTATATCTGTTTCTTGAAGATATCCAGACTGTATGAAGGTCGAAACTAATCAAATGCAAAAGCATTTAAGAGCTTGTAAGTGGCATTTAGGTAAAGTAAAATTTTAGATATTGCCAGTCTTTTGTCGACATTCATTAACTGTGAATGTTTAACCAGCGTAAGAAGGGTCTTTTGGTTGTAACTTTTTTTTTGTAAACACATACAGGAAAATACCGACAGACGGTGATAGTTATTCTGAAGTCTCATCTGTGGAATTCTATGACGCTTACCATGGTGCGTATGGCTAAACGCTGCATGTGAAGTGTTGATCCGCCAACTTCATAGACTGCAGCCCGAGATTCACGCATTATCCTTTATTATTACAGGAATTTACTATGAATGGGTGGTCTTCACGGGACGACTTTCGTCTACCACCAATTATAATTAATAGGCTATGACTGGCATTTTACGGGTGATGGATCAAATTCACACCAACCGGGGATATTTTAGAGCTCATAAATAGATTAAAAATCCATTTCTTTTAATCTCCGTCGGGGATCGAACCCACGACCTTTGGCTTACAAAGCAAACGCTTTGAACATTGAGCTACGACCGCCGGCATGATGAGTTATTTATTAATAAGTGAGCTTTTAATTAATCTGCTTTTTGATTTTATACTTTAATCCTTCTTCCATCAACATATTCAGCATTATGTTGGTCTTATGAGTGTTTTTAAATGATTATTTTTTTCAATTTAAGGTCTGCAAGATCGGTGACTATAGAAGGTCCATCTGATCGTATGGGGGAGGACGCCAAGATCCGCGATGGTGCCTTCAAGTTCTACTGGAATTCTCCTACGTTCCAGTGTGCTAGTAACGGGATAACCTTCGAGGAGCTATCCAGGAAGTTCGGAATCCGCCAGAACCGCGGTGACACCTTCAGAGGAGATCAGATGGCGATCCTGTATGATCCTGGCTGGTTTCCTGCGCTGCTGAAGAACGACTCCCAGCCAGACTTTTTCTACAGGAACGGTGGAGTACCGCAGGAGGGAGATCTGAACAGACATATAGAACTGTTTAATGAACACATGGACGAGCTTATACCAGATAAAAAATTTAGCGGTAAATCATTTTCGCCACTACAAATAAATTTATTATGTATATTTCGTCAATTCGCATAATCGGCCATGTATACAGAATTTTATTTTTATGTTAACACATATAGGAGAACATCGATATACAGTGATTGGGAAATACCATCTGTGCGTTATATGACGCTTGCAAATTTAGGCAAGAGTATGTCTAAGCATTGCATGTGGATTGTCAATTCGTTAAAGTAATAAATAGACTACAGTCCGGCATTTTTTTTACAGGGACTCATTATTAATGGGTTGTGTTAATGGGACGACATTCGACAAATATCAACTGTTAGGAAATGACTGCCATCTTACAAGCGACGGATCAAATTAAATACAGAACGTAGAATTCGATTAAAATAATTTAATCATCATCGGGGATCGAACCCATGACTTTCAGTATGCTAGAGCTAGACGAACTTTTTATCTCTAAGTTATACCCACCGGCTTGCAGTATGTCAATGAGAATAGATTTTAACATCCTCCTCTCTCAAAACAAAGGAGAGAGAGGCGTTATTACGTCGCGAGGGGCAGGATGGGGAGCAGGGCAGCAGACAAAGACTTTCTCGTAGAAACGCACTGATTTTATTGACTTAAAAACATTACAAGGTTTGGGCCGAGCGGAAACATACCGCCGGCCGCAACAATGACGTTGTCTCGCTTATCGCTCGGGACTCACTGACGCCGGCCGCACTAGCGCGGCTCGAGGCCGTCCGCGCTGCCGGTGGCGAAACTATGTACTAGTGCCTCATTGTGGCCACATACATAATAGGATGGCAAGCGACAAAAATATAAGACGAAAGGTTGTTTATCGAGGTTTTCGGTTACAGTAAGCAAGGACTACATCATGCTGATGTCAATTTAAATATTATTTTGACATGTTTGATTGAGATGCATTGGCACACATATCAGTAAAAGCATGTTTTTTTTTAATTGCTCGATTAAGTTAATTTATGTTACCTTTGTGATCAAAATTTTTCTTTTATTAGGTGGCTACATAAATATTTATTTTATAATGCTCGGAATAATTATTCACTATTTTTTCATTTCCTCTGCCAAGGATACTTTAAAGTGATATAAACAAAGTTACTTATAATGATTTATATGATGAATGAAACTGTAAATGTTAATATTTTCAGGCTTGGGTGTTATCGATTTTGAGTCATGGAGACCGATTTTCCGGCAAAATTTTGGCAGTTTGAAATCTTACAAAAGTATCTCATTCGATATTGAGAGGCAAAGACATCCCATGTGGCCCAAGAAAAGGATCGAAAATGAGGTAAGGATATTAATTATTACATCGATTACGATATATTGAATTTATACCGCCAAAACGAAGGGGTATTTTATTTATTTATAAATGTATTTAGTCAAATTGTTTTTGGTACACTTTTCATTAAGGTGTGATATTTCTGTAGACGATGAAATAAAGTGTTAGATTTCATTGAAATATTTGGGATTTATTTATCTTGAAATCAAGAAAAATGGTCAAATAAAACAAAGTTTGGGCTTCTTTTAGAATTGGAAGTTGTTTGGCAAGCTTCTTAAAATATATGGGAATTGAACTTCTAGAAACACTTTGTACTAAAATTTGTGCTTAAATCAGAATATGAATAGAAAAAATATCCTCAAATAGGTGTGAGTGAATTGGAAAATAATCAGTGGAAAGAATGGAATTTTGATTTTGAAAATAAATTGGCACAATAGTCAGTGTGATGAAATATGCTACACGAGTTACGGAAATTATCACCGCGAGCTACCGATAGATCAGCAAATAAAACTTCTCTTCGAACCGCAGTCAACATCCTCCTCTCTCGAGGAAAGAAAACAACTTCACGTCACCGGGATAGTTATTATGACACTTGGTGTACGTATGAGGAGCAGACGATCAGCACACTGACTTTTTCAGTAGCATATTGACTTACATTTAATTTCAAGATTAAAATTTACAAACTTCGGTATTCGGCTCGGGCCACGAAAATCAACGATCTATCTCCGTTGAAGGCCGAGCCGAACTGACGGTGCCCTTCTATCACCTGTCAGCCCTTTGACGAATTATCTTCTGTCAAAACAACCAAAATGGCGACAAATAGATGTCTGACGAGCGAACAAAATAAGAGATGAAAGATTGTGTATCGAGGTTTTCGGCACCAGTCTGCAAGGGCTATATCATGTTGATGTCAGTTTGAATTCTCAACATAGCCGTTTATATTTCTCTGATAAAAATAATGAAATAATCGAATTTTAAGATGTGATTTGCATGTATATCATTTGTAGAATAGGTTGTGAAATTTCAATCGTCTCCGCAATAAGAGAAATTGTGAGTCACCGAATTAATCGATTCCAAGATAATTGATAATTTTTCATCAAATTTTAATGGTAGGCGGCAAGACGATTTGAGCAACAAGGATTCAAATATGTGCAACAGACGCTGTCAGCTGCCCAGGCCGCTCGCCCTCTGGCTCGCTGGGGCTACTACGCCTATCCTTACTGCTTCAACATGAACGGTGACAAGAAAAGCCCTACATGTCCCGAAGAGGTGGTTGACGAGAACAACAGGTATGATATATTATTTCATATTCACTCCTTAGATTAGCCAAAGGAAATAAAAGTACTCTTCAACTGACAAGAGGTAGTCAAAGCACGTAACTTGGCAATCGTGCTTTCAGTTTTGACGCACCAATGGCCTGGAACTAGCTGTCGGAAAGTATAAGAGAGCTGAAAACAAAGGTATCCTTCAGAGGCGAAATAAATAACCACATTTTTAGCTGAAGAAGCAAGGAGCTTTTCTAATTAACATTTGGTTATACAAATGCTCTATAAGTCTTGAAATAATAATAAAATTGCCGCCGCAATATTATGTCACAGGTCACTCAGTTGCAGTTATCTTTACCTTGACTCAAGAGATCGTTGATTCCGAATCTGTATCGGGAAATATACCAGCTCATAATCAATAAATAGATCGCAAGCAAACGGGTAAATTGCCTGAAACCACAAAATTAGTTTATTCTTATTTATTTAAGAGTTATAAATAAGCATTGGACTGATTGCTAATGAGAACGACTCAGAAGCAGGGAACGACTCAACCCTGACCCGATCGCGGTAGCGCGGATCATATAGGTTGGCTAAACTTTTGTTATCATAAAGATTTCGGAAATAAAAATAAAACACATTTTTTCTTCGTATATTAGAAAATTGACAGATCTTAAACAAGAGAAGACATGGAAAAATTTCAAAAGTTTACGCTGCATAGCAATGAGTTGATTAACGAAATTTTATCACCTTCTTTAATGGAAGGAAAATTATTTTTTTTAAAAGTCAGCAAACCACATCGAGGTTCTGTAATAGTAAAATGGTCAAAAAAGGTTTTGTTACCAAATCGCCAAATTAATCTCAATTTATGATTATAATATTTTTTCTCAGGATTCAGTGGCTCTGGGATGGTGTGGATCTGATGCTGCCCTCAGTGTACATGAACAAGAACAGATTGAACTCTGCAGAGAGGCTGCAGTTGGTGAAGGGACGCGTGCAGGAGGCCAAGAGATTGGCCAGAAGGACCAACACCAACCCAGACATCTTCCCGTACCTCTGGTACAAATACGTGGACGAGACCAGCACGTTCTTGACTAAGGTAAGTTTTATATAATATTGAGCGGTTCCGCTGCATTTCAAAGAATTATCTGGGAACGATAGGTCGTGACACTATTTTAAGCAGGATTGATACCAAACTTCACGTGTGTGATATTGGCACAAACATCTTATCGAACGGGAACAAAATTCCTGTGAAAATACTCAACGTAATATTAAGATTCAAATTTGGAACAAAATTTGAAATTTATTTTTCGAACATTGTTTTTTTTCAGTTGCGTTCAATTGTTTCCTAAAGTTTGTTTTTCGGATATTTTGAATGTTAAATAAAAAGGGTTACCTATCAGTACAATTGGTATACTAAAATTATTAATAGTAAATTAGCATTTAGAGTTTATTTGTCATAATCATACTTTTTATTAACTGGTGATAACAAAGTGATACTCCGCAAAAAAAAAAAAATTGCTGTGCATTATTTGCTTATTCCCAATATTCAATTAGATTCCATATGATTTGTGCGTTCCGTGAAGTAATTTTAAGAATCACAAATTTTCCTTGGATATAAAAATATTAAGATTAATTCACTGATTTAATACGAATATCTAGCAGAAAATCTCAAGATAACTATTTATTGCTAATTTTCTTATCGCCATGAATGAGTTTTCACTTGCAGAGTAAATGGGTTTAAAATCTGGTTAATTTAAGCCATGGAAAAATTCAAAATTCTTAATGATTCTCGATATATGAAATCGACTGCTACAGGTTACCTGACCTTTTAAAATATGGACAGCCCATTGTTTTGGTGACTCAAATATTTTTGAAGACCATCTAATGTCCGCACTAAGTTTTCCTGTAATAAAAAACATTTTTGTAAATATCTACAGGTATATACAAGTTGCTATTCTTACAGAAGAAGTATTACCGGTAAAAAATATTACCGGTAAATATAGTCATAGTTAAAGTTAATGATAATAATAGACTTATTTAATGTTCTCGCAATGTAATTTTTAAATAACTGCATTTTGTGAGCAATACGTGGCTTTTGCATACTATGTAGTTTTTTTTGTTTATGTGACGTTATTCCGTTTTTTTTATTTCCTTATTAGTAAATTTATTTTTTTAAATATTTCAACCGAAATGTTTGTTTTGTTTATATAAAAGAATTAATACTACAATAAAAATAAGAATTTAAGTCACTAGTAAAGCTAGATACCTTTGACATCAGCATAATGTAGCCCTTGCTGACTGGTACCGAAAACCTCGATACACAATTTTTCGTCTCTTATTTCTGTTCGCTTGTCATACATTTATGTGTTACCATATTTTCATTTTGGACAAGTCCGCTCACGGGTGTGTTAGTTATATACATCGCCACTCGAGCGCTGTTCGAAAGCCGCAGCGCCGACGACCCTGCGGAGCCTGTTGAGTACCGACCGTTGGCGAGAGCCTATTGTATTGTGGCTCGGCCTACTGCTGTGATTAAGTCCAGGCCACAAACTTGTAAAGTTTATCGTAAATATATTTCGATGTGCTTCCTGAAAAAGTCTTTGTTTAGCTGACCTGCTCTTTATCGTGCCCTCACGTGACGGAATAACAACCTTTTGAGAGAGAGGAGGATGTTACCATAAATTGATTAATTTATTATTGAATCCCAAAGACGAAATATCTGCATCATATATTGAATGTATTTAACTGTAAACTTGTAAAACATAAAAAAATGTGTTTTTTTTGTGATTATATCAAGATTTTGTTGATGTTTTAGGATGATCTTTACAACGCAATCAACCACATGTACAAATCGGGACTAGAAGGAGTCATTTTATGGGGAAGCTCTATTGATGTCAACACGAAAGCAAAATGCAACCTCCTCAAAGACTACATCAACAACGTTTTGGGACCTGTAGTCAGAGAATTCGGTACAAGATCCTTTAAAAGCGTTCCAAATGTCACCGAAGAATATGAAGAAATTACCAAAGCAAACGAGCAACGTACAACAACGGAGATGAATGCTGCACAAAGCACACAAACTACCAAAGCAAATGAAGAAAGAACAACGACCGAAGAAGTGGAAACGCAGAGTTTTAAAGTTTCTTCAACTACAGGAATGAGTTCTATAATTACTGATTCTCCAACTGATAAACCGATCGGATATACGAGAACTACTACTGTACTTAGTGACGATGCTTCTGAAAAGCATGATGTTGTTCATAATGTACCGAATGAAGATGATAACAATATTCCAAAAGTCGTGGAAGTTTTCAATTCTTATGGAGATAAAACCATTATTGCGCCTTTTCCTGTGCAGAAGAACACGGAATCAAATGATATTGAGGGAACAATTCTGTTTCCAAGTTTGTATGTTAAAGTTATTAGACCAAGTCATTTTAATTCTAATTCAGATCGATCGATCAATGAAGTTATCAAGATGAAAGGATCGCTATCGATCTTAGAAAATTCGGATGAAATTGTTTCTGTAAATTTTGGAACTTGATCTTTTGCAATTGATAATTATATTTATATTACGAATATGTTTATTTAGTTATGAGTATTAAATTTGATCCAAAATCATGACAATTCGCACTATTCAGAACGCAGAGCAACGTGTTTTAAATCTCATGTAGATCGTATGACATACTATATGAAATATATGTTTTTAAATGATAGAGCTAATTTTGAAAATATTCTTTTGAAACTGTTTTGGGTAGAATGTTTTTGAATGAAATGAATCAAGTTTTTTTTCATCTTAGATGGACTTTAAATCTAGTTTACCTGGCATTGAAAATATATAGAGTGTGCATTGAAAATATATAGAGTATGCATTGAAAATTAACATTTTTTTATAAAAATCAACAGATTATTTTGAGAAGACTATCAGACTCAGATTATTCGAAATACTGTCCATCGGCAGCTATGACCGTCTTCCATCTTTCAGGTAGCATTCGAATTCCACACTGGAAAAAGTCTTGGTCTTTTGAGACAATCCAGTCATCGATCTATTTTTCGGTATCGTCATGAGAAGAAAATCGCTGCTCCGCCAGGCCATGTGTCATCGACCGGAACAAATAACAAATGTTAATCGGAGGGGGCGATGTCTGGTGAATACGGCGGGTGGGATAGGACTTCCCATTTGAGGTTCTCCAGGTTTAACACCATTTGCAATATGGGGTCGTGCGTTGTCATGTTGAAGAATAACCTTGTCATGTCTTTTGGCATATTGGGGCTTTTTATCCTTCAATGCTTGGCTCAGCTTGATCAATTGTCGTCGGTAACGGTCTGCTGTAATGTGTCTCGTTCGGTTAAAGCAGCCCATAATATATTCGGTATCGCTGTTGATGTTGATGGCTCGCCGGGCTTGACCCACGCTTTTCTGTGTTTAGGGTTGTTGAATCGTATCAACTTTACATAGTTCATTATTACCACATAGCGGGTTATTATAAGATCGTACTTAAATACATTTATTGTTTAAAGTTGTACCACTGTTCATCTGTAAGTAAACCACTGTGACCACGTTCCTATATCATTTTCAGGCATGATTTACATTTATGCTATCATCATTGATAAACGACGTATGCAGGTAAATGCACTCTTCGAGACATGTTGAAATATAATACTACGGTGCATTGACTTGGTGTCATTTCCCATGCACTAGAATATTGACATTTGATATTACGAAACTTTTTATATGAATATTGATACAGTTTTTTTAGTTCACAGCTAATGCTCTACACGTGTGACTTATTCATGCCCATATTTTATGCATATTATAAAATTATTTCTAGAACCTATAATTTTCCATAAAGTCATTATTAATACATTTTTATAAAAAGCAATAATTTTGTGGTCAAAAATAAAATAATTTAATTTTGCTTATGATCGTTTACATTTTGTTATATACAAGTTTCAGTAGCACTCTACCATGTTCAGGAAAGCACTACAACTGTTGTACTGTTGTCCTGTTGTAGTGTTGTCCTGTAGATGGGTAGGGTGCTACCGAAACTAGTAGACAATAAACTGTAAGCCCAGTGGTTATAAACATATTTTTTTTATCAATCCTCTTGATTTGTAAGCCATACTATTCGGTATACATAAGTAATCGATGTTCAGGGGGGGTTGAAACACATTAATACTAAACGGATTATTTTATTGGGGAGATCAAAATGACATATTTGAACATTGGGAAAGCGGGGTTATTTAAAGCGCATAGAACGTAAGCCAATCGTTTTTTTTAATGTTGGTTTCGAATTATCGTTTTATGGCCATAATGTTTCTTCCAGTACATTCCATAAACTCGTGTTATATTACACGGTACGTTACTTTATTTTTTATTTACGTCACGATGCGCATTTACGGTGATTTGTTATGGTAGCTATATAAACTACGAGTACAATGATCTAATGCAATATTATAATAACAATAATAAGAATTTTAGTTAGCCTAAGTCGCAATAAAGTTTATACAATAGTTATGATCATAAAGTAATCGTTCAATTAGAATCATTACCTGTATTTTTACTATCTAGATATAATTATGAGTAATATGTATAAGAAGATCTAGTCATCTATTGTTTGTCTTGGTTTTATTTTGTGTTGTATGTGCAATTATATGTATTTTATTTTTATTAAGCGTATGCTTAAAATATTTTCTTTCATGATTGGAAAATTCATTTGTAAAATGATTATGTTACCGATTATTAAAAAAAAAACTAAATAAACAATAAATATTTGTAAAATCATATATTTGTATGAATAATTCATAATAACAAACAACTGAATAAAAATAATAATTTTTTTGTCCGTTTTTATTTAAATTTTACCTTAAAGAAAGATATTTATTGAAATCTTATAATTATTTTTAATGTAAGTTAATTTTATTTTCAAGTGTTTAGATAACTTCTTAGGTTTTCACGGCCAGATCTGATATTGTGGCTTTTGGGTTTAGCCGTGTGTGGCGAATTTCTTCTTTCCGATATTTCGACCGCCATTGCAGGGGTCTTCTTCGGGGTTGATGATTTTTTTAAATACTGTTTTTTGTGTTTCATGACTATGTGTGTTTATATGAGTGTATTATTTATTAAAAATGTTTTTGAATGAGCATTACAATATGAGTTTGTTTTGTGTATTTTACTAAGTAATTCCCAAGATTGTACAACCAATACTCCCTTATCATTAAAAATTACTCCTTTATTAAATAATTACTTTTATTAACATTTATGTCAATTTGAATAACTTTTTCAGCTTCTTAACGATTTTGTATTTTTTTATCGCATGCCGATTTTTTTTGCTATATCGTAATGTAAGCAACCTCGGAAAACAGTTTTCTGTAAGAAATTACAGATCATTTGGATACTGAGCTGTGTCCGGTCATGGCAATAGGTAAGGTTCTATTCTTGTTTCTGTAGACTATGTGCTCCATATAAATTGCTTGAAATATGTAGTATTTGTAGTGTTTGAAGACATGAGTTGCAGCTCTTATTTTATTTTATTTTATTAACGGCCTAGGCCAATAAATACGGTTTTAAAATAGAAAATACAATAAATGAAATGGTAAAACAGAACAATATAAAAGCTAAGACAATATACTTAGACAAAACATAAACATGAGTAAAAAAAAGAGATCTAGTACATTAGTAGAGGGATCTGCGAAATGCTGGAAGGTCCACCCCGAAAAAGTCCAATTCACTAGAGGAGTTAACCAGTCTACACATTCTTAACATAGGAGAATAGAATCCGTAGTTGGTTTTAGATGTCCTTACATGTAGCAGGTCACTGCCTCTAGTGAACCGGGAGGGAACATTGAACGTAATTTCCTGCAATAATGTCGAGCCATCGATTATGGAGTTCATAATTTTAAAAATAAACAGCAAGTCAGTCACTGTTCTACGTCTCTCCAATGTAGATACATTAAGTCGCCTCTCTATATCTTCATAGGAGTAGCTACCTCTCTCAAGGCCGATCAGTCGTGCAACTCTTGACAAGAAGCGATGTTGGACTGATTCAATCCGGTCGATATGAGTTCGATAGTAGGGAGACCATATAACGCTAGCATATGATGAGCTAAAGAGGGTTGCAGAGGATCGAGAAGAGATGCATGATTTTGTTGCTGCAATCCATCTGATTGATACTACTACTACTACGAAAAAATTTATTATAAAAATAATTGTTAAGATATAAATTAAATTAAATTTTAATTTTGTAATTAAATAGATCATTTAGTAAAATAATAAAACGGTCAGAATAAAATTAATGGTGGCCATAATATTTTTTACCACGATAGTTAAGTGTGTTATAGCAAATCTGACTAATTAATATAAAACAAAGGTTATTTTGAAATTCGACTTCAAATTCATCATCAATATTTCAATACTCTTACCGATACTTTAATGATATTTAATACAAATTACAGAAGAATTCTCGAAAAGGTCGTACAGAAGAATTCTCGAAATTTCCTGGAGAGACCACGTCACGAACAATGAGGTTCTGAGAATAATCTAGGAAGATAGGCAACTAATAAGAACCATCTCAGAGAGGCGAGCCCGATGGATTGGTCACATCATGCGCCACGATGGTCTTCTTCACGATATTTGTGAAGGGGATGGTTGAGGGTAGAAACTGTAGAGGGCGCCCTAGACGGGAGTATTTGCAGCAAGTATTCGAGGACATGAATTGTAGTGCTTATGCTTAGCTGAAAAGGGTTGCGGAGGACCGAGAGGAATGGAGATCGAGATGCAAGATTCTGTTGCTGCAAACCAATCCACCGGATTGATACTACGAAGAAGAATACAAATTCAGACCATGTTTCAATTTTTTTGAATAAAACTTGAAAAAAAAGAATATTCGGATTTAAAAAATACGAGCATTCAGAAAAAATAACGTATTTTAATGGCGATTTTTGAAAATTATATTTTCAACAGTATATACTGATTAAATTAAGCAAAGGTCGTGGGTTCGATCCCCGACGGAGATTAAAAAAAAGGATTTAAATCGATTTCTGAGCTCTTAAATACCCCCCCCCGGTTGGTGTGAATTTGATCCCTCACCCGCAAAATGCCAGTCATAGCCTATTAATCAAAATTGATGGTGGATGAAAGTCGTCCTGTGAAGACCACCCATTCATAGTAAATTTCTTTAATAATAAGGATGATGCGTGAATCTCGGGCTGTAGTCTATGACGTTGGCGGATCAAAACTCCACATGCAGCGCTTATTCATATGCACCATGGTAAGTGTTCCACAGAATTCCACAATTGAGACTTCAGAATTACTATCACCATCTGTCGGTATTCTCCTGTATGTGTTTACATAAAAAATGACCGTATTTGTGATCTTACTGTGAGAATGATCACCGTTGGATCGCAAATACACAAAAATCTTAATATTTTTTCTGTTTTATTTAATTAATTTATTATTAATTAGCTGACCCGGTGAACTTTGTTTCGCCTGAAAGGTAATAAATGAGCAGATTGTGGATTTTATTAAGTTGAAATTTTCGGCACATATGATATCATATATTTGGTCTGGTTGAATTCTATTGCAGTAATCGACGAAACTTCAGCAAGTAGTTGTCAGCATTTCGACGAATAATCAAACGATATGCGTAATAATTCGAGCTAACCTTCTAGGTAGTTTCTTCACCTGAAAATAAGACATAAGATTTTCTATTTTGTATGTAAAGTTAACATAAATATTTTTAGCATAATTATAAAGTGGTGAAGATAAATGATTTTCAATCCGGTTGCCAGTTATTTGTCCAATTTTCTCTAAACAAACAGCCCCTAATCTTTAAGTCTGTTATTTTCCTGGGAATAAGCAGTGTAATTGGTCTTTTATTGGAAACCTAAAGCAAAACCAAGCACTGTAAAATGTATGTCATGACGGAATCAAAACTATGATATTGATTATATATATATTGATACGCACCATTCAATGGATTTTTCATTTTGATATTGAAATAATATCCATCTTCTCTTTGCTAAAACATCAGTGGGTATTGCAACGTGTCATGTGAACGATGTGTTTCGGATATCTGTTGCAGTTGCCCAGTATCCCGACGTGTGTTCCAGATGGTCGTTTATCCGCTCTGATCACGACTTTATGGTCATCATTTGGCATACGCTCCAAAGCACTCTTGAAAATCCTTACCAACGCATGATGTTCATGAAGTAGTTGCTGCAGATCTTGAACAATTGGTCTTTGTATTGCTGCATTGATCTCTGGACGTCGATTAAGTTGTTCCTCCATGTTGCCCATGAAGTATATTTTTATTTTTTATATAAGATCCGATTCTATGGTGAATCTGTCCTTGTATCTACAAAATCGAAAGCAAAGACAGTGTTACTGATTTATAAATGCTTTTTTTTTGTTCCCGCGCGACTGAATGACCGTTGACGCGCTTTTTGCGTCTCTCTCGTAGGTGCACCAACCGATGGTGTTACCATATACTACAGTATGTTATTCTGTTACTGTATTGCGTGTACAAATTGATTGAATCCTCGTTCTTCGATAATGTCTGCTCCAAATGAGGTCATTTGGAAACAACCATTGTATTTTTGAGTATTTGCTAGAAAATGTCGTGATTCGGGTGTTTCGCCACGAAGCAATGAACGCAACGGCTCAAGGGGCGAATTTAATTTTGTCAATTTCACTTTCCCACTAAGACAACATAATCCTGGTGTTTCTCCGAAAACTTTAATGCGCCATAATACTCGCAAGCAACGTTAAACGATTAAACTGATATTTTGACTAATATTTATTTTGTTTTTCTGTCTTTTTTTCCTGTTTTTGTTTTTTTTTTTGTTTCAAAATATTCCGTACCTTACGTAGGTACCTACTTACAATACCTACTTTTGCATCATTTTTGTTTATGGCGTTGCTATGGAAACAATTTCTCAAATGGCCATTTTGTCAAATGACAATAGTCTTGTATGAAAACATGTTTACGTAAATATTCAATATTTTTTCTTAATGAAATCAATTTTGAGTATCTTTTAGCCTATTACCGGTTCTACGCTACCTTTCCACCAATTTTCAGCCAAGTCGGTTTGGCTGTTCTTGAGTTATTAGTAATGTAAATAAAACGTAGTCTTCTTTCCTTTATATATAAAGATAGATATACGGAAATTAATAATATAATCAGTTTATACTCAAGCGAAAGAAAGGTGACTATTTTTAAAATTTCATACTGACCATTTCAGCTATAATATACCGATTAATGTTCTGACAAAAAAAACATTTAAATACTGAACTTTTTGTGTATTTTTTTTTATTATACGAGTACCACTAATTTCCTTAACAAATAAATAATTGAATGTGTTAACTCACTTTGTACGAACTTGTGCAATACGTCTGATCGGTTGTAAAATATTCAATAATATTTATAATTTATGGCCAGCCATTTCTTTCTTCATAAAATTATGTAAATGAATTGAACATTAACCTATCAAACAATTACTAAATACATTACCAACACAGTGTTTTAACGATTAATGCGGGATTACGAGAGTTCCCGCTATTTATTTAATTGAAATGAGTCAGTAAATATTGCTCATTTTATTAACCAATAAAATAACAAATAACGATATTGATTAAACGCTTCTTACAAATCACGATGCGCATTACAGTAAATGAATCATTTATTCATCGATTTAAAAGACATCGAACAATTTCAATTGAGAACTCATAAAACAAAGTCGAAGTGACGAGATGCATACATATTTCAAGATGAATTTCATTTGGATTGTGATTTATACATCAATTGTAATATTTACTGAGGCCAAAACATCTTCTGCTGACAGTACATTTTTCAGGTTAGTTTATTTTTTGAATACTCTTTTATTGATTTTAATTACATATATTTAATATAACTGCGATGTGATTCGTAAGCTCTCCGAAATGATCCCTGATCTAGGGTATGCTAAGGTTTGCGCGAGGTGGGTGCCAAGTGTGCCACCCACGAGCTCATCGCAAAATTTGGATGTGGTATTGTCAAACACCCGCCCTACAGACCGGACTTAGCCCCAAGTTACTACCATATCTTCCCTGACATGAAGAAACACCTGGGTGGAACACATTTCCGCGATAGAGAAGAGCTGGAAGAAGCTGTTCTTAGGTATCTGCGTGGTTTGGCGGTATAATTTTTTGACTCAGGCATTCAAAAGCTCGTATACCGCATGCAAAAATGCATTTACCTCAGTGGTGTAAAAAAAATCTAAAAATCTTTTAAAATCATCATTAATTTTAGGTCTTTGAAAATCGTTTCGGTAGTTGATACTGTTGACGAGCAGGTAGACTATTGTTCTGAAGATCGTCCTTTCAAAGTTTACTGGAACTCGCCCACCGAGGATTGCAAACGCCATGGTGTTAACTTTGATTACTTGGGACAAGAATATGGAATCTGTCAGAATGAAGGTGATACCTTCAGGGGAGACCGTATGGTTCTTTTCTACGACTACGGAAGATTTCCTAACATCACTAAAACTGGATCAAACGGGAGTTATGAGTTTCATAATGGGGAATCCCCCAAATAGGTGTACAGTACTTAAAAAAATCATTTTGATACGTGTAAGACAGAAATTGAAAAGTACATACCTGACAAAAAATTTAATGGTAAGTTTTTTTAATATTTATATTACATTATAATTAACATGTATTCGTTTATTATTAAATGTAGACTTCGAGTATGAGTCTCATTCTTCTCAATTTTCCACCTTCTGCATCCAGCCTCCTACCGTTTTTCTGATGTCGTCAATCCATCTTGGAGGCGGTCAGTCCACATTTCCTTTGCCAGTTCTTGGGCGCTCTACATGTATTCATGCGCTGCTCCTCATGATTACACATAAAATATTTTTTAATACTATTTTTATCACTTAATTTACATTAAGCTATAACAATTTTCAGTTACTTTAAAAATTTGATAAACATACTAGTAAATAATAATAGTCTCTAAAAAATATTTCTTCAACCGTTAAGCTTAAATAAAAAAAAAAAATAGTTTAGTACTACAACTATGACTATTTGGCTGGTTGTGCTTTAGCTTATTTAAATATGTTTCTTGATTTTCACCAAGTACATTTTTAATTAGACATTTTATATTAGTTTTTAAATTAAGTCTATGTTTGGCCGGCGGGTATATCTCAATGGTCAAAGCGTTTGCTTTAAAAACCAAAGGTCGTGAGTTCAATCCCCGATGGAGATTTGAAAAAAAGATTTTTAATCGATTTTTGAGCTCTAAAATTACCCCCGGTGTGAATTTGATCCCTCGCCCGTAAAATGACAGTCATAGCTTTTTTATCAAAATTTATGGTAGATGAAAGTCGTCCCGTGAAGACTACCCATTCGTAGTAAAATTCTGTAATAATAAATGATGATGCGTGAATCTCGGACTGTAGTCTATGACGTTGGCGGATCACCACTCCACACGCAGCGCTTAGTCATATGCACCATGTTAAGCGTCATAGAATTCCACAGATGAGACTTCAGAATTATTATTATCATCTGTCGGTATTCTCCTGTATGTGTTTATATATATAAAAAAATATAATGTATTTCAGGTATGGCTGTAATCGACTTTGAAGCTTGGACGCCAATATTCAATAAAAACTCTGTACAATACAAAGAAGCTTCTTATAAATTAGAAAGAGACAACCATCCTAACTGGACGCGAAATATGATAAAAAAAGCGGTATGTAATTACTATTTTTTATTGTTTATATGTACACTCTATACTCTAATAGCATATAGTCATTACAATCAATCACTATATTGTTCTGTCAGCTGTCATCTCTATGAAAGACCAGTTCATTGTTGATCTGAATTTGTATGCATGTCGGACTACTCCCAAGTTTCTAAGTTATGAACCTTTTGGTGCCAAAGAACAGGTCAACCTAACCAGCGACACGCGGTGTTCATAAGTGTTCACCCACCAACCGTTCACCCAAGCCTTCTTATTCGTAGTATCAATCCGGTGGATTGGGTTGCAGCAACAGAATCTTGCAACCCAAGCCTAACGTTGCTTAACTCCAGTCAATGAACGTAACCCTCTATGTTAACATGGAATAATTGTTGGTCTTATTGATCATCATGAATTAGGAATTCGTGATGTTATTCAGTCGTAAATTATAAATATCTTTATATTAAATAAAATAAAATCAAAATGATAGTATTGTATTTGCTGGAGTCATTTATGATTTTAAAAAATAACTAACTATAATTTTTGAAATTTTTCCTACTATGCTCTAACTTGATTTAAATAATTGTATTTGTATTGTTCTCTTTTTAAAAAAAAAATATGTTTTTTCTTTAATTTGATTAATATTTACCTATTCTACTATTCAGTGTTGCCAACCCTCAAAAAATAATATTACAACTTAAAAGATATTAAATTTATGAACATGCCACTTCCTATTAAAAATTTAAAAATCAAGATTTAATATATATATACAAAATTAAATCGAATTTTTAGGCGACTAGGAACTTTGAAAAGAGTGCTAAAATATTTCTGGAAGAAACTCTAAGACATGGCCGTGCTGAACGTCCCAAAGCTCGCTGGGGTTATTATGGGTTTCCTTATTGCTACAACTATAAAACATCTGCTTGTCCAAGATCTGTGACTGCAGAAAATAACAGGTAACAATCCTTAGAAATTGTCTTCGTAGACTTACTTTATATTTTTTAGCATTAATGGTGAATTACTAATAATGACATGATATCGAATCATTTTGAAGAGCATGTTAGAATGAAAGAGATTATGTACATATTCGATGAAACTACTGTCTTTTTATTTGTGATACTGTAATGTTTTTGATTGAGTTATCTTATCGTACAGCTATTTCTTATTTGTTTGTTTTTTAGAATTCAGTGGCTGTGGAATAAATCAGAGGTCTTGTTGCCTTCCGTCTACTTTGGAGTCAAGAGTCAAAACTCCTCGCAGAGGTCAGACAGGGTTAGAGGACGATGTGACGAGGGTATGAGGCTGGCCAAGATGACGTCACCAAGACCGGAAGTCTATGCCTACATATGGTACCATTACAATGACGATCAGAAAGTTTTTGTGACTATGGTAAGAGATAATTAAAAAATCATCATCATCATCCCATATCCACTTGTATAATTTGACCATATAATCGTCACAAACTGGCGCTACTAAGCTGTGTCGACCTCTATTATCCTTAATTCATCAAACTACGTCGGGTCTGCCTCCAGAGTATATTCAAGCCAATTATAGCCAAGTATATTCTATGAAAAGTTTCAGCTTTTCAGGACGACAAGAGCCTGTGAATTTGAAGTAAAAGGAACTGTAGCTTATGCTCTCCTGCGGCATCGGAAGTACATGTGCCAGCCAGGTTAACATTTGTATCTTAACCAACTATTTATATTGTATGAAGTTGTATAAAAGGACGCTGTTGAATAAATGTTGAAATGTATCTAATGTAACGTAACACGCGATGTATAATCATAGATGGCACTTGCTTAAATTATATGTTGATTTATCAGCAACGTTAAACAATTTAGTTTCTTTAAACATATCAATTATTTTTACTGGAAATATATTAATTTTTAGTGTAGTTTTAGTAATCTGTTGAATAAAGTATAAACTGCGTGGAAACAAATGTTTGCTAGTCGAACATGAATAATAAAAAAGTCATTTATTTGTTGTGATAACACTTTTTTAAATATCCATAAGTAATAAATATGTTGACATGAGCATGATATAGTCTTTGCTGACTGGTGCTGTAAACCTTGATATACAATCTTTCGTCTCTTATTTCTGTTCGCTTGTCGTAGATGTATGTGTCACCTTATTGGCATCTTGACAAGTCAGGTCACGGGTGTGACGTTAGTTGTGTACATTTCTGCTGTAATTGGTGCGCCATTAATTCTGTAGATCGCCACTTGCGACGCTGGGCGACAGCCTATTACGAGCGCGCTTAGTCGGCAGTTAAGTCCCTGTCCGGCCGGCGAAACGTCATGTAAAGGTCGGACGGGGAAATCAAGTCTTTAATAAAAATAAATGCGAATTGTGCTTCAAAAACAAGTTCTTCGGACGGAGGATGTCAATACAGCGAATAATTATTGAATACATATTATTTAGCAATTAATAAACATACAAATATATAGAAAATATCATTTTTATGACATTTCTAGAATTATATATATATACATTCGTTGTATTTTCATGCTTTCAGGAAGATTTTCGTATGTCTCTGGATTACATGATGAGTGCTGGCTTAGATGGAGCCATAATTTGGGGAGCCAGAATGTACTCCGCCAAGGATTGTCAGATCTTCAAGGATTATTTGGACAATGAACTTGGACCAGTGGTGGCGGAATTCACTATGAAAAATACTCCAACTGTTGTTTTAACATAAATCAAATTAAAAATGCACCCAAATAAATTCACAACTTTATTGTACTTTCAAATAAAAAACAAAACAGATAAAATACAAATTCGTAATAATAAAATGATACGTGAATGTTATTCATAAATATATTGTTACAAAATTGTGCAATGTAAACAATCATATAAAAAATCACCCCTTAAATGATCAGCTGATGAGCAATTACATTTAAATGTGTATTAACGCTTGAAAACAATGAGAAGAAAGTAATGAAAAATATAGAGGAAAAAAGAGGAAATGAGAAATGTTTAATAGAAGAAATAAAGAAGAAAGAAAAGGTTAAGGGAAGAGTTTGGTTATTTATAAAATACTTTTGAATAGGGTTTTGAACAAGCTTGGACAACATTTACATGCAGCAGTACCGGTTTTAGGGGGTGGCGAAGTGGCGGTGTCCCAGGGCGTCGTGAGCCAGAAGCGCCGAGAACAACCAATTTTTCTTAGATTTTATAAAATAAAAACAATATGGTGTACTAGAAAAAAAATGGTCTAGGGCGCCGCAGGGTCTAAAGCCGGTACTGACAATTGATTACATTATACTATACTGTTATGAATGTTTTTTAATATTTCAGGACAGAAGCGTAGTGCAGATTTAATAGAAGATTTTCAAGATTATTTAATAGAAAAGAATAGTGATTGGTCATACATTAATTTTCAATGCGACTCAAATATGTGTATACAAGATGGTCAGTGGGAAATTTAAATTTCAAATTTGAATTTGGCGGCAACGGTTGATGTAAAATAGCGGTAAAATACTTGGTTGATTCATACATGTGTGTATGAATCAATCTATTTGATATGACAGTTACTTTTTGTACAAGCTACAAAGCTTTCCAGTGCGCGATGCACTTCCCTATTACTGATACAAATATGCCATATTTATAGTTCATTTTCAAACCTGTTCGCATCGGTACCCGATATATGCCGTGTAAGATTCCCCTACCGTTGACATCGGTAGCCGTGATGTATCGTTTTGCTACTTTCAGTACTCATTGTGACATCTACGGTAGTAAATTGGAACTGTAGTCATTCTCTTTATCAACCTACATGTATTCTTTACAGGAATCTGTAAAGCATGTAAATAAATATTGTTAGGTTTCGTCACAAGAGCGATTTTTTTGTAAACCACATGTATCAATGCTACCACGTGCTTAGAGTTATATGATGAACGTTTGTTAAATATAATAGTTTTTATGCATCATCTGATAGCTAAAGGATACAAGAACCAATGTGATACATGAAAATAGACCAGATAAGTATTTTCAGATATACATTTAAGCTTCAAATACTAGTTGTAAGCAAAAAAATGGCTTAAAAAATTAACGCCGTATTGATAGTATAATTTGTATTCCACCGAGCCGTAATAAAAGGGTTAATCATAAGGCAAGGTAGTATTTACAAATATAATTTAAAAAACAGTGCAGTTTCAGTAGATTATGTTGTATGTTGGAGTTAACCCGCCACGACCATACAGTGGTAGTTCTTGAAGATGAGCGGTGCCTCATCGTCGGATATGAAGTTCCTGTCTGGTCTCAGGCTGGCGTGCGGGTTCCGTGCGGGTGCTAGGAGTGTTCGTGCTGTGGGCGCGACCAGCATCACGCGCGCCAAGTCTCTGGGTGCCTCCATGGCCGTGTAGGCTGTCGCGCATACGGGCACGTGCAATCTGAGCGCGCAAGCTATAGTCGCCGGCCACGTGTCTTGCCCTGCGTGCCCGGTAGCGCGGTGGAAGCCCGGGTTAAACGCGCAAACTGAAAGAAATATAAACATCAAATTGACATAATTACTGATATCCTCCTCTCTTATTTAGACATCGATTTACTGGATGAAGGATGCATGATCAGGTTCACAATACAAACACTTGTTTCTGTTTCACATATTACCCGTTCATTTTTCACAAACTTCGCCCGTGAAAGCGAACGCCTTTAGGCGCCAGCGCTATAACGGGCGCGAGTCAAACTTCAACTAACAACTGCCCGCGCGTTCAGACTGACCCCCGCGCTCTGACATCTCGGCGCTGCCAACCGCCAAGATGACAGTCATACCAACGGGAAATGAGCCAACTGTCATTACAAAATATTTTTGGCGAATGCAAACACCGCTTAACATTATACAATTAATATTAATGAATTAAATTAACATAAGATGTGCATGTCAAGCGAGCGAACAAAATAAGAGACAAAAGATCATTTTTCGAGGCTTTACGGCGTCAGGCTAAAGGAGTTATATCAAGCTGATATCATTACCTATAATGAGAAACTTTCAAGATAAAAGACTTTTTGGGAGTATGAATTTAATGATGAATTTTGAGCGGATGACGCAAGAAGCAGTGAAAACAAATTTTGTACTCACTTAAATCAGGTTTTGAAAACTTGTCGGATTCCACAAAGTCGTGATACAGCATCTCGTCGTGGAATTCAAACTTGACGACTCGTCCATTTTGACGGCAGAAGGAACACATTCTGAAAAATGATAAAGTATGTCATAATCTACGTCAAAATTATGTGCTAAAACAGCATTTATTTGTCACAAAACATTTTTTTTTATGAGATTTATTTGGACTATTTCACACCATTATTCTCTATTGCTGTGTAAACATAGAAAATAAGTTAGAAAAAAGGAAGGCATATGTAAATTAAATGAGTATATTCAAAATCAGCTGTTGGACTTGAAGAAGATGCTTCGATTCACGTAGGCAGCAAAATGTATATACCATTTTTTAGGAATCATGTAAAATACTTTAAATATTTTGGGCATGCTGCCAAAAAAAGATTTGGAAGTTATAATAAAATGGCGGTCTTATTTTTGAGTCTATTATGTCCTCTAAGTAAATAATTAAATCGATAAAGATGTTTAACGAGACAAATTGTATTATCAACACGATTGTATAAGATTTTAAAAATATTACAAAAAAACTAATTTTTCGAAGAAAATGTTATTGTTACAACCTATATCAGTTGTATAACAATGGACCATGACGTTCATGAAGAAATACACATGAAAGATTACCGTAATAGGAATACCTGCAGGAAGTAACAAGTACGGGTATGTAGTATACAGATATAGTAGATTGTCGATGTTTCAACTAGTAGGAGTATGTCATAATTTAAGAGTTCGTAAATTCATTTGGAAGCAAATATCTGTTGCATAAGTATAAAGTTATTGTCGTTATAAAGGAAATGATATACACTTTCTTATTCAATTGATTTAAAACTGGTGCTCCATGGAGCACTGGTGCTCGGTAGCTTATGACTTTGATAGATTAACAATTGATATGAGACATTTTTACCTTACTCAAAAATGACCAGAGTAACATAATCAAGAGATGAGGTGTTTGCATTACTACTCGTATACCTGTATATTCATATTTTTCTATATTTGATTACTAAAAAACAGCATAGGGAATGGGAAAAGAAGAATGCAACTATACTAGGGATCAAACTCGTACTACAATTTCCAAAGTATAACTCATTTATTTTTTGGGTTTTTAATTTTTATTATAATATTTTCCAATTTACAAGAAGTTGTTTTCATCTATTCGGTTTATAGTTCGGTTCGAGACCCGAGTGGTACTTACTAAATAAATAGACTGTCGGTAAGTAATAATATTAAAAGTTTGTGAATAAATGTTGACTGATTGAATCATAAAAATAATAATATACATATTCTGAATATATACTACAGAGACATCTATCGTTATATGATGTTAACAATGGTGTATATACATCAAGTTTCGCGTATCTGTCCAGGCAGAGAATGGCCGTGTGGACAGCGCGGTGTGTAGAATAGAGCAAAGGTGCAAGGCTCGAGGTTCGAATCCCGCGTCTGCCGATATTTTTTCTGAATGAACTGATGCGTAAAAATTCGATATTAAATTGTATGTGTGTATTTAATTACTCATTTATTTCGTTATCAAATATAAAAATATAGCGACATGGATAAGGCTTATCGAAGTGTGTTTTGAAAGAAATTAATAATAACTTTAATGATAAAATACAACCAATGCTTATAAAAAATTTGCGAAAGAGTCTAGTCTTGTGTAAATAATTAAAACGAATATCATATCAATAATCAATACAGTGTATAAAATACATTTATCAATGCAATATTGATTAATTAAATGTGACGGTTTTGTAATACTAGTTGCCAAGTAATTAGTTCGATTAAAATTATTGGCAGTCTTAAAATTCGACTTAAAAATTAACGAGACTTGCATTTCATTAATTAACAAAGTGGCAATACAAACGAGTCATATGGTAAAAAATACATCATAAAATAATTATTCTATAGAATTAAAATTGAAAATAATAGAAGGCAATTTTAAATACTAGTTTTGTGTCTTCACTTTGTAGTACCTATTTAAATATTAAACTTCATGCCACAGCCCACAATGATACTAGTAATATGATTTAATTTTCTTTCATAGAAGGCAATTAGCTGAAACAATTTTTTTTCAGAAATTGCTGTAAATCATATGTTTCAGAGAACTATAAAGATCTACGCATCGTCTTATTTCAGCTATGTCTCCCAATTTCAGGCGAATATATTTCCCTTTCAGACATCTCTTAGTCCGGAACACCTTGACATCTTGACCAAATGTACGTTAAAAGGCTGCTGGGTTTTCCTTTACACATACAGTTATATGTGATGTATAATAAGCGAAATTTCTATTAATGTTAATAAAGTCAACAAATATTAAAATTAAAATAACAGATTTTATAGAAATTATCGCACATGTTTTTAATATAGGACGACATGTTTCGGCTATGTCAGGTAATCATTATTAAGTCAAAGAAGTGTGTGTGCTTATATAGGGGCAAGGTGTGAGTGAGTTAATGAGTGTGGGTTATGATATTGGTATACATTTAATTCAAGTAGTGTAAAGAAAAGTATTATGGGTTAGGAAATTATATGGAAATAATTTACAATATAAAAATAATAAAGGCCATTAAAAAGCTAAAATTGGTCAAATTTACAATGTTTGTAATGCTTTGTAGAGAAGTTGTAGGCTTTTAGGCGACAAATCCACTTAATTTTGATATTATGGAATTCCACCCATAATTATGATCGAAATATGAGGATCGAAAAGTGTTAATAAAATCTCTGGACGTCGTTGACTCTAGACGTACTTGTTGATGGTTGATAGGTATAAGTTATGGGAATAGACACGGGAAGCCATAAAAATATCCTTCTGTCAATGCAATTAAAGAAGAATATGAGTGTGATGTTTTTTAAGGGGACGTATAAATGTAAAAATAAAAAATATATATAATTGAATTTTGGAGACGAAGCAAATAGTTGAATGGGTTTTTACTTGATTCTGGTGAGCAGATTGACTGGCAGTTTTGAGGTGTTGAGTTCCGGTCCAACGAAGACGATCTTCAGCTCCTTTAGTTCAGCAACCAGGTGCAGGAAGAAAGCTTCCCATTTAGCTAAGGTATCAGCTTCAAACTGCAGTTCTGCACCCACCACATGGATGCACATGCTCTCCTTCTAAAAAATATAAGATACGAGTATAATTATTATCAGCATGCATCTCTAACAAGCATACCATGTTGAAACATTGATCTCGTCTCAACGCAGAGGCAACATTAAATAAATATATATCCCATTCAATAGGTAAATGCTACAGAATAAGCAAACAAATCTATACAACTGCAATGGTGCTTCTAAATGGCCTACCAGCACACCTCGATCCTTTTCTTACCTTATTTTCCTCTTTTGTCGATGGTATTATTTTCGCTAGATCTCTGTGATCTTTGAGACGTGTCACCTTCTTCTTTTTTATGTCCTTATATGCTGTATTATTCTTTGTTTTTTTATTCTTTGTATGTTTTTTTCACTCTTATATTATCATATATTTATCTTTTGTACATTTTGGAACTACGCTTCTGTTAAATAATGAAAATAAATAAACGTGGCTAGTTGGGATGACACATTTATCAATCCAATCGTTCAGGCGTTGAAAGCTTTTGATTATCATCAGATCGACAAACAGCGAGAACTATGTTTTCTCGAAGAAATATAAGGTACAGAAATGTCTAGACACAAGGCAAGAAAAATGTCAAAAACAGAACATGCTCCAGCTGGTAGAAAATATGGAGGATGATAATATTCTATACTGTTATTTATATCCCTTCATCATATCAATATTACCCTACTTTTATCCGTGGTTGTACCCATCTAAATTTATACGGGGTATGTTGGGATACAATGAGTTGAGAACTAGAAGAGATGCGTGCTTGATTATGCATTTATTTCGGCCTGTGCGCGGCGTGTTCAGAAATCATGATATTTTGTTAGAAATCGGTTTGTTTGTCCCTGACAATTATTTAAGGATATGAGGTACAGATTGTTTGTTTTTCTTAGAGGTAATACTAACCTGCCAGAGACTATGCCTCGTGGGAGAGTGATCAGACTGTTTAACCATATCGCCTCGAATATTGATATATTCCACTTAAGAGAAGCCCAGTCTCGATATTAGCTCCACGAATTTATTTATCAAAGTAATTTCGTGGAGTCTTCTGTTTAGCGAGATCCGGGACTTTTTAATAATTATTGTTAATAATCATAAATTGTTTGAAATATACCTTTTTTCAAGATCGTACTAAACATATTTGTATTTATAATGTTTCTGAAAGAAATAAATAAATAAAATTGAAAAAATTGAAATTCCTAAATGAGGCATAAAGTATTAACATCTCAAACCACCACTATGAAGTTTCAACTGAAATATCATTCAGTTCAGACTCTTGAAAGTAAAGTAAATATTTAGTATATATTCAATGGCTGCTCGAATTAAAGGCAATTATGGACTTTTCTCATTTTATTGTACAAAAGATATTAACATAAGCATTGGACACTATTTACCTTAATAATGTATTTTAAAGAAACATTTTTTATTGACTATATACTATCCTGAATAATAATTTATAAAATTATAATAAAAACATCACCAATGAACAATTCAACCAAAATATTTCTTTCTCTTTCAGATAAGAAGATTATTCACAATTTATATTTATATAAATATTCATAGAAATGTTGAAGTCGCATGAAAGATTTATTAAAAAATTAAATTCTACAAAGTAGCACCCCAGGGAGCTTTTTAAAGAGAGACAGAGAATTATGAATTATGTATGAAGCCGATAGCGGCACAGGTGAGGACATTCATATACGAGGAATTTCATTCTAAGCGTATTCGGAAAATTCTCTCACTGCAAAGTTCGAAAGCCCAGACAAGCATATCGATTCGAAGCGGGTAATAATAGAGTCTCTTTGATGACAAATAATATTATCTATGTCTATAACGACAAATATATTATAATGTTATTTCTGAGAAAGAATTCTGAGCATGTATTATTTATTAGAAATTAAAAATATCAGTAAAAAGTACAAAATGTCTGACTAATTACACACAAGGTTTTTTTTAAATATAAAAGTACGTGAATTTTTAATTCAGTTTAATCAATAAGCTGACAGCTATTGGTTAAACTGTATAATTATAATTAAATGTTAATTTAAAATGAGAATTCGAATTGAAAAAAAAACTACTTTTAATTGATTTATGTACGGCCTGTATTTCTTTGTTCAGTAACTAATTTTAAAAAGGTTTTGGCAGTAAGTTAAATCAATTGACAGTTACTAAAATTAATTGGCAGTATGCACTGCCCTTTTTTATTTAAAAGACTGGCAGCGTTTCATTCCCCAATGGGAATATTTTAAACAATGAACGATGTTGTTGAAAAGACAAAAAAACATAGATGATGTAGTTTAACAGTAAGAGACCGTCATAACTAAGCAGCAGTTCAGGAAGGTCCTACCAAGAAATGTAAGAGACTCCCAGGCGAAGACAAAACACTTCTCTGTTCTAAAACATTAAGATTACAATTCAGAACATATTCCATGAATTTTTGAAGTAATCGAGCCAACAATCTCAACCTTGTTCTTAAATAATACATCTTACACTTATCAACTACTTATCGTATCATATTAATTGGATTCATAATTAATTTCACTTCGATTGACTATTTCTTCTGATGTTATTAATTGTGATAAATATGAAGGGCACGACTGGTACATCGATATAAGTCTGGACGCTTTTCAGATAATCGATAATGTGTGCTTGGGAATCACCCGGTGTTAGTTCAAACAGTATTGGATAATGCGAGTACAAAATGATAATTTGAAAAATTTCCTTTGCGATATTTCAATAATATGCGCCACATGTGTTCTTCAATATATCTATCTTGTTACTAGTATGAAAATTCTAGAGATATACCGCTTATAAAATGAAAGTTTATCTAACATACCGGATGTACAAATAAAATTTAAATTTTGAGGGTATATATCAGGGGTCGTCAACCTTTTTACGCCTAGCGCCCACTTTTGCCTATTTTTCATGGTAAAATTTCCCAACCGCCCACCAACCTCGCTATATTTGAATTCAGTATATGGGTGGGAAAAAATCTGGAAAGAATGTAGGGGATTTGACCAACGCCCACCGCCCAACACGGAAGCCCGTATCGCCCACTAGTGGGCGGTACGTACCAGGTTGACGACCCGTGGTATATATAATGAACTCAAATGTGTGATTATTACTAATCATACGATAAGAAAACGGGGTCCTGCGTTTTTCACAGCAGTAGTAAGGGGAAAAGGTTGGACTACCTCCAGTTACTGAAAATGAAGAATGCTATTAAAACTAGGAAAAACCTGATAAATAACCAAGTTTAATTGTCGTTTAGTCCAAATCTAGATATGTTTCCAGTAAATCGCTACGTTTCCCTGGACAATCCAGTGTCTGCTCTCACTCCTACTCCCACCCCCTACTGATTGCCTATTTATATATTTTCTGTATTTATTGTTTAGTTCTTATATTATCCTGAAGATGTAGAGGATGCTACTGAAACCAGTAGATAATAAACTGTAAGCCAAGTGGTTATAAACAAATTTTAATTGTTTTATTGTAAACATGTTAATAACAAGACCATATTAACAATAAGCTAATATGGTTCTCAAAGATACATTTCTTAAATCTTTCGCTATACTTTTGACTCTGGTTAGTTGAATTTTATAAGCAATGGTTTAATTTTCTTTAATCAACTGTATATTGTAGACGTCTATCTATTAATAACTCATGGTTGGTACAAACCGTTCCCTTACTCATAAAATATCTGTTATTATAAGAGCTTTTTAATTAAATTTGGTATTAACCTTTTGATCCTGGAGATTTTTTTTAGTTTGTTAATCGACATTTATTAAATTATCGTATTTTTCAGTAAATAAATATCAATTTTTGAATCAAAACTGAATTATCATACATTCAGTAATTAATATATTGATCTAATTACGAATATAAACATTAAGAAGTTACAATAAATATGCACTAAGAGGCTAAAAAGTCAGTGTAAAGCTCGTGACGGTTAAAGTCATCATCTGCTATGAAAAGATTAGAAACTATTGATGTGTGAATGACAAGCTTTAGTGGAGTTTAATGAAGATAATGGGTCAAAAATACACATACTTAGGCATTCTCAAAAATGGCGTCATATAAATTGCAGATTAGATTTATTTATCCACCTCTGGTCGGTTTTTTCGATTTTTTTTATTTTTTTATTTAAATAAATATAAAATTCTAACCCCATCAACAATTCCGCCATTGATCTGTGAGGATTGGATCGCAGCCTCGGCTTGGTTCTGTAGCAGATGTACTGTCTTCTGGTAAGCGTAGAGGGCTGTCAATGGTGCAGTAGATAGCTGAGTCAACGTCGCGTAGTGGCACTCATCCACACCTGAAAGATGAAGAATTAAATAGCAATCCTTAGTCATATTCTAGAAGTTGGATTAGTCCACGAGTTGCTTTGGAGCACTAGTATATAGAGGGTATTTTGGGATACAATGAGTTGACGACAAGAAATGATGCGTGCTTGGGTATGCATATCTTTTGGCTAGTGCGTGGAGCGTTTGGAAATCCTGATATTTTGTTGGATATCGGTTTGTTTGTCACGAACAATTATCGGAAGTTAAGAAGGAAAACATTGTTCGTTCTTCCTAGGAGTAATACTAAAATGCCAGAGACTTTTGGGAGAGTGATTGATTGTTCAACCACATCGCCTCTAATGTTGATATATTTCACGCGAGGGAAGCCCAGTTCAGACCCGAGCTCCACATATTTGTTTGTAGAAATAATTTTGCGGAGTCGTCTGTTTAGCGAGTTTTGGGACTTTCTAGTGTATTGTATAAATTGTTCCTTCTTTTTTAATTTTTATTTTTTAATTTAAAACGTTAAAAACTTTTTGATTTTTTCATTATCCAAATAACGAAATAACCTTAATTGTAACCGTATTTTTTATGCGAAGTATGTAATTTTATTTATAATGATTTATTGTTGAACGAAACGTTTGCCTGACGAAGGATATATTGTTAACAGCAGAAAAACATTATTATAACGTTGTTTCCAATATAATTTTAAATTATATGAAAATATGTAACATATTCATTTGAAATAGTTAAATATTTTACTAGTACAATTGAGCTAGAATTATCTAGGACTCAGAACTATGATAAAAGTATCCCAATAAGAAATAAAAAAATTAAAACAGGGAGCGGCTAAAAAATTTGACGGTTTTTGACGTTGTTTTAATTTAAAACTGTCAGCTTTTCAACGTTGTTAACGGGTCAACTGGTCCATTGGATGTCTCGCTAATCAAGCCTAACCTAATCGTAGAGTCCAGAGATACATAGGTCTCGTTAACGAAATAACTTAGGTAAGGTTAGGTTAGCGAAACATCCAGTGCACCTGACGTTCAGTGCGCCCCATATCATTACCGATGAGTCGTTGAATGAATTGTCTGGGAATGAAATGCAACGGAATCCATTAGTATCAAATCCCTTACAAATATCACAAATTAAATAATATATTTTTCTTTAAATTGATAAACTATAAATGTGAATAATAGATTTTCATTCAGACTTGTATGTACAAAGTTTGAAATGTAAATAAGATATTCAGTTATGCAGACATGTCTAAATAAATGTTTTTTACAGTGGCAACATTAGTTGACTAACACCCATCAACACATTCTGGCCGATTTAATTAATTTATTATCAGAAAAACATTTAACGAACAGCGTCCAAAGCAGTATTTTCTCGTTCACGACATCTGACATGCGATTGTTTTTATTGGGTGAATTATCTGCCAAGAAGACCACGAACGAACCAAAAACCATCACAAACCCGTTTCTTGGCAACGATCCAAATAATCAACTAGATCCATTATTTGTTAGATATCCTTTGTAGCTAGCTATCAGCTATCACACTCTTTCACATTTCAAATCTAAGACAAATAATAATTTTCTTTTAACAGCTTTAACACGGCTGCTGCTATTTGATAATCAGATTACATTAACCTTAATTAATGCCCCGAGATAAATTTGAAAATTTTGTTTTAACAAAAATAACACAATTTCATTTTTTATTTATTATTTTGTTGTTTTGTTTTTATTTGTGCAAACACATTTTTTGCGTAAGAATTGACGCAATTAAAAGGACGACCTGTAATAAATAGTCAAACCAAATAACAGAGATTAGAGATTATATTTTGATGCAGTTTTCAAATGACCTTAGACAAGAAGAGATATAAATAATTATGTAGCAAAAGACTAAAGGGTTTCAAAGAACTACGAAGAAATGATATAATAATTTTAAGGTATCAAATAGTTATAGAAGTTAACTTTAAGTAACTTATATAATTATTTTAATTAAGAAACGCAAAGTTTTTTGAACATGACAAATATGCCTATTTGGTAGTAGTCTTATATTTCATGGTTCTGTTTTTTACTTTTCATATGCGTGCCTATTACTCACATATGGTCACCACAAATTGTGCTACTCAGTTATGTCAGTTACCCTTGTTACAAGACATCCTCTTCAACTTTAGGTATACGTAGGTTAACTTCCCAAATTTAAAGAAGCTGTACTATCCAAAGCATATCTTAGGTAATTTGTTTATCTGAATTTTAAATGACATTTAATGACTAGCCCAATGTTATGATACCTAGATTATTTGTGCTAAGCAGCAGTTCAACCCAACCAACGACACGAGGCTAACAACAAGCGGTAACTCATCAACGTTTTGGTCACGTTCAATGTTGCTTAACTTTGATGATATAACGAGCTTATAATAATCTTTTTCTAATTGAATTGATTTAAAGGTTTTGTTAACCTAAGCGTGTAATTTAATAAGTGACCCCTCAACATGTCATGCATACAAAATATCGTGTAAGCCGATTGCCCGCAAATCTTTTGCTGGCTACACGCTTTATCGTGCGCCATTTGTCGGGAAACGCTTTATGAGAAGCCGTTCTGTCGAAGCACTTAATTAATTCACTGTTGCACAAAGGTTATCCGCACAAGTCAAAATATGTACATATGAAAATGTACGAGTATTACACGTTTCTGTCAATACTTTCTTCGACACGTGTTAAATTCAGAGCAGTGAATCGGAGCATGAATCACCGACAATGGTTGCCGTGTCAGGTTGCTCTCTGCCAGTTCGGGATCTCCATCTTGGCCGGAGCTCAAGTCTAAAGAGTCCCAGTTAAAGGTCGGGAGTGAACGTCCTCCCAGAGGATCGCTGACAATGCGGAACTGTCACCTGATGGAACACCGAAAGTATTCCTGAACAGATTGAGCACTGCACTTGTCGTTGAGGTGCACTTAATTCCGTATAAATCTATGTCTCATTAAAAACAGTGGTGTTTTTTTTAGTATATATTTGAGTATTGTAATACTTCATAAGCTACTGAAGATTTATACCAATATTCAAAGTTCATCGTTGGGTTTTATGTTCTTCAAAGATTCATGATTCGAATACCAGCATCTGTCGTTTAATATCTATTATAATTTGCCATGATAGATATGTTATATTTCCCAGACTTTTGAACCACTAGGACGAAATAACTTCTCGAAAGAAATAAACAGACATATACAACTGAAGTGGGCAGCATTTGGAAAACTTAAGTATATTTTTATAGCAAAAATTCCGCAATGACTTAAAACTAAGAACCAATGCACTCTCCTTGTATTAACTAATGGCGCAAAGACGTAGTATAACAGCAAGTTTTACCCATAAAATTAAAAGTTACCCAACCTGCCATGGAGAGGTCTATGCTCGGATTGCCTCTAAAAAATCTGAAACGAGGGTATCCGAAGAAGTAGTTGGGACTATCTAACGAATAGGCACACTCAAGTAGAAATGTGCAGGACATATCTGTCAAAGAAAAGGCGGTCGATGCGGGAGAAAAGTGTTATAGTGGCGTTCAAGAACTGGTAAACCGACCGTTTTCCGACCCCCTGCAATACGGACTGACGATATCAGAAGAATAGCGGGAGTAGCCTGGATGCAGAGGGCGGAGGATCGAGAAGGATAGAGACTCATGCGAGAGACCTACGTTCAACAGTGGACGGATACAGGCTGATGATGATGTTTTATATGAATTTGTTTATAACTCACAAGTAAAATAAATATATTCATTAATGATAATAAAACGAATTATATATTTTAATAACGTATAAAAACTGCAATGGATCATGCATCTTTTAATTGTTCTCTCCAGATGTTAGTCCGAGCGGTTAGCGTTGGGTAAAAAAATGAACATGGTGTATATCTACATTGTACAGGGTTAGTAGATCAATTCTCTTTGTCCGCTTTTTTTTCTCCGGTTTATTGGTGATATAAATGTCATATAAGATGCTGTTTGATTATGGAATTGCTGTATAAGCACCTTTTGTGGTTCCGTAGAGGTCGTCCAGCAAGGAAGCTAGCTTATCGGGCAGCATGTATCCTTTCGGCATGATCTTGGTAGGAAGAGTTGGTTCAATGCGTCCCAGGGCCAGTTGGTGGGTCACCAGTTTGTGGTAAAGACGGTAAGGTTGGCACCACGTAGTGTGATCGGCAGTTAGATGGTCTGGAGTACTCGCACAGTAGGAGACCTACAACCAAGAAACATTGTTACTGTTTGTGTAGCCACTTTTCAAAACGACTCGTTCAGGATGAAACGCGTAGTCTTTTCAATAAAAGCGATTAAAAAGTTTTTTTTATTTACAAGTAGTAATGCTACCTAATTTCTCTCGGACTTCTCTCTCCTATGGTACTAAAGGCTTTATAATATAAAAAAAATCATTATAACCATAAAACACAAAAATTAAAAATAATAGCTCTATTAAATTGCTTCTTAGGTATTCACGGCCAGATTTGATATTGTGGCTTTTGGGTTTAGCCGTGTGTGACGAAATACTTCTTGCCAATCAAAAGATATCCCATCAACATCAACAGGGATGACGGTTTGATTCTCAAAACAGCATGGCTTCCACCTCTGGTACATACTCAAAAACCTGTATAGACAAGCAAGGATAACCACAGTCCAACATGACGTTCGTGGAGGTATAGTCCATAGAACATACCCACCGTACACGATTCTCCGACATGACGCTCGTGGAGGTACGGCTAAACCACCTCCAGGTTAGGCTGACGGCTAAACTACCTTCAGACACCAACTCTTCACTAAGTCATCAACCCTGAAGAAGACCCCTGCAATGGCGGTCGAAATATTGGAAAGAAGTAATTCGCCACACACGGCTAAACCCAAAAGCCACAATATAATAGCTCTATTATTTCCGTTGCGATAAAAGTAAACAATAATTTTAATTCATTATTCGATTTGAATTTGTACTTTTAGTAAATAAGAATGCTTTCAAAAATATTTAACAAAGTATCATACCTACCGGAATTACACACAAACAAATATGCAAGCAAACAAATTTCATTTTTATATAAAAGATTAATTTAAATTAAAAATAATTCAGTATCAGGTCGTCAAAAGTTGATTACTATAGCTATATATTTTACTTTTGTTTACTCCAATTTTAGAGTTCAATTTAGGTTTATGAGAATCTTGCTTTACTGTGATAATAACACATTGTTCACACAATGAAATATTTAATGAAATATATAATTCAATTAATTACTAGTTACCGTTACCTGTGTAATGATGTATTATTTTGAATGCAGTTTCAGCGTTAATTTTTATAACATTGGTCTGAGTTTATATTAAATGGTCAAAATATATCGGTCACCGTAGAGAGAGAGAGCTCGGAATAAATATATTATATTATGGTCCGATTTAAAAATATATATATGTTTTTTTCTATTATTTAGGCAGATTTATTTTGACATACGTAACCTAACAAAATACCTGACCTAACTAAAATGAATCAATTTTATTATGACCATGTCAAATATTATTCCAATATTTAAATATGAATTCTTGAATTAATTTGTTTCAGGCCAAAATTTTATTTAAAATATCTGACCGGTAGTTTTTTGTTATATATAATTATCAACATTTTTTTAATCCCACTGAACGAGACGTTCGTTAATTTGATAATATTATGTTTTTAATTTGTAAATTCAGCTATATGTAATAATACTTCAGTGACCACCGAGAAAAATATTTGGAGTGAAGCCTTCCAATATACCTGCGCCCTAGGAACATAGATGATTCCCGATAGTCCTCAGAGCAGAATCCCGAGGAGTTAAGTCAAGTGACGGTAGCTGTGAGACATGGTGCTCATCTGAAAGTGATAGAAATAGACTAGGGCCTTTGAGATGTGGTCATACAGAAGAATTCTCGGATTTCTTGAAGAGAACACGTCACGAACAATGAGGTTCTCAGCATAATAAAGGAAGATAGGCACCTAGTTAAAACCATCTCAGAGAAGCGAGCCCGAAGGATCGGTCACTTCATGCACCACGAATGTTTTCTTCGCGACATTGAGGAAGGCATTGTTGAGGGTAGAAACTGCAGAGGGCGCTCTAGACGGGAGTATTTGCAGCAAGTGTTCGAGGACAGGAGTTGTAGCTCTTATGCTGAAAAGGATTGCAAAGTATCGAGAACAGTGGAGATCGTGATGCAAGATTTTGTTGCTGCAAACCAATCCAACGGATTGATACTTCGAAGAAGAAGCTGTGATATTTAAGGGATCATTTTAGGTGATTTGTTAACCTTTTTTTAAGGAGTGCAGATGATTAACCCGATTCTACAAATATTTGAATGATGACTGACCTGTCCGCATCCGGTGCAATCCTGCAGCAGTTCGCTCTTCCACTGGCGACAGTTTGGCTGGCTGCAGATCCTCGGGTACAGCAGCACCTCCTGCTCCCAGGGGCAAAGCTTCCTTTTGAGGAGCTTCTCGCAGGAGACGATGGCTTGCATTCTCAGCAGACGATAGTCATGTCCGGAGAGTGCTTTCGCCATGCTGTATATGTGACCCACCCCTGCATCAAAAACAAAAACGAAAACAAAAAGTAAGTCCAATGATATTTATTTATTTTTGGATTGATAACTCTTGGTGAAATAGCGTAGCTACTCGTATTCTGAAATAAATCAATATACGAGTATTCATAATCTGTTCGCATCGGTACCCGATATATGCCGTATAAGATTCCCCCACCGTTGACATTAGTAGCCGTATATCGTTTTGCTACTTTCTTAGAATAGTTTTTCATGCATCATCTGATAGTTAAAGTATACAAGAATTAATGCGATATATGAAAATAGACCAGATAAGTCCATTTATGCTTCAAATACTAGTTTTATAATTGATGATTTGTATTCCACCGAGCCGTAATGAAAAGGTTAACATGTACTTGTATTTTGGCACACTTACAATAATGTAAAAACATATTTAAATTTGTGAAATATTCAATATGAACATATTATATAGATCGCTCATGTTTACAAGTATATAAAGAATTGTTTATATGATTATTGAATTTATACCATTGTTGACAATGTATTCATCAGGAGGCGAAACGTATTCAATGAATTTAAATAAATGTCAAACAAAAGTATTTATTTTTGATATTGTTTAATTTGCAATTACGAATGCGCAGTTTCATTAAAAATAGTTATCTAATTACTTCAACCTTAAAGCCTCGTATTATGATTTTATTCACTGATTTTCCTCGAAAATTAGCATTTTTTAAATGACTTGGGAGCTATTTATAAATGAAATTGTATTCATGACCAAGTGTATAGTATCTTTTACTAAACGCAAGTTTGTAGGAGAATATCTGTATACATACTGACATACTCGTAAAAATAATGAGAATTTTTAATAACTGGGAAATATTAAAAAAATGTTTTCACCTCTCTCTATATTGAATGGTTTTGATCTAAAACCTTGACATCAACGATTTCATACTATACAAGTCTTATTCGTAATATTTATTGGTACTGTGTTAGATATAATGTCGTGGGTTTCCAAGTTCATCGTCGCGGGCTTAAATCAGCGTTTTACAGCTGATCGACTGAATGCGACTGCTGCGTGGAGCAGACCCTGTCACACCTTCTGGAGTGTGCGCTGTGACCGAGTAGCTGCACCCAGGAGGACCCGATGATGGCCGGGAGTAACGTCATCGACGTCGCTCACTTCTGGGCAGACAGGATCTGACCCTGTTGTTTCCGACACGATTATATATTTATTGAATAGTTAGCGGTTTCGTCACATTTCGTACCGAGACAATTCGTTCTACGACTCATCGGTTACGACGAGGGGCGTACTGGACGTCTGGTGTACGGGAAATTCTGTGCACGGGACAACTGGTGCACTGGATTATATATATATAAAATATATATATATATTACGATAGTAAAATAATTTTATTATAATTTATTATAATACAAATAGAAATCGTAAAGCAAGCAAATTCATTAATTTATTAAATTTAATAAGTCATTCATTACTACATATCGTAAGGAAATGTCATATGATCGGATTTGAAACAATGTGATTAAATTTATTTTTCTCAGAAACCAATTCGAAATTGCTGTTTGAAAAATGATCTGTGACTTCCGCTCAAGACATAATAAAAGTTTTGGGGATTCTCAAATTACAGCATTGTCATATTACGTACACGTGACATTTTTTACTTAGATATTTGTATCCGAAAGAGAGCAATAACCTAATCGTTGAAGAAGGATCTTTTTATTATATAATAGTTATATTTTAGGATTAAGGAATAAATAAGATGAGAAATTTAAATATTTTAAGCATACTTCTTTTTAGTCTTGTATTTATAAGTATTTAAAAAAGCAAATGTAAAAATATTTTAAAATTATATATAATTTGTTACTTTCCTAGCATGAGTTTTGATATTTTACAATTCGTTAATTATAGCAAGAAACTTTATTTGTAATAGGTTTGGTAGCTCTTTACTTAATGATTTCACAATCCACCACATTAGTAAGGTTTGTTATGATGACATCTATGATCTAAATGAATTAAATTGATAATATCGTCTACGTAGATATATTTTCCAAATAAAATAATTACCTTTTACGTGTGATAAAGTGCAGATGGCGTAGCAGAGGCTTTGGTGCTGCATCCAATCGTCATCTCTATGTTTTTCTGAACAATAGCTGACCAGGTGACAGAACCTGCAGACTACTCTCTCGTCATTCAGCTGAACCTTGCAGATGTGACAAGCATTGGCAATAAAAACAGTTCTAAAGCTGTACTTGTAAACAAACTCTTCTTCATCGTCCATCAAATCAGAACCTTGAGGTTCTAATTCAGTCACCACCACACCGCCCTTTTTAACCGACTGGTGTTTATTTTTACCATCTTCAGGATTACAATTACGTTCATCTTGAACGATTGTGTTTGAACCCGTCGGAAGCAAGTTCATACCCTGCATCATGCCATCGACGCTCTCGGGTAGATCTCTTTTATCCACGTTTTTCATTTTTGTTTTGGCGTTTTCGGCATTGCAGCTTTCGGGGTTTTTATTCTTCTCTTTTTTGTAGTCGTACTTATTCGATTTCGCAGGAATGTCTGATGGACCAAGCGAGTTTTTTGGATGATTCTTCAGAGGCGACCTTTGCCGAGGTTTATTATCTTTTTTTACCTCGTCTTTATGATCTTTTGAACCGCCCTGTTCCGGCGATGGCGGTTGGGCATCGGGAAGTTTCACGAACTCAAAATTTTCGGCCGTTATCTTAAAACCCGACCCGGAAGATTCATCTTTCTTTGATTCATCGCTGGATTGAGAAGGAAGCGATATGACTTCTCCTATATTAAATAGATTCATCTGTTGGATACTTTCAGTTATTTGACTTTCTTTTTCGTCAGTTTTCTTTTCTTCTTTCGGTGATTCGGCATCATGTTGTTTATCTTGTTTGGGTGCATCATCTTTTTGTTTTCCTTTTTGATGCGTTTCACTTTCTTTGGTCTTGTCTTCACTGCTCGATTGAGCCGTTGTTCCGGATGTTGCAACGCTCTCAGATTGAGCACTTTCAGTTATCTTGCCTTGTTTGTTTTTCTTATCCTTTGCTCTCTTTGCCGGCTTGGGGGAATCGGTCGGTTTATTTGCTTCGACATTCGCAGACGACTCCGCAGTCTTCGGCTCTGAATCCTTTATGTCTCTTTTCTCGCTAGCTTTTTCTTCCTGCTTTGGTTCAGTATCTTTTATTTCTACCAACTCCGCTATTATTAAGTTACTCAAATCTGCCGGTTGCGTTTCGTGTTTATGTTCGTGCGAGTCTTTTTTCTTATCGTGTTTTTTAGACTTATGTTTTTGGGAATGCTTACTGTCGTCAGATTTTTCAGCCGCAAGTGTTTCTCCCGTTTCTTTAACATCATCTTTTACTACCAATATATCAGTTTTTGTATCAGGTGTGATCATTGTCGGGGTAGTACTTCTAATATTAGATAACAAAAGATCTTTAAGAACACTGCCGATATTCTCATTTCCTTTACTTTCTTCTGCTGGCTTTTTTATTTCACACACTTCAGCTTTTACCTGGTCACTGACCATTATTGAAAAATCATACTCGGTTTTTTTTTCAGAGACACTTTTAATTTCGCATTTTGGAAAATCGTCTTTAATAGTTTCAGATTTCGCGATGGGCAATGGACATATCATTTCTTCAACACCCGATTCCGGCTTAGGTTTGTTTTCTTCAGTCACATGAGGCGGAGGAATATCAGATAGTAAAGCTTCTATTAGATCATCTGTAAGGGTCATCTTTAAAGGCTGAGATTCTTCAACCTTTTTAGGTTCTTCTTTGACGGGCGTGTGACGACCAGTCTTATTCTTTTTGTCAAATCGTTCTGGCGTCTTTCTAAAGAATCCGGCCACTTCGGGAACTTTGATTTCTTCAGATTTACTTAAAGGACTAAGTAATTGTTCTCTCACAGTCTTCATAGGACAAACGTCTGGCGTAAATGCTTCAGGTGGAGTTTGTTTAGGCGTTTCTCCTGCAAAAATACTTTGTCCAGCTTGCGGAGGAAATGAACAGAAATCCAATAAAGTCTCTTGAGTTTTTGCCCAATCTTCGACTTTTTTATGTTTTTTACTTTCGTGTTTATCAGTTTTGTGATCGTCTTTTTTCTTGTCTTTATTTTTAGTATCTTCGGCAACTGGTTTTACTTCTACACAAGGCTTTATTTCAGCTTTAATGATGTCATCCACATGTGTTATCTCTATGTGCTCATAAGGCAGTGGAATCGGTTCAGGAGTTCCAGTTCTCTCACACGTTTCAGATAAATGTCTAATCTTAGTTTTCTTTTCTTCCAATCTCTCTTGTTCAGTTTTTTCTTTGGTTTCATCTTTCTTTTCGCAGATTAATTCAATTGGTGAAGGCATAAAAGGCAAAATTGCTGTTATTTTAGGAGCTTCATCTACAACTACAGGAGCTGCTTTGGTTTCTGAAGAACCTTTTTTCTGTTCCTTTGGTTTTGTTTCTTGCTTCACTTCATCTTTGTGTTCTGATACCTCTGCCTCTTTCTTGGCTTCTTTTTCTAAAAGTTTTTCGCCATAAGCAACGTCAGACTCACAAGCAATTAATTTTTGTAGTGTGTCTTCAATAGATATTGCCAGAGATGGAAGTATATCATCGTCTTCTTGTTCCTTTATATCAGATTTATGTTTTTTGTCAGTCTTCTTTTTATCCTCGCTTTTTTGTTCTTTCTTATTACTTTTGTCCTTTTCTTCAGGTTTGGGTTTAACTTCAGGTGTCTTGGCTCTCTGCACATCAGTAACTGTCAATTTCTCGATGTCATCTTTACCTTTATTTTTCTTATCTTTTTTATTACTCTTTGTTTCGATCGAGCGCACCTTTTCTTGCATTTCAATATCACTAGTAACAATTGGCTTCGGGGTATCTTCTATCTTAGGTTTCTCTACCTCAGTACCTTTTTTATTTTTTTCAGTTTTAGAAACATCTACTTTATCTGCCTTTGGTGCTATTATTTTTTCTTCTGTAATTTCTGATTTGGGAATCTCTTCTTTCTGTTCATCTAAATTGTCTTTATTATCTTTGTTTTTCTTATTTTTGCCTTTCCCTTTCTTACCACCCTTTGATTCTACGAACGTTTCTTCTTCTTTTAAAACTTCCTTAACTTCTTCTACAGTCTTCTTTTTGTCATTAGAAACAACGATATCTGTCTGCTTTTCACCACTTACAACTTGTTCCTTTCCCTTATTATTTTTATCTCCACCCTTATTATCATCATTCTTCTCGGCCTTCTTGACATCTTTACCACCGTCTTGCACATTCTTTTGCTCCGCATCTTTTCCTTTCTTTTTACCCCGAGCTTCAGCTTGTGGAGGCGCATCTATTTTTTCAACAACAGTTTCTTTATCAGCTTCCTTATTAGCGCCTCCTTTTTTATTTTTTCCTTCATTTTTCTTTCCTTGCTCTGCTTTAATATTCTTATCCTTATTTCCATCTACATCTTTAATAAGAGTAACGCCATCATTAGATTTTGTTTTTTGCACTGCTTCTGCAACTTTGGTTTCTTCTTTAATAACATCCTTATTTTCTGTATCTTCTTTGACTTCTTCTCCAGCGTCATCACTTCCGGCAGCATTTTTCTTCTTTCTATTTCCTCGGTGTCTTTTTGGCTTGACAGGAGTTTGGCTTACCGCAGGATCATTAGTAGAAACATCAACAATTGGTGTAGCAGTTTCGATTTTTGATTTTGTTTCAGGAATCACTGGTGGAGCAGGTTTTGGATCTGGCACACGTAGTTCTGCTTCTTCTTTAGGGGTTGCAGGTTCTGTGAATTCTGGAACATCTTGCGGTGGGTTTCTGGGTCCCTTCGGCTTGTGATGCTTGGACTTCTTGCTCATGGCACTTAGTGTACTGCACTTGCACTGACAACCACTTCCTTGTTCTTGAGACCTGCTCGGCAGGGTGGACTCGAGAGGACTGGGACAGTTTTGGCCGCGACTCGCTGATGAGCCGATAAAGCCAGCTCGCCCAGACCACTGATAATTGCGGATTGGAACGCGTCCAAGAATCGAATGCCATGTGTTGTCCCATGCAACGCCAATAAAATGACCGATGGATCTCTTCGTATCGAACTATTGATTGGAAATATTTCAGTATTTTTTCTCAAATCTTTAAATATTTTCTTTTTTGTGCATTGTTGATTAAAGTTATAATTATATTCAATAAAGAATTCTTCATTGAGTATTTTAATTTATCCAATACTATAAAACAAATCATGATTATTGTGCTACCAAATTTAAGACAAAGAAGTTAACATAACTTTGGTGATTGCGTTTTAGGAAACATGATCATAACTTATTGTATTTTATATAACTTAAGGAATTTTATTTTTACTGAAGGCGCTTATTGTTTGAAGAGTATGTGTGCATTTTTTCGTGAAAACAAACTCTTTTTCGTTTGTGATATCGTATAATACCACCACATAGGAATGATATTTTTTTCCTGAAATGCTTTTCATTGATGTGATGTTTTATTTTTTGACTCCGAAATATCGAATACCTAATTGAATGTAATCCGTTATACGTAATATTTAATCCATGATTATTTATATTGCCTCGAAATTACGTTGCTTTAATAGGCAACGTTAAAGACTGTATATAACACTTCTTAACAGCCTTATATGGTCTGAGTATTTATGCGGATGTTACCTTGATTACTGTAACTATATAATAATAATAATGTAATATATGAGATTATAATAATAAGGTGATATTTGAGGTAAAGATATTTTATTTGAGATTTTTAATTTTTATTTCTTATTTTTTGGGTTGAACTGCTCCTTAGGACAAAAGTCCAGAAACAAGGAACGTAGGGCTAATCATCCGAATCCGTTAAATACTAATTTACAAATTACCTAAAAATATCCCTCAGATACTAACGACAGATATTTTTATTCTAGTACTCGAACTTTTGCTCTAGTGGTTGTCGGGAACCATACCCGTATATGTTTTAAAGTGGACCTTCAGGTTCAGATATGTCCTAGAACCATCGATAGACAATGGCAGCAGACTGAACTAAGTGGCGCCTATTTATGGTGACCATATGTTCCATAAATGGACCGGACGTGAAAAAATAACTTAGGATGGTTCGATTAGGGTTCAAAACATGTACAATCGCTTAAAAATAAATGTTAAGTAAAATTGATTTCTTTAATGTGATATTTGTTAAATTATTATTAATTAAATAATATAAAAATAAATTTTAAACTGATTTGTAATCGATTTCTGATCGCTAAAATTACCCCCGGTTGGTGTGAATTTGATCCCTCACCAATGAAATGCCAGTCATAGCCTATTGATCATAATTGGTGGTAGACGAAAGACGTCCCGTGTAGACCACCCATTAATAGTAAATTCCCGTAATAATATAAGGATGATGCGTGAATCTCGGGCTGTAGTCTATATCATTGGAGGATCAACACTCACATGCAGCGCTTAGCCATGTGCACCGTGGTAAGCGTCATAGAATTCCACAGATTAGACTTCAGCATCACTATCACCATCTGTCGTTATTCTCCTGTATGTGTTTACATAAAAAAATTAAATATAAACTTAATAACTTTAATTTATATATTTTTTAATACATTTGATTAAACGGATGTTAATGGAATAGCTCGAAGCATTGGAAGAACGACAACCCCCCCAATGTGTTATCTCTCAGTAATTTCGAATTTTTTAAATTTGTTCGCTTCCCTAGTATTATAACATATTTATGACATAATAAAAAAAGAACAATTTGAAAATATTCTCTTATTGTATTTAAAAAAACAAAACAAGATAATTTAAGTACGCGGTGACGTTTGATTGGCTATTAAACTAGATTGCAAAGAATACAATGGGAGAAAAATAGATTCAACATTTTTATCGGCTGAACCGTAAATTAATGGCTAATTATACTCTCAGCTGCGATTCGGGATTAACTCTGGCAATAAAGTCCACCAAACACAACCCAACAAAACAACTGTCCAGACAGACAGTGCGAAAGTGTAGACGTCTATTAATGTTTCATTACATTAAGAAGTCACTCAACAATTCGCTTGTAGTGCTTGGTCAAATTAGTGGGTTCTTAGAGAACCTGTCTGTTATTCTAATAACAAATATTAACTGCCTAATTTAGTAGGAATATAATATTTATTATTTAACCCTTCAACTGTAGATGACGTCTAAAGTCGTTTAGAGCCTTACAAGGATTTCATAGCGTCGTATGCATAATTTTCCTGTTATTTAATTAAATGAATTCATTTTTCATACTCGTATATCATTTTTTTTTTATGTAAACAGATACAGATGGTGATAGTGATGCTGAAGTCTCATCTGTGGAATTCTATGACGCTTATCACGGTGCACATGGCTAAGTGCTGCATGTTGAGTGTTGATCCACCAAGTTCATAGCCTACAGCCCGAGATTCATGGATCATCCTTATTATTACAGGAATTTACTGTGAACGAGTGGTCTTCACGGGACCACTTTGGTCTGCCAGCAATTTTGATTAATAGGCTATGACTAGCATTTTACGGGTGAGGGGTCAAATTCACACCGGGGTATTTTAGAGCTCAGAAATTGATTATGAATCCTTTTTTTTTTAATCTCCGTCGGAAATCGAACCCACGAACTTTGGCTTGCAAAGAAAACGCTTTGACTATTGAGCTATACCCGCCGGTGGGATAATGGATTTTAATAAAAAAATGGTGATAAATATGTATTTTATTGAAAAATATATTCATTTCCTTGTTCGCTCTTCTGATTGAAGCATTTGGTCGTCACAAGCCGCCACCATAAAGCGCTGTCGGCTGCCATGGATCTCGCTTCATCCCAAGTCGATTTTGCCTCCGCCGAGTACATTCTACAAGTATGTATATATTTGTAAGAATGGCGTGAGCCCGGGTGCTTGATGAAAATCAGCTGTACTTTATGCTCTCCTGCCGCAACCAAAGTACATTTGCTAGCCAGTACCATCGTCCGCCGTCCTTATCTTTTCAAGACATTTTTTTCTATATTTGAAATATATGCTGGTAGTCATAGCTCAATGGTCAAAGCCCTTGATTTGCAAGCCAAAGGTCGTGGGTTCGATCCCCGACGGAGATAAAAAAAAACGATTTATGAGCTCTAAAATACCCCCGGTTGGAGTGAATTTGATCCATCACCCGTAAAATGCCAGTCATAACCTATTAATTAAAAATTGGTGGTGGACAAAAGTCGTCCCGTGAAGACCACCCATTCATAGTAAATTCCTGTAACAATAAGGATGATGCGTGAATCTCGTGCTGTAGTCAATGACATTGAGGATCAACATTCTACAGGCAGCGTTTAGCCATATGCACCATGGTAAGCGTCATAGAATTCCACAGATGAGACTTCAGATTTACTCTCACCATCTGTCGGTATTCTCCTGTATGTGCTTACATGAAAAACAATCATTATTTACATTATTTATTATTTTACATTTTGATCCTACTTACTCAAACTGGATAGAGTTTATCTGTAGTGGAGGAAATGAACTATTTTCCTCTTTTCATTCCATATCTGTTTAATACGGTCAAGTCAAATTGCTGCCACTAAGTTGTGTGAGTTGCCATCGTACCAAGCCATCCCTACGCTCGCAAGATCACCTTCGAACAAATATAGTTCCTGACGAACTAAGGGGAAAAGCCTGGGGAGTTGAAGAGACGGCAGCTGTTGTATCCAATGCATATTTTAGATGAACTGTTAATTGTATTTTTAAGGAGATCGGATGATAAGATCGATACTTTTGAAGACTGGACCATTTGATCCTAACCCTTTCGTTACGGCTCGGTGGAATACAAATTATACTGTCTACAGCGTGAATTTTTCAAACCATTTTTTTTTGCTTAAAACTAGTATTTGAAGCATAAATGTACTTATCTGACCTGTTTCCTAGACTCTTCTATCCCTTAGCTATCAGATGATGCATAAAAAATATTCTACTTAACAAACGTTCATTATGTAACTCCATACATGTGGTGGCATTGACACATGTGGTTTACAGAAAAATCACTACTTTGACAAAACCTAACGATATTTATTTGCATGCTTTACATGTAGGTTAATAAAGGGATTGACTGCACTTGCAATTTTTTACCGTAGATGTCACAATGAGTACTGAAAGTCAAAAATGATCACGTCAACGGGGGAATCTTTGACGAAATATATCGACAACTGTTAAAAGGCGGCCCAGAAAACCGTCAACGCCACAGAATGTTGCAGTTGTCACATTTTTGTAGTTCGTGATGGCCATTCGCATTAAATTGGGAGCTAACATTCATCTAGAGACGTTTGTAGGTTCCACACTTTATAATGCATTAATAGTAACAATTTAACTGACTTTCAGTCAGATTCAATGTAATTCGTTACATCTTGCTTTGATCTCTTAGTTTACGACGTTCGAAGCGGCGACATTAAGTTTAATATTCACTATTTCCATGTATCCGTTCGTATATGTTACATTGAACATACGAGTATGTCACTGCTTTTAGTGTCCATTCGACAAATAATATGGTAAAGTAAAAATGACCAAAATGCAAATCTATAAATTTGTCTGGGGTAACAGATTATTTTATTATAATGGTTAAATTTAAGATGTTTAATAATTAAAAGTGTAATGTATCTGGAAAATATTATAACATAACCTCTTCAAGCCTAGTTAATAGAAAAAGTATATCATTATCAAGAAGAATTGTCCTTCTGTGTATACATATACTTCCGTTGTCTTTTTGCTGGCGGGTATAGCTCAATGGTCAAAGCGTTTTCTTTGTAAGCCAAAGGTCGAAATTCATAGTAAATTCCTATAATAATAAGAGTGATTGACGTTGGCGGATCAACACTCCACATGCAGCGCTTAGCCATATGCACCATGGTTAGCGTCATAGAATTCAACAGATGAGACTTCAGAATTACTATCACCATCTGTCGGTATATACTGTTTATGTTTACATAAAAAAAAATCTGGTATGAGGCAGTTAAAATCCAGTCAAACATCTATCGAAAAATGTTTATTTTTTAATGTAGAGTGTAACATAGTTGTGATGTTAATATTTCATTACATTCATTACGATATTTATTTTTTTAAGATTTTGAATGTGATATATAGGGTCCGCTATCTAACGTTTTTTTTTTCAACTAGTGCTTATTTCGTGAATGGTAACACTTAGCTCATGTCTGATTTGACAGATAATTAGTTTTATACTTCCGCTAAACGAATATGGTTGTGTATACGCTCGAATAACGCTGGGAAATATTGCGACATTACTTTGAAAATCATGGTAATGTTGCAGAACGTGTGCGAAAATTGCGTACGGATTTTGGAAGAAGAGAATCACCGTCAGCTCCGCATGTTCGTTATCTTGTGAAAAAAGTGAAAGAAACTGGCATCCTCATCGATAAACCAAAGCGTGAAAAGCCAAAAACAGTGCGTACACCCGAGAATATTGCTGCTGTGGCAGAAAGTGTGCGTGAAGCGCCATCAATAGCGCTTCCATGCGGCGCGGCCTTGATGAACGAATTTTTGTTCATAAAAATTAAAGAGGAGAATATTGGCAACATTTGGTTTCAACAGGACGGCGCTGCGTGCCGCACAGCCGAAGCAACACTCGATGTTTTGCACCCTGTTTTAAAAAAAAAAGTTATTTGGCGGACCCTTTATATGTATTTTTAACCACTGCTCCACGGCGCTCGCCTCATTGTTGGGCAAATAGCAACGGTCCGCCGATCGAGTACCGGCCCAGACTATATAGCAAGTCTATTATTGTATCCAGTGCGAGACATGTGACATGGCTGCACCAACTGCATCTGAAACTAAAGCAAATCTCCTCTTTTGCAGCACATTGATGTATTCAACAAAACTGCTGATTCATCGTGTTACAATAATCAGTCTGAAAATCGGTAGGCAGATGGAAAAATATGCCATCTCTTCACTTATTGTACGAAAGATCTTAAATTATATAAATCATCGATTTATGAAAAGGATGTGTCTGTACAAAACTATTAACTCACTTTTATGAACAACAGTTCGCATCGTGATGCATGTAAAATATTATACAAAAATCAAATATATATATTTTCTTACATCCTTTTCCTCTTTTGTCGATGGTATTGTTCTACTTGATCTCTGTGATCTTTGACACGTGTCATCTTATTATTCTTTTGTGTTATTTTTTTCTCTATTTATTGTATATTTATGTATTCTCTATGTTTCTAAATATTTGTAAAAAAAAATGGAATTTCAATTCTGTAAATAAATAAATAATATGTATAAATAATGAAATAATAATATATTATCCAATTGTGAAAATTGGCCCTTATATTTCTTCAAAAAATTAGTTTTAACATTAAAAACGTTTATCACGTTTTATGAAACAGACTTTTCTTTAATTAAATATATAAAAATTTAATAACTTTTATCATATTCCGCTTATCTTTGCCGGCGGTCATAGCTCAATGGTCAAAGTGTTTAGTTTGCAAGCCAAAGGTTCAAGGTGATCCCCGACGAAGATTTAAAAAATGATTTTTAATCGATTAGAATAAAATGAATATTTATTGCAAAGATTTTGGTACAAATACCAGCGTCCATCGTTTAATTTTTCTTCGATTTATTGATGAGAAAAATGCCATATTAAATGATTTTTGCTGTGAATTTTCTGTGTGTTCGTATCAATTATTAAATAGGCATGTTCATATAATTACACATCATTCAATTTCCACCCTACGAGAGTAACTTCAATCCTCCCTAATAAAGCCTACCTCACTGTCACATCAGTTCGCATTGATATTAGTCTGGTGCTGCAGGGAAGGCTTTGAAGGCTTGTTTGCAGGTACTTTATTAGCGCCGTGGGGGAGTAGAGTTGCTATACCAGGAAAAGCTCAAAGGGAGCAACCAACCTAGCAACCAATAAACAGGGATCAAAATCTAGGATCCCGCTATTCCGACTACAATAGACATGTCATCACAACAGCTGAGCAACAAATTTACTTACACTTTACGTGATCTCTGCGAATACTGAGGCAATAAAAGGGTGTTTACTTGCCAAAACATTTGTTTGGAGCATCTTGATGTACGGCTGTGAGACATGGTGCTTGTTTGAAAGTGATAAACAAAGACTAGAGGCCTTCGAGATGTGATCAAACAGAAGAATTCTCGAAATTTCCTGGAGAGATGACGTCACGAACAATGAGGTTCTCAGGATAATCAAGGAAGATAGGCACCTAGTAAGAAACATCTCAGAGAGGCGAGCCTTATGGATCGGTCACATCATGCGCCACGATGGTCTTCTTCACTACATTGTGGAGGGGATGGTTGAGGGTAGAAACTGTAGAGGGCCCCCTAGACGGGAGTATTTGTAGCAAGTATTCGAGGACATGAATTGTAGCGCTTATGCTGAGCTGAAGAGGGTTGCGGAGGACCGAGAGGAATGTAGATCGAGTTGCAGGATTTTGTTCCTTCAAACCAATCCACCAGATTGATACTACTAAGAAGAAGTAGGGTATCTTATTTCGTTATTGGCCAGCTAATCTTTCTGCTAAGTTCATGTGCGCGTACAATACATGACTCGGTTAAATAAGACGATTTCCAGCAACTAAAATACCTAATACACTGGTCGGAATGACGGTGTTGATTAGGATAGATCTAGGACTTAAAACAATATGCATTAGCGAAAGACAACCTGTAGAAAGATGCGTTGTTAGGTTTTTGAGTCCATCTTAACCGATATATGCTGTCTAAGATTTCCCTACCGTTGACATCGGCAGCCGTTTTGCTACTTTCAGTACTCATTGTGACATCTACGGTAGTAACTTGTAACTGCAGTCATTCCCTTTATCAACCTACATGTATTATTTACAGGAATCTGTAAAGCATGTAAATAAATATAGTTAGGTTTCGTCACAGGAGCGATTTTTCAGTAAACCATATGTGTCAATGCCACCACATGTATGGAGTTACATAATGAACGTTTGTTAAATATAATAGTTTTTTATGCATTATCTGATAGCTAAAGGATACAAGAACGAATGTGATATATGAAAATATACCAGATAAGTACATTTATGCTTCAAATACTAGTTTAATAATTGACAGTATAATTTGCATTCAGACCGAGCCGTAATGAAAGGGTGAAAACTGTATGTATTTTTTAATTTTTTGAGTAGTTTTAATGGGATCCCGGGATGCCGGGATTTCCTTTGTCCTATGAAATCAGAGTGACGTACTCGTATCCTTCACACGTGTGCAATATCGTATAGAACATGTTCCATGGTTACCAGTCGGTATTGTATGTGATGTTACAGGGGCGTGTTGGTACTGAGTAGTGCATCACGCGGTGCAGCGCCCAGACAACCTGCAGCCAGTGGGGAACCCGGGAAATGACATCCAATCAAAGGATACATTACAGACTCTTCGTAATAAAGTAACAATATTTATTAAAATTAAATTTGTAAGTTAACTTAATTGACTCAGTTCAAAGATGAGCAATTCGTTTGATAAACAATACCTCCTGCACCCACCCACAACCGATAAACTCGTCTTACACTTGCCGAACATCCATACACGGTTAATGTGTCTCGACTAAGAACTGGTAGTTTCCACAGTTCCTTCCTTGATGCTACCAGTAAGCTTTGGAATGCTCTACCAGCGATTGTGTTTCCTCCTTCCTACAATATATCCAATGGCATTTAATTTAATCTCACATTATTTATTTTAACTGCTTTAAAACGAAATTAAAACGAAAAAAAAGAAATTTATTAATATATTAATCAGTTGCTGTCAGTATGTGTTCAGAGACACGTACATTTTGATTAATTCTTGAATAATTGAGAACGTTAAAGTATTGTTATATATTTGCGTCAATGCTCCAGTACTTTTATTTTTCGTAGTAGTAGTAGTATCAATCCAGTAAAATGGTTAGCAGCAATAAAATCTTGCATCTTTATTTCCACTCTTCTCGATCATCTGCTATCCTCTTTAGCTCAGCATAAGAGCAACAACTCATATCCTCGAACACTTGCTGCAAATACTCCTGTCTAGGGCGCCCTCTACACTTTCTACCTTCAACCATCCCTTCCACAATGCCGTGAAGAAACCATCGTGCCGCATGATGTGATCGATCCATCGGGCTTGCCTCTCTGAGTGTTCTTACTATATGCCTATCTTTCTTGATTATGCTGAGAGCCTCATTGTTCGTGACGTGGTCTGTCGAGGAAATTCTGAGAATTCTTCTGTATGACCGAATCTCAAAGGTCTCTAGTATTTTTTTATTACTTTCAGAAAAGCACCATGTCACACAGCCGTACATCAAGATGCTCCAAACAAATATTTTGGCAAATTGCTAGCAGAGCTTTAAATGAATATTTTTTGACTCAAGAATTTTGGTTTTTTTTATTGAACGTTATGCGTTATGACTAAAACCGCGATATGCAATCTTTCGTCTCTTATTTCTGTTCGTTTATCGTACATGTACGTGTCGTCATTTTATAATTCCGTAAGGAGGATTATTTACATAGATCGCCACTTGCGGCGCTGGGTGTCACCGATCACGGCGCCCAGTCAGTTGTTTGCCGACGGTGGCGAGATCATATTGTCGTTGGCCCGGCCTGAAAGCTGTGAGTAGGTCCGGGCTAGAAGTTTGTAAAGTTATCGAAATAAAAGTCAATGTGCTATAGAACAAGTTCTTTGTGTTGTTAATCTGCTCCTCATACTTCCACCATGCAATTCAATAACCAACTTAGAGAGGAGGATATCAATGTTGATGAAATTTTGTAATATGTATCTGCATTCATGAAAATATTAAAATATTTAACTATGCTTGTATTATATGTATCTTTCGGAAGATGTTTTAATAATAGTGAGAATTTTAACATGTCCGCTATCAACACGATGCAAACCCTTCACGCAAAAGCTTAGTTCAATAAATCGCGATCGTTCCAGCTTGCATGCACGCCTCTCGCTCTAATCAGTACATCCACGCATACACGCGTCCCTCTCGCACCCGCAGCCCGTCCGTCCGCCCGTGATGCAATATGCCCCGGGAAATTCCCGGCTCATACAAGCGTACTATTGCATACAAAGTGTATGCCAACTCAATAATAAATGCCCTCAACACAAAAAGTTTAATTAATAAAAAATAAATCCCACCTGCAGAACATACCTGTACTTCCCAACTACAGAAGAACAAATTGCTGTCACTCAGTACTGTCATTTTCCATACCTTGTCCCATGATTTTCGTCTCCATAAAAAACTTTTTTTTTGTTTAGATAACTTATTTTAATATTGCTTGATAGAAATTAAATGGATTGTAACAATAATCTCAATGCATTTATAAATGACTTTTACCTAAAATTAATAAAATTAAATTTAAAAAAAAGAAGACCTAGCCCCTGGACATGACCAAGGGTGGAATATATGGAGGTCCCTTAACAGACTTCGGACCGGAGTATGCAAGACGAGGACACAAAATGAGGGCCTGGCAGCTTAACAGCGGACCGACTGAATGTGACTGCGGCGTGGAGCAGACCCTGTCACACCTTCTGGAGTGTGCGCTGTGCCCGAATAGCTGCACCCAGGAAGACCTGATGATGGCCAGAAGTAACGCCATCGACGTCGCCCACTTCTGGGCAGACAGGATCTGACCCTGTTGTTTCCGACACGATTATATATACCTAAAATTAAATAATTTATAGTTTATCATATTATCAATGGTAGAAAAATCAAGTTACTATTTATTTTACAATTTAAAAGTTCTTAATATAATTTTTGTAGACTAAAATATCATGTTTAGATATATGTACATAATGATAATTTCTTTTAATAATACATAATATTATTCATAATAGGAGCATAAAATCATATTTTTATCTACCATAAGTAACAGTTGTAATGTAATTTTTTTTTCTATATTTGCATAAATTAGATAATAATTAAAAAATAAAAGCTAATTTGGAACGGTGTTACGACCTATCGTTTCCAGACAATTCGTTCATTGGTAACGACGTATAACGCACTGGACGTCTGGTGCACGGGACATTTGGCGTATGGAACAACTCGTCCACTGACTGTATCGCTAACTTCACCTAAGCTAAGGATTTGTCCAGTGATCGTAGAGTCCATGGGTGTCGTTAGTGAAAAACTTAGGTTAAGTTAAGATAGACATCCAGTGCACCAATTGTCCCGAGCAACAAAAGTCCCACGTCCAGTGCGCCACACGTCGTTACCAATGAGTCGTAGAACGAATTGTCTGGGAAGAAATGCGAACCATTTACACCTGCCAAGTAACCAACCCCGCTCTTAGACTAACGTTGATCAAAAATTTTAAATAACAGACAATTGATGATCTTTGTTTATAAATAAGATTTTTCTTAGTGCGTTGATAACTTTATGGATTAATTTTACTACACGATTATAAGTAATAAGCTGTTTGATTTAAATGGCAAACGCCTTCTAAAATTTGAAAATAAAGAGAATAAAATAATAATTCGGAAGCATTGTGTGCAGAGTTTGTACCAGCATTTCGCATCTCATTCGCTCTTCTTGAAAACTCGCAATTTTCATCTCCTTGCCTCTTCTTTCGCACGTGGAATATGGATTTTAATTCGCCAAGTTGGTATTCATAGAATCATAAAGAAAGGTCAAGGATTTTTCTGCTTATCTAGTACAAATTACAAGTTGTTTTTTTTTTTAATTCTTGCATGTTTATGTCTCTGAATATTTAATATTACTTGTAATGGGATTATTCCACGAAGATTTTAATTAGCATTGCATTTTTATAATACATATTTTTGTTCCAAGTTACATCTCAAAAAACATATATACTTTTTCAGTTGTCATTTTTTTGGAAAAACCCTAGAACAGCGGTCGGGGAACCGGCGTAAATTACCCCAAATGGGGTGAAAATATGTTTTTTGTGGTAATATGGAAATTTTTCTTGTTTGCTATTTCATAAAACTTACTATTTTCATGTAACTTTTTTGTTATTTTCCATGTAAATTTATTCAATAAATAATGTTTCTTTAAAGATACATTGATTGTCTTCTTTTCAAAATGGGGGGAAGGGGTAATATCGACTTACGTAAAAATATTTTGGGGTGATATCGACGAACGCAAAAATATTTTGGGGTAATGGTTAAAAAAGTTCCCCGACCGCTGCCCTCGAAGAACGGATTTTTTTTTATAACCTTAGATCTTTGTGGCTGGCTTTTTTTTCGGGACATCAAATATCAGCTCTCTCGCCTTTTTTTAAAAGAGATTCTGCCTGGCAGTTTAATCCTTTTAGAATCACGTGTAATGAAAAGGCATAAAAAAATCATATTTTATCTGAATTCGTTATCTCTTAGTTAATTTATTTCTTAAAATAATAAATTGTGCTCATAACATATTTAAAAATATTTTTGTTATTAAAGGGCTGATTGTCAAAATTAAAAAAAAGTGTGTTTATAAATAGAAGATACCTTTCATGTACATGTACATGTGAATATAGTATTATCAAATTAATAAAAACGTATGTAAATGTACTTTAATTCATCGTTAGCTCAATAACATTCGAATTAAATATTCGAAAGAAGAAAAAATACAGGTTGTCAAACTTAAGCATAGTCAATATTTAAAAAAATCTTTTTTTAAATGTTTTCAGCATTTACTTTGAGATCTATTATAAATAATGAATATTTATTTATTTACCTTGTTTTTACATGGATCACGTTAGGTACCCAACAAATATCCTTGTTTATGGAATGCAACTTGAAATAATGATAAAAATAAGACAATGGAATACCATGCAAGTATTTGCGTAGCATATTTATTGCAGCTGAATTCACAAACTCATTTTTTTTTCAAAACAATAGCCTTTTTATACAGATCGTTGCCTACAAAATACTAGAATTAATAATTTAATATAATTAATGAAACCCAACAATAATACGAAAGCAGGTAATTGTACATAAAAATAGTAATTCCTGCTTGACAAACACCGTTTATTCATTCACATTTTAAATAAACAATCAAAAACATACAATGGATTATCAAGCATTTTTTGCTTTTTAAAATTTATAACTGCAGCGGAATTCATAACCTCAAAAACGGTTACAAAATTTAAGTTTAATAAATCGTTACCTCAAAAACAGACGAATTAAATATAATAGTACGAATAAAACAGTAATAATACTGCTAATAATAAGACAGGTTGTCATAATTTAATATATTAATTCCTGTTTGACAAATACCCTTCATTATGCAATGCAATTTCGCAATATCGACCGGTCGCTGCACCGCTGCATTCGGGGTTCAAGCTCCCCCACGCAACAGACAGCCTAGCTTCTCTCTCTCTAATTCACGCGAAATGGCATCCATCCATCCCTTTCTCGCCGCGACCCTGATCCAGCCAAAAATCCTCCCCTCTCGTGCTCGCTTTGAGGTGTCGCATAAGTACCTCTCGCTCTCATTATCAGCTCTATACTTCGTAGATAGTTTTATGTTTCGATAGTGTGGAGTAGCACACGCGTTTTTCAAAAGATTTTGGAACAAAATTTTATTCCTTGTTTCAAATTGGATTAATGTTGATATTCTGATTTAAAAGAAGAATATTAATATTTAATCTTATCTATATAAAAACAAAGGGAAACAACTCACAAAAACAAGAATATATATCTTTAAGTACAGAATATAAAAAAAGTCTTCTATAGTAAAAAAAATTAGTATAATCTATGATTATATCACTAATAAATTGATGATTTTTAATGTTTCACATGTTTGTCCAAAATAACTAATACAAGTACCTTACACATAGTAATAATGATTATAATAATTTTGTTATTTATATAAGCCAGCATTCTAGTGAATATATTTTCTTTAGTTTAACTTGTTTAGACAAACTTGTCTTACACTTGCTGAACATCCATACGCGGTTAATATATGTCGACCAGGAACTGGCAGTTTCCAAAGCTCCTTCCTTAATGCCACCGGTAAGCTATGGAATGCTCTTCCAGCGTCTGTGTTTCCTCCTTCCTGCAATCTGGATCTCTTCAAGAAACAGATAAATATACACTTTTAATCTCCCCAACCCACACACAAACACGAACACATCACACGTTTCCCGCTTGCAGCGTCCAGCCTCCCTGGCTGAACATCATAGAGTGCACTGGTCTTTACCGGGAGTGCTCTCCTGTATGCGTTTACATAAAAAAATCTATCTTTAACAACACAACATAAAGAAAAGTCTTCCATCTTCAAGGAAAATAGTATGATCTATGAGAATATTCCTAATTAATTAATAATTTTTAATGTTTTACATGTTTGTCCCATTTAACTAATACAAGTATCTTATATATACATAGTAATAATTATTCTTCTTCGTAGTATCAATCCGGCGGATTGGTTTGCAGCAACAGAATCTTGCATCTCGATCTCCATTCCTCTCGGTCCTCCGCAACCCTTTTCAGCTCAGCATAAGCGCTGCAGTTCATGTCCTCGAATACTTGCTGCAAATACTCCCGTCTAGGGCGCCCTCTACAGTTTCTACCCTCAACCATCCCCTCCACAATATCGTGAAGAAGTCCATCGTGGCGCATGATGTGACCAATCCATCGGACTCGCCTCTCTGAGATGGTTCTTATTAGGTGCCTATCTTCCTTGATTATTCTAAAAACCTCATTGTTCGTGACGTGGTCTCTCCAGGAAATTCCGAGAATTCTTCTGTACGACCACATCTCAAAAGCCTCTAGTCTTTTTTTATCACTTTCAGATAAGCACCATGTCTCACAGCCGTACATTAAGATGCTCCAAACAAGTGTTTTGGCAAGTTGCTTGCGGAGCCCTAAAGAAATATTCTTTGACTCAAGAATTTTGGCTTTTTTATTGAAAGCTAGCCTTGCTTGATGTATTCGACTGTTGACTTCTCTTTTTGTTCTGTCATCCCAGGTGATTGTACTTCCAAGGTATACAAATTCTTTTGCATCTTTTAGGGGTACTCCTAGCATTGATATGTTAATTTTCTGCTGCTCATTGCGGCTTACTCTCATGACTTTGGTTTTTGTGCTGTTTATCTTCATATAATGATTATAAGAATTTAATTATTTATATAAGCCCGCATTCTAGTAAATATATTTTATTTAGTTTAAAATTAGTATATAACAGGCAAAGCCGTCGTAAACTGAGCGTATTATTAGAATGGAATTACTCACTACAGATCAAATCAAAATAAATCCATTGAAAGTCCAGTATTTGTGATCCGTAGGTATATCGAAAACCCATAGATAAAGATTACGAACACATATCTCCCTGATGTATGATTTTCCACGGACGATGTTACTTTGTGATTCGTTTCATTTCAGAACATGCAGGGGAGAGTCTGCCCCGACATTCCCTCTTATACATAGTGAAATTTATGATTTGTATTACAATGTTTTTATGTATCCAGCGAGCGAGCCGAATTTATAAATAAGATATATTTTATGTAGATGAACTATCAATAAAAAAACTTTTTTCCGCGGGGGATCTAATACTTTATTTAAGATGAATTCACTAAAGCTTTCTTCGTGTGGTATACATGGAAATTTAAACTAAACACCATCTTATATGACTGAATGAGCCTTGAATAAAAATCATATTTAATTATCTATATTTCACACCGTAGTTTTATGAACGGCAGAATGTTTTTGTGACGTAATTTTATTCTTTCATTTCATAATTGTTTCGTTTATAAAAAACAAGTTTTATACAATACAATTTTAGAAAATCCGGGCTTGGCTGTTAGGTAGTAAAACAATAAAATAACGTGACTGTTGTGACCAATCATGACAACGTTTAAGTTACATAATATAAACTTGTACTTCGTAAATTAGTAAAAAAATTAAACGACAATATTATGATCATTTTGTAACAAAATAAAATTAAATGAATTTAGTTAATTTACTGCATTTCAATAAAATATATAGTATTGTAATCAATAGGTATTTAGCTAAATAATTGGTATTTATAAGATTTTTGAATGCTTGCCCCAAGCAACTAGTAGCAATACGTTTTTTAATTTTTATATATTCCTAGATTCTAGAAAAAACAATTCATCCAATTAAATAGTCAGTTTTCATGCTACATTTTCTTGAGTATAATTTACAAATCAATAAATAAGTAACACCCAAATTACGCCATTATAATAACAGTCAAAAAAGATATTCCATTATTCAAATTTAAATATGGAACAAAATATTCGACAGCAGAAATCATTTTTTTTAATATGTACGATAAATTCAGATGTTTTTCGAATTTTAAATTGCATAGTATTTAGAGAGGGGACTGATACAACTGTGTTACGCTTTACACATGTCATAATACGATAGATATTTATAATGATATGCCGTTAGATTGTAATAATTATTTTTTATGGAACATTTGGTGGCAGGAAATTTATTTCCCGGGCATTAAAGTTCAGCCCTTTGGGTCAATGACCGCTCTGCCGAACACGAAAGGGACAGACTTATACAAAACTAAATGTTTCGGATAGAGGCAGAGGTAGGGGTTGTTTGAAATGCGAGAGAAATGTTGGTTTTTGATACTTTTTTGTAAGCACTATGTAAAAAATACTACTTTAAAAATATTTTAAAGGAATAGTACAAAAACATTTTCATATACAATTATTATTTTAAGAACGGAGTTTAATATTAAAACATGTAAACATATATAATACGTTCCCCTTCTATAATAAACAGAAAACGATGAAAAATTGATCTATATCTTGCGATTATATATTAAAAAATGCGATATATATATTACTAATTAAATAAATCTCAATAACCTCAAAAATTTTATGATCTAAAATGAATGAGAGTAAGGTGGTTTAGTAGGTGTATAAAGGATGTCGTATATTTTAAAAGGGTTGCTTTTAAAAGAAGTGAGAAAGTAGGCGGATGTAATTTTGTGCAATTTGAAAAGTTTTTTCATTCAAATTTTGTGTGGGTAAACTTTTTTCTTTAGTTTGTTTTAAAATTAAAATTAACAACTCTTACATATCTATAGCGAATATCGTCTTATATATCTAAGATATTTTTTTCGTAGTTTATTCTAAGAAAAATGTGGTGAAAGTAAGATTAAAGCATAGACAATATCCACGTGCTGTATATTACAGCATGTCACTACCTCCTCGAGTGGAGAAATTATTTAATTTTATACACTTTAACATCCTCTCTTTTTAAGGTTGTTATTCAGTCGCGTGGTGGCAAGATGAGGAGCAAATTAACAACACAAAGACTTTTTTTGAAGCACATTGACATGTAAATTTCGATAACTTTACAAACTTATGACCCGGACCTAGTCAAAGCATTCAGGCCGGGCACACGACTCAGCGCACTCGTGATGGGGTGTCTCACAGCGCCGCAGTGGCGATCTACGTTAGTTACGTCCAAAATGCCAATATCGAGACACTTACATGTACGACAAGCGAACAGAAATAAGAGATGAAAGATTGTATTTCGAGGTTTTCGGTACCAGTCAGCAAGAACTATATCATGCTGATGTCAGCTTATAATATAGGTATTCTTTCATATATTATTATAAATTATGACAAGATTTTAAGTAAGGTATAAAACAATTTATATTTATCATAAATTTCATTTTAATCGACATTCTATTGATAAAGAGTATCTTTGGGCCTCGACTAATTTTTTAAAACTAAATAGAAACTAAACATAAACTTTTTGTTCATCCAACTAGGATATTACTGACTTATTTATGTTGTAACTATACTTAGTATTTTTTCATGAAAATTAAATCAATTAAAATTATATAATAATTTTTATTTCTTATATTATTTATCACTTAATAAGCTAGTGATTAATAAAATACATATCCTACAAATAATACTCACATAACTTTTTAAATCAAATAATCTGATGGGTAAATTGGTAATTAACGATTTTATTTTTTGTCGTTATGTTACCTGTGCAACGTTGTGATCGAGTTTTTCTCATCAAGGTTTGATTATAGTGGCCCTGTAGGGGTTTACTTTAACTCCGATGCGCCCTTGATAATTTTCGCCCTTCTTCCGTCCCAGCAAACATTAAGAATGAATCATGTGCTTGCATCACTAAACAAAGCGCCATAGTGCACGGAAGATATATCACATATTAGAGCACGTACACATAATACAGCATTCTGAATACTTAACCCAGTCCTGTGCGTGTCGTGCTATTCTTTCGTCTGTATGTCAAATGAATGAACTACAGGGTGATCAAAAATATATTAAAAATATATTTAATACAAAGGAATGATGTAAGAGTAAGCTCATCGACGAATAAAAAGAAGAATTTGAAGTAAATGTACATCTTAAAGCTTTTCAGCAACTTTGATGCTCATTTATAAAGTGACAACATTTTATTGTAAATAGTCTATGCACTACTCGTGAAGGGAGCATGAAAATAACCACTTTGCGGTGTCCCCTGGAAATAGATTTTGTACGGCTGTTATTTGCTTTCCAGTATCATTAAAGCACTCATATCCAGTCTTGAGACTGAGAGGCTTCAGCTCTGGTCAGCGGAACTCTCTGGAAGCTATTATTATCCCAAGAAAGAGCCTCAGGGATACTGGCAGAAACCTCGACTGTCGGAAATTGAAATTCTTAAAAAAACTGATAACGATAGTTGGAATAACGCGAGACAATCTGTACCGATAAGGAGTGCTGCAAAAATGTAAGGCACTGTTGTGCGACTGCGGAGACTTCCAAAGTGCATCACAGCATCCTGCCCCATGCGCCTGACTAGATTCTCCTCAAATGATCTTATTGGACAATAGACAGTCCATCGATGTTGTCAGATATTGGTCTAAATCATTTTGACGTCGCTGACACAAAGAAGATGACTGCATATATGTAAATAATGAGTGACGATGCGGTTTATGTTACAAAAGTATAGCTCTATGTAGTCACAAAGGTTATTGGCTACCATAGAGCTCGTCTTATCCCATCCCAAAAGACTCGCATAAATAGCATTCGAACAATGACATTACATCATAAATGCGTTCATCGATGAGTAGAACTTGACGTAAATGGTTTTGAGCATTTTGATGTTCATTTAAGAAGCGACAATTATATAGACTATACATTACTTGTGTCAATTATGGGGGATGATGCTGCTCATGTTACAAGAGTATAGCTATGTGTTGTCAAGAGGGATATTGGGTACCATGGTCCTCGTCCCATTCCATCCTGGATGGTTGGGAACAATGGCCTTCCTGCATTCACTCTTGCTCTCCTGCAGTATTCCTGCACACACTGCAGGCCGGTGCAACCTCATCCCTAGTAACTACGCCAGACACGAGCTCTGCACCCTTCTCCATATGGAAAGTAGCCGGCTGGTGGTGGCCAACCTGAGTTATACGATTTTTAGGTCTTGTCAATTATATTTTAACATTAATTTTAAGATTTATTTCGTATTGTGTGATCAACAGTGCTCAACTTGATCCTTGTTAAAAAATAATTATACGCTAAGCAACTGCCTTATTTTCTACATTTGTGTATCTTAGTATCCTAGCGATATAAGAATTAAGCGAATATATTACTTAAGCAACAATTCCTGCTCGTTATATGCAATATGTTTTGCATAACGAATAACAGTAATTATTTATGACAAAAATAAAATAATATTATAAATTCGCATGATTTTTTGCCCAATTCTGGAGCACAAGATCACCACAAATTGCCAACACATATTTCTGTCAGCTGCTATTTTCCCTGCTTATATTTGCACCTGAGGCTACCCAGAAACATGTGGTTTCCGGTGACATTTTTGCCTTTAAAATATTTTTTCACGTGTAAATTTTTATTTTGACTGTAGAACTGTAAAAAACTCAGCATTCTACACACAAAAAAATAAAATTATCACAATTTGAAAATAAATATATTTTTAATTATCTTTTTATCATATATTGAACAATTGAGATAAAAGGAATAATATTTATTTCTTACATTTATCGTTTATTTTAAATTAAAAACGATTCAATAATTTATTCACATCATAAATATTCGGTCAAAATTCTATTCGCCTAATGTCTATTCGCCTAATGTCTTTTCGACCAAATGTTCATCAAATGACTACAAACACATTACAAACAGCATAATCTATACACCTTGCCACAACCACTTATTTTTTACTATGGATAAAAAATAAAACATAATATATACTTTTTAATAATAATAATATTTTGGTACACAAGTCAAAGGTGTTGTGTTCCCGTTCCAGCCGGTCTGGTTCGGCCGGTTTTTAACCCCAGTCCCTCGGGAAGGGGTGAACCAACCCCGAATATTGATTCCGCAGATAGCGCGCCGCCGCCTGCACCACTTGTCCACGAACCCGGTGCACGGGGAAGCCCGGGCCACGGGGGACCCTGCCACCCCACCGGGGAACTACCCCACCAGCTGGTTACTTGGCCACCTTTCAAACACGCACGACACATCTGAAATGTGCATGGTAGGGTGCCAAATGTGACCTTTTTTCTTTCTGATTCTTTGTGTTTATTAATATTGTTAAGTCCGGCTAAACGGAGGCTGAACGTAACTAGATGCACACAGTCTTTTTTACGGTGATTTTTTTTACGAGATTTCTTTTAGAGCATACTTTTACTTTTTTAACTCTTACGCATCGGTTGTCGGCATATGCCGTCATAAGATTCCCCGACCGTTGACATCGGTTGACGTGATATATCGTGTTGCTACTTTCTTATAATAGTTTTTTATGCATCATCTGATAGCTAAAGGATACAAGAACCAATGTGATATATGAAAATAGACCAGATAAGTACATTTATGCTTCAAATACTAGTTTTATAATTGACAGTATAATTTGTATTCAAACAGAGCCGTAATGAAATGGTTAAAGCGATATTTTTATTGTTGATATCGATTCATCGAATTATACAATATGAAAATTTACTTCTTCTAGAGTCTAAACAAAACTCTCTAGAATCAATTCAAAAAAGTATGGGGTGTATGTTTAATAGTTCTCGTGGATGCTTTTCATATTCAATCGTATTTACTCGATGGAAATCATTATAAAAATAAAATAATATTATGTCTAAAACGCGTATTTCAGCATTAGAATAAATATATAGGCTAAGCCATAAATTATTTATTTTATTCTCGTTTTATCTAACGACCTGACAAAACAATAACGTTAAAGTTACTAATACTAACTGATAATTCTTGTAAGTTCTGGTGAAGCTGCCCGATTATAATTACTAATGTAAGATCAGTTTAATTAAAAATTAAAATTAAAAATACTAATTTTATACCCAATACCATTAGCTATCGAAACCAGTACATTTCTTTATAAATATATGAAAAAACAAATGTTACAAACAAATATAATTCTGGCAACATAGCTTCTATATTATCTCGGAATAAAAAAGTAACAAATTATTCATCTGGAAAAGTTTAAATACATTACATGTTAATTGTACCAAACAAAATGATTTTGCAAAATAATTGAGCAGGTTAATAGAGTAATAATACATTATTAAACTATATCATTTATATAACATTAAGGTTATCAACTGACAATACTTGGTGAAACCGCATAATTATAATTTTGAATTAATTTAAATAAAAAAATTAACAAATTAAAAATATTTAGTTTTGATTCACATTTATTTTAAACGATGACATGTTTCGGCCTCCCTAGAGACCATTATTGATGATTATTGAAGATGGGAGGCCGAAGCATGTAATCGCTTAAAATAAATGTGAATCAAAACCAAATATTTTTAATTTGTTTTTTTTTACTTAAAATGAATTTAAAATTATAACATTTATCAAAAATTTGGCATTTTATTTAATATGTCACAGACATGTTTATATATTTTTATAGTCTTTTCTTCAGTATCGAACGTGATTCCATGAATAAATAAAATCGACTTGTCGTGACCACTTGACTTCTGTATCTTTTGCATATTTTATGAATAATGTATAGCAATTGACAACTCATAGTAAAACTGCATAATTATGTGTATTAAGTAATTTAATTGACAATTGAAAAAATTTTTTTTTTTTTTTAGTTCTATTTCACTTATTTATTCAAAACATTGTAGGCGTTTCGTTCCCATTTTCAACATTGGTATCATTTCCACTGACGCTTGTTAAGAACGTCGTAAACGTATTCATATTTTAATTTGTTCGTACGCGTTTGGTTAAATATCTATACAACCAAATTTCATTTTGTAAAATTAAAATGACATTCTGTAAAAGCTCTTTCAGTATTCTAAAAAAAATTACTAGCCCTCAGCTCGTGCCCTTAATCATATTCCGCACTCGCCTCACATGTGGAGGGGTGAAGGGCTTTATAGAAAATTAAAAAAAAGTTTTCAAATTTGATTGTTACAATCACGCGATATGAAACACGTGCCCTCTGAGTTGTAACGTAACATTATTACCCAAATAACCGCATAGTAATAGTGTGTATATAATTGTTACTTTGAACTAATAATAGACAAAGCCCCAATATATTAACGATGGTATAAAAAAAAAAACGGTAAACAAAATAATCTAAGTGCTACAAAAATATTTTTTATTTATTTCGTATCTAAGTGACATATCTTTACCGATATGTTCGCATCGGTACCCGATATATGCCGTGTAAGATTCCCCTACAGTTGACATTAGTGGTCGTGATATATCGTTTTGATACTTTCTTAGAATAGTTTTTTATGCATCATTTAATAGCTAAGGGATACAAGAACCAATGTAAAATATTAAAATAGACCAGATAAGTACATTAATACTTCAAATACTAGTTTTATAATTGACAGTATAATTTGTATTTCACCGAGCCGTAATAAAAGGTTTAACTCTGCCATTGAGCTCGTTGCTGAGCGTTGTCGTCATTGGAATTTCACTAAACTACTTATTCTATGTTTTAATTATCTACCAATCGTGATCCTTTGCTGATGATGTGTCAAAAGTTGATAAATAAAAAATTAACATTTGTTTTGGAATTATTCAAATAACTCCTGTTTTTACCGTCTGCCAAGCGTTTATATTTTTGTTAATGTTTGTGGAGGAATTTAATAGTCAATTCATGTTTCTACGTACATTTTGTGTAAAGTATTGATTAAATCTAGATACTCGTAGTAAATTTTGATGAATAAGTGTAGCCCTACTTTTACTTCAAGATTCCATATTTGTATTAGACGGTATTTATATGTAACTATTATTATAAATATTATGCAACACGAGGACACAAATGAAAACCTGGTAGTTTTACAGCGGATCGACTGAATGTGACTGCGGCGTGGAGCAGACCCTGTCACACCTTCTGGAGTGTGCTCTGTGTCCGAGTAGCTGCACCCAGGAAGACCTGATGATGGCCGGGAGTAACGCCATCGACGTCGCCCACTTCTGGGCAGACAGGATCTGACCCTGTTGTTTCCGACACGATTATATATATCATTATATAAAGTATGCCTTAAACAGTTCGCTAAAATAATAAAAGACGGAGCTTTAACGTATTCATTTAATTAATACTTTGAAGTCTAGATGGTTAGAAGATATTTTTTTTCGTGATATTTTTTCTTTTTCTTTGTGGAGTGTTGTTTTTTTCATGATATTTATTGGTTCCATTCCTACGAATTTCTTGGTTAGCACAGGTCACCAGAGAAGGCAATTCGAGACACGCTGTAGCATACTAACTTTGTAGCCCATAGAATGAGGTCTATTGACATACACGAGTATGCATTTCTTTCGGCTATTACGCGGCGTGTTTAGATATCCTGATATTTTGTTGGAAATAGGTTTGTTCGTCCCTGACAATTATTTAAGGATAAGGAGGCACAGATTGTTTGTTCTTCCTAGGAGCAATATTAACCTACGAGAGACTATGCCTCTTAGAAAAGTGATCAGACTGTTCAACCATATTGCCTCGAATATTGATATATTCCACGTGAGAGAAGCCCAGTTTCGACATGAACATTTATCGAATTAATTTCGGGACTTTTTAATATTTTTTGAAAATAGTTTTATTATAAAATTCATATCTGTTTTAAAAACAAAATAACCAATTGTATTTTTTTAAGTTAAATAAAATAAATTGAAAATCATTCGAGTTCCATATTTTACGTACAATAGCTAAGACGATGATTACCGGAATAGCAATGTTAGTTAGTTAAGTTCCGCAAGCAACTTGCCAAAAAAATTGTTTGGAGCATCTTAATGTACAGCTGTGCTTATCTGAAAGTGATAAAAAAAATACTATAGGCATTTGAGATGTGGCCATACAGAAGAATTCTCGGAATTTCCTGGAGAGCCCACGTCACGAACAATAAGGTTCTCAGGATAATCAAGGAAGATAGGCACCTAATAAGAACCATTTCAGAGAGGCGACCTCGATGGATCGGTCACATCATGCGCCACGATGGTCTTCTTGACGACATTTTGGAAGGGATGGTTGACGGTAGAAACTGTAGAGGGCGCCCTAGACGGGTGTATTTGCAGCAAGTGTTCGAAGACATGAGCTGTAGCTCTTATGCTGAGCTGAAGAGGATTGCAGAGGATCGAGAGGAGTGGAGATCGAGATGCAAGATTTTGCTGCTGCAAACCAATCCACCGGATTGATACTACGAAGAAGACTTTCTTGCAGTATCTCTTGTGTGATAAAATGTTATTTTGAACAGAGAGAGATTAGCCCACCCTTTCCCGAATCTGTTCAAGAAACTGATGGTCTTCTTATCAGATTCTCGCTTCTTATAAGCATTTAAAGGTTGACTATATAGTCACCACAAAAATCTCTCTCTGTCCAAACATAAATAAATAAAAATAAAAATGTTTTTATTGACAATACCGAGTAACATTTAACATGAAATTCCTATATTAAATAAAAGTATTGTGAAATTTACTGTGAATTTTAAAAACCTCGTATTGTAAATATAAACATAAGTATTGTATATAGTTTGATTGCTACTAAATAAATAATAAGGAATTATTACTTGAGTGAGGTAAGGTTATGTTAGTTAAGGTTTCGTTGGGTTGAGGATTCAAATTATATAAATATATAATAAGGTTAGGTGCTATTTGGTTAGTTTGGATTACATAGTTTTAAGTCATGTAAGGTTCGGAAGATATTATTAAGTTTGGTACGTTAGGTTAGGTTTGACAGTTCAGATTATATGAATATATATGTAGGTTAAGTGATATTAGGTTAGGTTAGTTGGATTATATAAATTTTAGTAAGATTTTCGTTAGGTGGCGTTAAACGTGGTTAGTAGAGGTGATATAATTGCAGCAAACAGACGATATACAATGAAATAACATGTAATAAAAAAACAGGTTTTGGAAAATTTTCTGTTCGATGACGATGGTGACCTTATCGCAGAAGTGTCGTACGTAGAGCTTAGATGCAGTCGCCTGGCATGGCCGGGATTGCCGGAGCACTGAGTGTGGGTGTCGGCCGTAGTACGGCGAGTGATGGGGCGGATGCTCACAAGGGCGCATGCGCGCGCCCCATTCACGCGCTCGATCGAGCCTCCGCCCGGGACTTCCGGGAGGAAAGGATTCGGCAGTCTACCGGACATGGAACGAGTACGAGCAAACTTCAGACCGGTGGGCGTTGAATTACTATGAAATTTGTAGCGTAACCAGGAATCGGGGACATACTGTTCGTATTATTAATATTGATGAAGTTGTTTCTTTGAAATAAATTAACAAATATTTGGTTACATATTTACCGGGAATTTGACGGGAATTGCTTATTGGTAAACCGTTTTCTTACTATAACGAAGGTAGTGGGTTCGATCTCCAACGGCGAATAAAATAAAAAATATTCATAATCAATTTCTAACCGCTATCAAGATCGTTTTCATAAATTAATTAAGTGAAGCCATAAAAAAATATAATGCATTATTATATTGGGTTGAGCCGCCCTATAGGACCAAATGGTACAAGCCTCTATCACACCATTCATTGTTAAAACAATTAATGGACCGCTTGATAATTAAAATCATTAAAAAAATCTTCTAAATGAAATAACGCTACAGAAAAACCTCTATAATAAAACACCGTACTCAGAAAAGACAGCTTTCCATACTACAGTCGTTTAAGAACTCTAAGAGGCGAAGGTGGACCTGATTGTTGCATATACGTCGAATGCCGCAGGAAAGCATAAACTACAGGAGTATCTTTTTCAGCTATTGAACTATACATATTTTATACTTCAAGAAACACCTGATTTGGGGTGAGGCAAAGACGATAGCGGTTGACAGCGCCTTGTGGCGACAATTTGGGACAATCATACGTTCTAGTCAATGGAACCGGATATGGGAATGATGAGGTTAGGTGGCTTATTTAACGTCTGCTTTCAAATAAGCAGGTAGCCGTTTATTACTAGGAAGTAGCAACTTACGTAAAGCTTTAAGCGCGGCATGGGTGTTTTGAACTTTTTTGTACAACTCGGTACAAATTCACGTATTTAAATACTTTTCGTTTACGCTCTCTTGACCTTTCACTTTACGGCTTCGGTTCGTTTCGGGTTCAAGCCTCGTAACTCGTTCGTAACGTCAAAAGAGCTCTCAAAATTATTTCCCATTCATTACAAAAACGAATATTGTTGAGATTTATTTAATTTTTACGTGCACATTTTACGAAACGTGACGAGATTATGTACAACTTCAAAGCATTTTACGTAAATACTTGCGTTAAAAATTAAGTTTTTCAAACTGAGTTACATGTTTTTGCGAGGCTTTTCTCGGATAATATAAAAACCAAGTTCTGAAGCGTTAGATAACCTTTACCTAAGATTGTTTTTAATTTTTTTTTAAAGAAAGACGATAAGTTTATCGAAGCGTTATTAATTTTTTTAATAATTACAACTTCTTTAACGTTTTGTGGCTTAATTTAAAAAAAAATATTTAAAAAAATAAAAACACTAAAATAATAAGACATTTTCAAAAAACTAAGATGTTATATCATAACAAGCAAAATATATTAATTAAACATTTTATTGTCTAAATGCATTATTGGGTACATGAAAACTTACATTATTTTATAATTTGATACAAGCAATTGTACATCAAACTTCTGGAATAAATTTGTGGAGAAAAGGAAGCGGCAGACGCTGGGATTCGAACCATGAACTATGCACCTCAGTTCTATTCTATACACAGCGCGGTCCACCAGACCAATTCTTCCACCGGCGCAATCGTGCAAATTTGACGTATTTATATAATTGATACGTTTGTATTAAACAGATGTCGCTTTGTTGTAAATTGGAAGTATGTATTTTTATATTACTATGATTCAATCAATCTTCATTTATTCACAAAATTTTTTTTTATCGACAATCTATTAACTTAGTGTACCAACCAGGTCTCAACTAAAGAATAAAATTAATCAAAAAAACTATTTGTTAATCCTACCGGATATTAAACCACCAATCATTTTTACTTGTGTTAACCACTTGGCGGTCCAACTGATTTAAACAAGTGTTCCAAAAAGGATTACATATTTCAAATCATTTTTTTCTTCTTTGTTTGGGAAGAAATCAATGAAAATCAATATAAAATATTTAGCAAATATTCTGATCATTTTTATTTACATGATATGTGATATATTTTTTAAGAGCAGTGTAAAAATTATAAAACATTCATATTTAATCAAATAATGAATTGTTTTTTATGTATGAATTTTGCCCGAGTTATCTCGTGGTGTCCGATTTTGACAACTTTCAATACTCGAGTATACTCGGGTGTGCCCAAAAGTGGTAATTGATGATTCTTATTACGTATGTATGTAGCAATTTATTAAATATTGGTATAGATCAATTATCTATGAAGGATTAAAGTATACAAAATTAAATTATAAATAAATTAAATAAACCAAATTAATTTAATTTATTTCATTATTTAATTTTCAGTAAAACAAATACCCTTTTACGGACGCTGTACAAAATAAAATAAAAATAATGTTCTAATTTTTTCTAATATTAACAATTTAAAGAAATAATTCCTCCTGCACCCACCCACAACCGACAAACTCGTCATACACTTGCTGAACATCCATACAAGGTTAATATATGTCGACCAAGAACTGGCAGCTTCCAAAGCTCCTTCCTTAATGCCACCGGTAAGCTATGGAATGCTCTTCCAGCGTCTGTGTTTCCTCCTTCCTACAATCTGAATCTCTTCAAGAAACATATAAATATACACTTGCAATCTCCCCAACCCACACACAAACACGAACACAACACACGTTTCCCGCATGCAGCGTCCAGCCTCCCTGGCTGAGCGTCAAAAGTGCACTGGTCTTGACCGGCTGTGCTCTCCTGCATGCGTTTACATAAAAATAAACTAAGGTCACGTGACGCCCCAGTAACAGACTTGAATGACTAATGCTTCTTTAACTGTTAAATCATTATATAACATAATTAGTCATCTTACTATGGATCAATGCCTTTAAACGAATTCGTTAACGGTGTCTTGTCACGATACTATAAATGTTATTTTGCGTATCATAGAAACAACGAAATGCGAACAACAAATCAATACTATAAAATTATAATATTTCATACAATTATACAGTTTCTGCATGAATTATAACATAAATTTAGGTAAAAGAGTAAATTAATTTTTCAAATGTTTTCAAAGAACATTTTAATTTAGAATTTTGTTTTTCGAATATCTTAGTTATTTTTCAGTTGTGTTCAATTGTAACCAATCGTTTTTTTATGTAAACACACACAGGAGAATACCAACAGATGGTGATAGTAATTCCGAAGTCTCATCTGTGGAATTATATGACGTTTACCATTGTGCATATGGCTAAGCGCTGCATGTGGATTGTTGATCCGCCAACGTTATAGACTACAGCCCGAGATTCACGCATCATCCTTATTATTACAGGAATTTACTGTAAATTGGTGGTCTTCACGGGACGACTTTCGTCTACCACCAATTTTAAGTAATAGGCTATGACTGGCATTTTACGGGTGAGTGATCAAATTCACGCCAAGCCGTATTATAGAGCTCAGAAATCGATGAATTTTTTTCAAATCTCCGTCGGGGATCGAACCCACGACCTTTGGCTTGACCATTGAGCTATACCCGCCGTTTGTTGATCGGACATTAATTTAGTGTTTATTTTTAGTGTTCTTCGAACATTTTTTTCAGTGTGTTCAACCTCGATTCTGGTGAAAAGTGAGTGTGTTTCTTAATTTAAATTAAAATTCCTAACAAAGAATTGTACAATTCCAGGTAGAACGATATTACGATAAATTGTTTTTTTTTTGTATGAATATATGGATACATCATTAAAAGTAATATAGTCAAGGAAGATAAGCACCTAGTAAGAACCATATCAGAGAGGCGAGCCCGATGAATCGGTCACATCATGCGCCACGTTGGTCTTATTCACGACATTGTGGAAGGGATGGTTGAGAGTATAAACTGCAGAGGGCGCCCAAGATAGGAATATTTGCAACTAGTGTTCGAGGACATGAGTTGCAGCTCTTATGCTGAGCTAGATAGGGTTGCAGAGGATCGAGAAGAGTGGATATCAAGATGCAAGATTTTGTTGCTGCAAACCAATTCGCCGGATTGATACTACGATGTAGAAGTCAATTTTACTAGCAGGAATGAATAAATAAATCACATAAATATAACATTCAATTAAAGTACTGTCACGAATTTAATAAATAATTTTAAAACCATCTTTCCTGAAACGTGATTAATTCATGTTTTCAGTAAGAAAATAATGATTCACAATTACATTAATATTGAACTATATTCACAGTGTATTAAATTATTCTGTACTTGTTTTCACAGAATGGAATACTGAAATATTCCTGATCTACCTTTATTCATGACTGAATAATAAGTGCTCTCGCGTACACACAAATTTTGTAGTGGCATTGTGTTATCAATGAACACAATGTTTTACTATACAATGTGTTGTGTGAAGAGCTTTTGTCTCGACATTGACACCTGCCATTTCATTATCAACCGTAAATATTAAAATGTATATTTTTATATTTTACTCATGCTGTGTTATTTAAGGTTTAAACAAGTTATTTTATATCTATGATTCATGACGGAATTTTGCAATTCCGATCATTTAAATGAAAGATGATAATAAAAGGAATTTTATTTTTCTGAGAAATAAATTTTTCAAGTCATATTTTCTAGTAAGAATCGCGTAAGAAACATTTTCAGAAGAATTTGATTCAAGTGTTTTTGTTTAATCATATTTTGTACCATATTCTATGTTAGCATAGGTAAATAGTTCGTAAAGTACTAAATTTATAATCACTACATGTATTATCTTCATTTACTTCAGGAAAAAGCTTTCGTTTTGACGGTTTTGTTGTGAAAGTTAATTTTCCGTAACTATTAAAATAAGTTGGTTGATAGTTTTATTTTGTTAAATTATTGAATAGATATCATACAAGAGCAGTTTATTTTTTTTACTGTGGGAATAATTTATGAATTTTGATTGTAAATTTGAAATGACCGCCTTGGAAGTAGTTTTTTTTGTGGATCGATAAGTTTTGATCAATAAACGAATGTTTGAAGAAAGCGCTTCTGTTGTGAGTGACTATAATGAGGCAGGAGCAAGCGGGGTCATTTGTTATTGTGTTGATTTAGACCCGCGGTGATTCGCGGTGTTCCTCGTCAGGGGGAGGATCTGTAGAGGGGAGGTGCAGGGGCGGGGGGCGCGGGGCGAGGGGCGAGGGCGCAGGATCAATACCCGCCGGCAACCCTCATAGTGAGGCGAGCGGCTGATCGACCAGGTCGTGTATTTTTGTTTACTACGTTTTTGTTTCTATTTCCTTTTATTTCGCGTTTCTTTTTATAATTTCCCGAACGACGCGAGCCGGCTCTTTCCCGCGTCGACCGGCCGCTCCAATATAACGACTCTTCCCGCATTTTCGATCTTCGGATCTCCGCACGACCTGAAGTCGGGCGCTCGAGTCCCAGAGACGATCCGGAGATCCGCGAGGGTCCCGCAGGCAGCCGACACGGCCAAGGGCGAGCGCGCGGGCGGCCAGGCCGTCATGATGACCAAGGTGATCGACGCCGAGCAGCAGAACGGCTCGGCGGAGGAGAGCAAGACCAACCTGATCATCAACTACCTGCCGCAGGCCATGACGCAGGAGGAGATTCGCTCGCTGTTCTCCAGCATCGGCGAGGTGGAGAGCTGCAAGCTCATCCGCAATAAGGGCGCCGCCTTCCCGGACGCGCTGAACCACGCGCTGCAGGGCGGTCAGAGCCTCGGCTACGCCTTCGTCAACTACCAGCGCGCCGAGGACGCCGAGAAAGCCATCGCCACGCTCAACGGGCTGCGGCTGCAGAACAAGACCATCAAGGTGTCCTTCGCGCGCCCGTCTAGCGAGGCCATCAAGGGCGCCAACCTTTACGTGTCCGGCCTGCCCAAGAGCATGGGGCAGCCCGAGCTGGAGAGCATGTTCGGCTCGTTCGGGCGGATCATCACGTCGCGCATCCTGTGCGACAACTCGGCGCTGCGGCCCTTCGGCGGTGATGCGCCCGGCCTGAGCAAAGGCGTGGGCTTCATCCGCTTTGACCAGCGTTCCGAGGCCGAGCGCGCCATCCAGGAGCTCAACGGCTCGGTGCCCAAGGGCGCGGCGGAGCCCATCACGGTGAAGTTCGCCAACAACCCCAGCAGCGGCGGCAAGGCGCTGGCGCCGCTGGCAGCGTACTTGCCGCACCTGCGGCTGCCGGCGCCGCTGCCGCGCATGGCTCCCGGCAAGTCGCTGCTGGCCATCAACAAGGGGCTGCAGCGCTACTCGCCGCTGGCAGGCGACCTGCTGGCGGGCGCCGTGCTGCCGCTGCCGGGCTCCGAGTGGTGCATCTTCGTGTACAACCTGGCGCCCGAGACCGAGGAGAACGTGCTGTGGCAGCTGTTCGGGCCCTTCGGCGCCGTGCAGAGCGTGAAGGTCATCCGCGACCTGCAGACCAACAAGTGCAAGGGCTACGGCTTCATCACCATGACCAACTACGACGAGGCGGTGGTGGCCATCCAGTCCCTGAACGGCTACACGCTCGGCAACCGCGTGCTGCAGGTCAGCTTCAAGACCAACAAGATGAAGGGCATGTAGGCCGCGCCGCACTCACGTAGAGGTTAGATTCGATGTTGTTATCCGATAATCTTTTAAAGCGTCAGTAATATAAAATGTTTAATCGTCGGCGGACGTCGTTCTTCCTCGATCCTCTCGGACGGTCGACCCGTTCCCGTTTGAATAATTATTATCAAATTTAGCCAAATTACAGTTATAATTATTAATTACTTAGCTGTCCATGTTATATCTTATATTCTCCTATTATTGACTATCATAATCAGCTCTTCGTCGTATTCGTATTTCATTGATATTTAATTATTAATTATTACAATTTCGATTTCATTAGGCCGCATAGATCGCCGAAGGTTCGCAAGCGACAGCTCCCGCTACACCAACTCGGACACCGACATCTCCCTCCATTCATAAATGTCAGCCTACGAGCAACTTTCAATTGCAAATCTTTCTTAACAACAACTTTTCTCTTTCAAAGTGAAACTCGGAAAACGATTTAAATGCAAGCTGATCACAATAACAACTTGATCGCTGAATAAAAATATACAATTGTGAATACTCGTATCATGAAACTTGTGTGAACAAAATATATTTTGGAGTATTATTTGCATTGACAATTGATTTGACTTTTGGAGATCGGGAAAGATACATAAATTTTATTTTAATGTGTGATTAAAATATTTATATATTTTGAATAATACATTCAATATTTTCCTTTTTAACAGCGACTCACTTATGTCTCAATTGACAAGTGTACGCTTGTTAAAGGGTATATTTATTATTTTTTAAAAGTCTCGTTTCCTCGGTGTCTTCGGTTGTTCTTTGGTCCCTCAGCAGGGTTGGCGTGCCGGCGAACCTAGGTTAGTTAGCGATAGTCAGCTTTATGGATGTTTTTAACCAATACTCGATGTTATTAATTATTAATTACAACAAGTGACCCCAGGTGACGGCCTAACGAAGCTCGCGGCCCCGGAGTGACGCGGACAGTAGACTCACCGACACGGGCAACATTGCAAGTAACTTGTCTGAATCTACAAAAAAATGTTCAACGAATCATATTTTTTGATCGACTGAAGTTTAATGAAACCGTGCGATTGTGGAATGTTTTTGAAATATCATGGATGTTGTTGAATGCATGTTGAACACTCGTACACGTAGAACGTTTAATTAGATTGAATGATATTGAAATGTGTTTGTAATGTTTACTTGAATCAAGTACAATGTGAAGGATGAATGTATTTATAGTATGGATATTGATAACAGTTGAATGAGTGAAATACTCGTATAATAATAGAGTTTTTATAAATGAGGTGAGAATGTAGATATCCTTTATCGCTGATAATTCACGGTGAAGGATGTTGAGTGATGGACTGAATGATTAATCGGATAAAAGAATGAGAGAATGGAATGGCATCAATCAATGTATCGATCGTATCGGAGACGTTGTTCAATGAGCAGTTGAATTGCCTGTGTTAGTTGCCTCGATCAATCGAGACGTGTTCCAAGTTGACGCATCCTCCGCTCCTTGACGCATCGCTTTTTCGTCTTTTCTTATATAACGACATTGTGTCTTTTTTCTTATTCGTATGTATAGTAATATGTGTACACGGTTATAATGTTTAGTCGTTAGCTATACGCGGGAGGTATTATAACGATAAATGTGCAATGAACTCGATATATAACTCTGTTAACTATAAGAAATGCAATACTCGATAGTCTTAAAGAACGAGATCTGACGGATCTCGCAATAAATGATATATCGCAAAGTTGGCGAGTCACCTTATTGCAATATTGTATTCCTCGGATGTGTCAACCATCACTCCGGCCCGGCAGCGAATAATGTAATTATTATATTAATTGTAAAATGATTATGAGTAAGCATTATTACTTCCGAAGTTAAAATGAAGAATTTACAAATAGAAAACGTGCAATAAATAAATAGCCATAAATCTCGGGATCTATTGGAATGGGAAGGTTATTAGGTATATCTGATATTGCGTTTATTTGTATCGAATATGTTTTGGTGATTTAGCAGCAAATGCTGTAAGAGGTCCTGTTATATTTGATTCATCCGAGATTGGCAGCGAAAGAGAAACTAAAATACGAATTATTTAATCATTTAACAAAGAATCTTGTTTGAACATTGCATATCCAGAACACGTTTTGCTCAAATACAATTATAAGATACTGCGACGTAAATTTAAAATGTAATTGAATTATTGTATGTCGTATGCATAAGAATGCCATTTATTGGCTGGCGGTAGTAAAATAATCAAGATCTTTGAGTTTTGTAAGTGAGATATAAACAATTCGTATATTTAGATTCTAATCGATGTAAAAATATTTATTTGTGGTTTAGTGAAAAGAATATAACAATGTTTTAAAAAGGAATATAATAGGACCTTTGTCTATGATTGTTAGACCATCTTTCTATTTTTGAGAAGTATTTGATAAGATGCGGGGAATGTTTAACCGCGAACTTGACATTTGTTATAAGTTTGCGGAGGAAATGAATAAATATGGCAATACTGTGATAGTGTAAATAAGGTATATTTGAGATGTAAGGAACAGCTCGGGTGTCGACCGAATATGTGGCGGCATCTCGAGGTATGTGCTTAAAATTATATATTGGAAATGAATAAACGCACTATCATTGTATGTGCAGACATCAATTTGATAGTGGAGCAAAACGATGAGAAGTATAATGGTATTAAAAATGAAAACAAAAATCTTCGTAGGCTAAAAATGAGGCTGTGACAATAGCTAAAAGGAGATTGCAAAATTAAAAAAAAACACGTACAAAAAATTTCATCGGCCAATACTCTTAAGTAATTACTCGAACATTCGAAAATTTAAAAAGCGCGCTGTAAAAATGTCCATCGCTTGTTTTTAAATTTAAGAATGATAGAACTTCACAATTTAAAATTCAATTTCTTAATTTTCTATTATATAGACGAAAAAAATATCAAACTACCCACCAATATCATATCAGATGAATTAATAAAAAAAAACTATTATACAAATACATCAAATATTTATTAAAAGAAATGAAAAAATATAAACATTTGTATTGACGTTCGATAGTTAATTTTAAATTGTGAAGTTGGAATGAGTTTAAACAATTCAAATATTATTCTTTACGTGATCCACTACTAAGAAAGTATCACAAATTTGTTGCAATTGAAAAATATCAAACCAAAAGATGATATTGGATCTATATTGTAATTCGATTTGAATGATATATTGCCGGAAGAGTTTTCAACGATGTTTATGATATACTATATAATAGACTCGTTGTTTTTATTCTGGTGGGCATTTGCGTTTCAAGAGTCCCTTGATACAGTGGACCCAGCACAATTTCTGTCCCTTGACATAGTCGGTGCTAACAAGTGTTTCAAAGGAAAGGATTAATTTCGTTCGACTATACTATATATATTATATAGTTAAAAACCCGAGGTGCTGACAGACTTCGACTTATAGGTTTATATATTTATCAGATAAAGGAATATTAAGAAAAGATTCATCACACGTAGAGGGTGTCCCGTTAGTATAAATAATATATCATTAAAATCTTCCATAGACAAATACGTAAATATATATGCCTCGGTATTGCTCAAAAGTGGCTCAAAGTCGTTCCAAACAGGACAAGAAGCAATTGCGCACTGAAGGAGAACATAGTCAACAAACAAGACTGGATAAGTCCTAAATTACATATTACCGGAGTTTAATATCGAAACCACTATTACTAAATAAAAATAGATTTTTGAAATGTTTTAGTATTGCATCGGGATAACTTAGAATGATGCCACATTTTTGGTAAATAAACTAGAAAATATGGATATGTCCAGTTTTGAGTGTTAACTATTAAGGTTTTGCCATTTTCGGAATAGAACCGATACCGTTTCATTCGTTGATCTAATATAAGAATATATATTATATAAATTGAAATGTATGGCTTTTGTAAATTGTATCGCGGTCGGTTGTCAATTTTTGGAAACACCCAATTTTGTTGTAATCTTAGAGGAGGCCTCTCAACTATAAACCGATCGCGGGTTGTATTAAAAGTCTGCGATACTATAGGTATATACTTATCCCTTAAGTTACGCGGTGTAAGTGTTAAATAAATTGAGGTTTTATTACGTTTATTCAAGGTGAGGCAGCATTAAATGCTTAAATAATCTAGTCAAAATATACTGTAAAAATGGGTTAAAACTATAAAAACGTTAGTATATTTTCCTGCAGCTTAAAGTTAGTCTAAAACTGCATAAATTGAGGGATAGGTATATTATTTAGTTCCGTGTGACGGGTTCAGATGTTCAAATTTTGCGATCGAAGACTTGTATACCGATGTGTTCGTCAGAATCATCCAAACGGAGTTGTAAAACAATTTTCCTGGTAAGACTGTTTTTTACGTCATGTGATCAAAAGTATTACTCCATGTATTTAAAAAAATATATAAGCTAATGAAATTGTTAACCGATTCGAGCGATGCTCCGGAAATTGAGTCTTTATGATTTGTATGTTTTGTCTTCTTGCGCGTTCACGAATGCGCGAGGGAATTAACCTGAGACAATTTGTAAGTATCCTCGACTCGAATATTGATAGGTAATTAAATCAAAGACATTCAACGAAACTCATATTTAAAGAAGATCTGTTCGACACATTCCATAGATTAAGAGTAAAAATTATCTACAGTTTTGGATTCAAATTTTATAACTATACCTTGCTGAAATATATATTTTTGAACGATATCATCATAGATTTGCAATTCATATGGAGACCGCAGACAACTAATATAGACGCATCGCGGAATGCAATCTGAAATCGATGATTCTTCGAGAACTTAAGAACTTGGAAGAAAATGCATCTTTGTTCTGTATTCCTTGGAGGTTAATGCTTAATCCCAACACTGTCCAAAGAACATTTTTCAACCTCGTCCATGTCGTCTTCTGCAGTGCTAATTATATAATACTTTCTTAGGAGGCAGGGTTTCTTTTACATAACCCCTTTAAAATGAAGCTCAATTAGTGATCAACCGTTTTAATTCTTATTTGTGTAATAGTTGCCACCGTAACCTATATACTAAATAATCTCATTGAGCTTTTGTGAAAGTAAAGTTATATCGAAGGAGAGGAATATTGTCATTTTTACTGTTCGGTGACCTGATAAACATTAAAATAGTAAAAACCCATAGATAGGTGTCCCCTCACTTTCAGAGTGACGTAAGTTGAGCTTATGCAATTCACACTAAAATAAATTGTCCGAAATCTCAAAATAAAGCACAATGTACTATAAAGCTACAGCTACGTCTCCGTAAAAATATAATAGCCGTTAAACGTTACGCGAGAGTCGCTTATAAACCCAAACATAAACCAATTATTTCAAAATATTGGACTGAATTAAATCAATGGCAAGGTACACTTTTACTAAATGTCATAAAAAACAACATGGAGTATTTTCTTATCAATCTTTTTGCTAAAAATATATAAGAAATTAACGTGTGTTCACAATAGAACGTTATGACAATTGATAAAAAAAAAAACATACAAAAATGTATTCATCGTGCATTCACGACATCATTGTTTTGAAATAATTATAATTCATTGATAATTTTGCCATGTTAACAATTTGTTTTATATAATTTATTTACATTACTTTCAACATCACCTGTATTTCAATTTATTAAGAATCGTTAAGATCAAATTCGAATTAGGTATATGAAAATAATATTGATGTTAGAAAACAATGCCAAATTTGAAGACGATATATAATAGAATACTCTTATGTATTATATATATTTGTACCCTAAGAGTATTTAGTTAGAATATAAGAAATATTATGGAGTTTGCACAAATTGGTTTCGAAATAAATCATCAAAATTTATTTGATTATTCTCCTTTATCTCAATTTTATGAATTTCTGTAGTATTAGATTTATTTATTATAGGCTTTTTGAACAATGATTACTAAGCAATTTTATTTTTAAATTATTTAAGGTCTAATTTTATTATGTATTTTAAAATAATAAACGTCATTTTTTTTTTTTTTTTTTTTTTAAATCGATGATTTTGTTTCTTATTGAAATACCTTTATAAATAAACATTAATTGTTGAGGCATCTTGATTATAATATGGCACAATTATTTTTGAAGCGATAATCGCGCAATGTTTGACTAGGTTTAGAAGAAAATATTATGTTTTCATTGAAGTATAAGCAAAGTTTCAAAAAGCTCATTACCATGAATTACAAATACTCAAAAAAGAACACATTATAAAGATTCGTACTCTAAAATCATTTATTATTTTGTATATTATACTACTGGTTTTAAATGACATCAAACATTTATGTGCATAATCGTTTTATTTGTTAAATATAAAATCGACTTTAGCGCAGAAACGAGTCTGAATGTTTGTAAATTTTGAAATTTGTGAATACTTTGATGTCAGCATAAAATTAAATGAATATAGGCCACGGCCAGTAGGCTCAGATAGGATACGAAAGCTGAAAAGATTTGACACCAAGATTTTACAAAAAAAAGAAAATATTACTCGTTCTTCCTTCATTAAGAATGTGAATTTTATACCTAGATTTTTCACGTAAGTTGTAAAAAGGAACGCGCACTGAACTAAGGACAGTGCAAACGAGAGTACGCGATCTTGAGCTGGCCTACAACTTTAGTCAGCGAAGTGTTTATGACAGCGAAGAATTTACAATGGACCACACGATTTATAAATTTAAAAATAAAAACATAAAAAAATGAGACGCGGGATTCATTTAAAATATATTCGAATGTATACTTTTCTTTAATGTTGGCATTTTAAAAAATCATCAAAAAAATAATTCCAAATACCTTTTTCGCTAATATTTAAAATAATATCACTTTTGAACAATGCTTCTTGTTTATTATACCTAAACTCAGGATTAGAGAATGTTTTGAGGGGTGATTTTTTTAAATGTGCACAGTAAAATAACGCATTTTAATGTGAAAATGACATTGTGATTTATATTTTTTTCTATTCTTGATTAAATAATTATTTTAAAAAAATGTGTGGTCCGTTATTTATTGATTTGGCGAACAAGCCGTTTTCATTCATAGATTGTCACATCTCCACTTAGTACAATAGTTTATACTTATCGATATGAAATATCCTCAATGGTTGTAATTATACATTTTCTTGTTCTAAATATATATTTAAAAAATAAGGCTTAAAAATGTATTTTTTAATTTCGTTTCTTTTTTGCTTCTCTTCGCTCTTTCTCCTTGTCCCCTTATTTCATATTTACATATTTATTTTTGAATTACATATTTCATCTTACATTGTGAACTATCATTGTTTTTAAATTGTTTAGGTTTCAAAAAAAATGTAAATCTTAAAAAATCGTGAATTATGCGCGTAAATATTATTTTTACTGAATAAAAAAAATATTATAAATATTATTTTACTTACCTTGTTTTTACATGGATCACGTTAGTTGTGGTCTTTATTTGGGAGACTGCAGTTTCGACTAACTCGTAGCCTTCCTCAATCCACCGTCAAGAGACAACTCAGTTGTCCATGTAAAAACGAGGTAAATAAATAAATATTTATTATTTATAATGGATCTCAAAGTGAAAGCTAAAAACATTGAAAAAAAAACTATTATGTATATATATTTATCAAATTGGTATAACTGCAATGTAATTTAATACAAACATTATTAATAAAATATCGTCAAAAAGCAATAATGTATTAGATAAATAATTATTGAAATTATTCAATGTTGTTTTAAATTAATTAATAAAATAAAATAAAAATATTATTATACAACGAAAAAAATATCAAAAAACTCCGTCTAAGAAAAACAAAATTTTCAGAATCTAAGATTTAAAAAGAAAACATTTTTGAAATGTATCAATTGTGACAAAAGAGAAAAGAATACTTTTATGAGTACATTGGGCTTTTATCTTAATGTTATATTAGGTTATAAGCTCAAATATCTATTATTCATGGTAAAGAAGAATTAATCAGTTAATTCAAATTGATTGAATGGATCAGACGCTTTTAAATTATAAAAATTGTTAATCCTTCAGTAATGTTCATATATACGCCTAAGATTATAAGGAAGGAAATATTTTCTCTCATAACATGGCGTTACTCATTGATTTGAACTTAGAGATATTTTGTTCTGATCAGTTGTTGCATATTGGTATGGTTCTGCCGCATTTCGTTCCCAGAAAATTAGTTCGACGACTCATCGGTAACGACGTGGGGCGCACTGGACGTCTGGTGCACGGGACATTTGGTGTTCTGGATGTCTTGCTAACCCAACCTAACCTAAGTTATTTCGTTAACCAGACATATGGATCTCTGGAATCTACGATCAGTGGACATTCCCTTAGGTAAGGTTAGGTTAGGTTAGCAAGACATCCAGTGCATCAAATGTTCCGTGCACTAAACGTACAGTGTGCCCCACGTCCTGAAATATCCACTAAAAATAAAAGCATTCAATTCAAACTATTAACCGTCCCAAAAAATATATACTTTCTTGTAATGACATGTTTATCTATTGGCAATTAAATATTATATATTCACTAATTCGTACTTCGTAGAAGTGTTACTATATCCGTGCTTCGTAGAAGTTTTTCATTCATTTATGATTATGTAAATATGACTTCCTATGTTCCCGGCTCCCTTTCTTCCCGCTGTATTGTTATTTTTCAGCTAAATCGAGCTTGATTTTAATTTGCCACATGGACGTTTTTTTTCCACATTATAGGAATATTGAATATTGCAACATAAGACTGCTGTTGGATATCTATACATATTCAATTTTGATGATAAATATATTAAACTGTAATGATTGGATTGTCTTCATTTTATGTATCGTTTATCACCTCTTTGGTTAATAGTTATAAGTAATTATTTCATATATCTGTGTGAATAATATTATTACTCAATATTAAAGTGTTGTAACTTTCGTCACGTTTTTTAATCATTTTTTTTTGTATTTTATAAAATTTTAAACATTATCATACAAAAACATATCCAATAGAGAATTAACATAGCGTGCTTCACATTACGAGAAAAAATTACTTATATTTTTCTAGTTAAACTAAACCTATATTTTAAACTTTTCTTTTGAAAACGAATCATTTAAATAACGCTTTACGTTCACGATTACTGTTTTTACGCCTATTTGATATTTAAAAATCAGGCTAATACAATTATTTATTATTTTTATTAATAATAAGAACACTTAATATATAAACCGACCAACGAAGATGCAATTTAATTCGTACCTTATTATTTTTGTAAGCGTAATGCAATATGATAATGTCACTGCGTTATTTTACTAGTCTTTAACTTCAATTAAAAATATGAATAATTAGAGAAATAAAAGAAAAACGTTATGCACAAAGAAAAAATAAATTAACAGAAGGATATATTAAAAGTAATTGGAGTTGTTGCGGATTTTTTACACATCACCAAAAGACGAAAATCATATTCAAATTGTTGAAGTTATGAGATGGTAAGTATAATAATGTAAGTAAGTTTAGCTTAAAGTAAGATTTCTGTTAACCTTATAAAAAATATTACAATATACAATAAGAGGTTAATTAAGTGTCACAAATTAATGTAGAAAGTCAATCATATTATCTATGGTATATAAAGCCTAAGGAACACAGAAAGGACTTTTATAAATGGCAACAATGTTTCTTATGATATTTTACAGACAAACATAAAATAAATATTTACCAGTTGCAATCATTTTTTTAATACAAAAAGTAAGTATGTAAAGTAAATAAGTTACATAGTTTTAAAATCCAACGTTCAGATTCCTTTTTTAAGGGTATTTGTTTATTAATTTCCGGATACGGATCAAAATAATTAAGACTAACGGTAATTATTTACGATGTGAATAATACATATCATTAAAAATTTGTTAGTAAAATATTCAACAATAATTTATTTAATTATATGATAACTTCATTAAAGTTAGCTGATGACATTAATTTCAAATGAGTGTCATCTATTGAAAAAAAAAAGAAATTTCTCTTTTATATTTGGCAAAAGAAAAAGTAATTTCTACAATATAATTTCAATCGTTGAATATATTTTTTAAGTACATACATTGTATTTACGTTTAATATAATATATATTTTTAAATGTAAAAATATATGAAAAAATATGTATCAATATTTTATTTCACCTATTTTACTAGAGAAATAGTAAAAATAATTAATCTATTGGCAACATAAAACTTTTCAATATTATTTTCAGAAAATCTAAATTTAACATATAAATCCGTGTTTTTTGACGTTTTTTAAGCAATTAACTTGTCAGGTAACAAATATAATTCTTAATTAAATTAATTATAATGAGACGATAAAGCATTATCCATAAGCGAATTTTATTCTAGCAACTAAATGTTTTCTGATAATAATTTTTTTTTTGATAATAAAATCGGAAGTATAACTTTGGTTACACACTAAGTGAAAAAGTTTTTTTTTAATACAAATATTTAATAAATCGGCACGCAACAAGAACAATTCAGATGGACGCATATATTTAGTGTTTATACACCCGCCTTAGAACGAAGAAGAGGAAGAATGTTGATACAATGTCATAATCAGTGCAGTGCTTCGGCATAACATAACCGTCTCGCTTATTATAGCTTTGTAATGTTTTGATTCACTTGACCTTTGGCCGCAAAATGTTTTCACTCTTTAAGAAGCTCTCGATAGATGTGCCAAGAAAGGTCGAGCCAGAGCCGGCGGCGCTTAAGATGGACAAGTCCGCGACAATAGCAGATCTGGGATACAAAGATGAGAACGACTTAAAGGAAACAATCTACGGTGAGTTTACTATAAGATATTACACGCTTTACATTGCTAAAACTTACTAATAAGTGATGTCCTCGTCTTTTGTGTTCTTTCAGTGATAATTACTAAGTGCGACTCAGTCAGTTGACAACTACGTTGTTGTTCCTTTTATTTTAGGTTATGTACTTGTCAATGTAGACCTGACTGACAAAAGAAAAATATGAAATTATATTGATATTTGGCAAGATTATCAATTATTTAAAACCCAAACTATATTTTTTTAAGTCGGAGGACAGAAATATATCTTGTTTACCATAAAATAATGACACATTGTGTAATAGACCAAAGATTTGTTTTAAAGGCTGACACCATAAAGTTTAAAAAAGTGTAATGCTTTTTATTGTATGCATTATGAAATGTGATATCAATCTAGAATACTGAATTGCTTTGCTTAACTTCTAAATTAGTGATTATTTGCGGAAAAAACTACTTAGGAGGTAGATTTTTAAATAGTTTGTTTTACTTTTTATTAATTTATATTATAATCAGCTGCAGAGTGCGCGATAGTGTTGTTTGACCAATAAATGACACCTTACTTAAGTAATAAGCATGAATTTACATGTACGCCTATACTCCTTTAAGGATTTTCTTCGAATATACATATACTCTCTTGATAGTTTGGATTATTTTTAATTTTTATTAGAATATTTTTCAATATTCTAATTTTATTTTATAGATAATTGATCTATATTTGAATATTATTAGTAATTAAATACACACGTACAGTTCTACATCAAATTTTTACGCATCAATTCATTTAGAAAAAATATCAGCAGACGCGGGATTTGAACCTCTTGATAGTTGCTACAATGGTGAGTAAAAATTGTTTTATGAATTTTTCAGATTTCTTGCGCACAATACGTGACCCCGAGAAGCCGGCCACGTTAGAAGACCTCAACGTAGTCTACATAGACGGTGTGTTCGTGAAACCTCCAACTGCGGACAACGTTCAAGTGATCCGGGTGGAGTTCAATCCCACAGTGCCGCACTGCTCGCTGGCCACACTTATTGGACTGTGCATCCGGGTAAAGATTGAGAGGAGCATCCACCACCTCATCAAGCTGGATATATACATCAAGAAAGGGGCACACACAACGGAAGATGACAGTAAGTTATTCATTTATGTCACTGTAGATATTGTCTATAGCCGTTAGGAGTTTTGCACAGATTTTTTAACTCATTATGCAGATATATTAAAAAAAAAATTTTTTTTTTTTTTTATTTAATCAAATATTATAGGATACATTTAAGATTTTATTGACAGTATTACATTCATTTTTATTTATTTATTTTTTATTGTTTATTTTTTTTTGGAAATTCGCTTTCCACGCCACTTAAAGGTAGATCTTGTGTGTGGCGTGGGATTCATCTTTGATTTAAGTGTTGTATAATTTATATTATTATTTTTTCACATTTTTTACATAATAACATTTTTTTTTTAGAATATAAAATAATATCATTAAAATTTATAAATTTTTTATAGTCAAAGTGACAATTTCAGCATCATTTACATATATATTTCGATTCTTTAATAGCCTCGACCCATCTAAGTCTCAATTTCCACCAGACACCTTTTAATGAACTTAATATAATCAATACCTTTTTAACAATATAAATATTTTATACAATTTATATAAATTCTATACTTATTATGCTTGGATCATATACATACAACTACTACTAAGTACCTAGCTTGAATCATATACAGAGAGGTTTACATTAGTATCATTTTAATAATAGTAACATTATAATGTAATAAAAAAATTATATATATATCATTTATTTCTCATTTTTGTACAATTACGTCAGATCTGATTTTTATAATTTTGAAGAACCGTTTTCCCCTTTTATTCATTATTTTCATGTCACTGATCGCTTTTATTTCCGGAGGAAGATTGTTGAAATTCACTATTCCGTTGTATTTGTAACCATTCTTTGCATGTTGTGTGTTAAATTTTGGTATTAGTAGATTATGTATATACCTAGCAGAGTGATGAGTGTTCCAGTTTTCAATTCTCCTTTCTTTTATTGTCTGTAGAACAATGTATTTTTGGTATAATGAATCTACCGTTGGCACTTTAAATTCATTGAATAGGCTTTCTGTTGGGTAAGTGGGAGGTTTTTTTAATATGATTTTGATGATAAGTTTTTGTACAGTTCTAATGGGGTTGGTGATATTTAGGTATGTTCCTCCCCAGCCAACAATGCCATATTGCAGTTGAGATTGGACAATGGAGTAGTAAACCATTTTTAAATCTGCTCTAGATAGGATGTTTCTAAGTCTAATGAATATGTAGATGCATTTGCGTATACGTTTCACTAGTTCGGCTGTGTGCATGTTCCATTTTAAGTTACTGTCAATTAATATACCCAGGTATTTTATTTTATCTGTGGATTTGATCATTGAGCAGGTTTTATCGCAGTTAGTATTATTACATCCAGGGCAATGTATAAATAATTTAGTAATAGGTGTTTTTATTTTATTTTTGTTTATGGAGAATGGGATTAGATATGTCTTTTCTGCATTTAATGTAAGTAGATTAACGTCAAACCACCTTTTGAGACAGTTAATATCATCGTTTGCTAATTTTATTGCTTCCTTCCAGTTATTACTCTCAATTATTATTGCTGTGTCGTCAGCATATGATATTATTTTACCGTTAATATTCAGTTTGAATATATCATTAACATAGATAATAAATAGTAGTGGTCCCAATACCGTTCCTTGCGGTATTCCAAATTCGCTTGTTTCTTTTTGACTCGGTATTTTATTAATTTTAACTACTTGAGGTCGTTGATTAACATGTTTAAGAGTATGTACTTTAATGCCGTCAAATCCTGGTGATGAACCGTCTTTCATGTTATCAAAGATTAATTCAATTTCAGCTTCTGTTGTATTTTGAAAATTTGTTATTTTTTGTTCAATGTTAACGTCTGCAGTGTGATTCATATTAGATTTTTTGGCATCTATGAGTTATGCAAGTTGTTTTCCAACGTTAACAAAATAATTATTAAATAGTTTTGCGGCTTTAGCTGGGTTTGTTGTGCAGCATATTATTTGATTGTCATGTTTTATTTGTTTAATTGAATTAGTTTTATGTTTATTTTTGTCAATTATTTCATTTATTACATTCCAAACCTCTTTACCGTTTTTATCAGTGATGTTTAGTTTTTGTTTATAGTATGATTCTTTTGTTTTCTTTATTAAATATGTGAGTTTATTTTTATATGATCTATAGTGTTTGCTTAAGTTGACGTTATTTGGTTGTTTAATCGTAAGTTTAAATAGCCTATCTTTATGTCGTATTGATATTATTAGACCATGTGTAATCCATGGTTTGATAGGTCTGTATTTAGAGAGTAGCGGTTTCGTTCGACTTTTTGATGATAAGCTCACGATTTCAGCGATTTTATCACTACAATTATATAGTTTGTTCCAGCATTCATTTTTTAATTTGTCTTTAAAAGTATCAAGTTGTAAGAATTTTATATTATTGTTACATTTTATATTTTCAGAATTTTGACTAGTTTGAAATTCGTAGAGTAGGAAACACGAATAATTATCAGTGATATTAGTGTGAACGATGGTAGATGTTAAATTTCTGATATCAGTTATATTTGTAAATATATGATCTATACATGTTGGTTTTTGACCATGTATTTTTCTCGTTATATTACTAATACACTGAAGGTAGTTTAATTCAGCTAACATGTTTAGGTAAATCTCTTTTTGAGTTGTGTTAGTATCATTTGATATATTTAAATTTATGTCCCCAACAATAATATTTTTTTTATTTTTTATTTTTAATAGATTATTTTTAAGTTCTTCAATGAATCCAATTACATTTGAAGCGTGGGTGCGGTATATAGCCATAATATTAATAAAGGTGTAATTTTGAAAGTTAACTGAATATATTATTGGAATTATTGGAATCTAATCTAAAACCATAGGTGGTAACTGTAATTTTTTTTCAATTGATAATTCATGGTGGAATTCCGTTATCTCAAATATAAATAAAAAAATAAATATAAATTATTTCACAATTTTTTATTGAAGGACGTGTTTGTGCTACGTAGGGTAGACATTGTCGAGCCATTGTCAACCAATCTACAATGGCTTACACGTAGCCGAAACATGTCTTCCTCCAATTAAAAATTGTGGAATAATTATAATATAAATAACTAATCTAAATATTCTAAATACTCTTTTATTCGTATTTGACTGACATATTTGGTTTCTATATTTAAAGTTATAATATTTTCCCATATCCATGCCAAATCTGAAACATATGGTCACCACAAATTGTTGCCGCCACTTAGTTCTGTCCACTGTCAATGGATTAATCATTCCACCTAAAAAGCACCGCGGCAATAGGTTAAGTATAAGAAGGTTATTCGTAAGGCAGGTGTCAAAAAGGGTCTGACTAACCACCCGATTTTGAAAAAAAAAAGTTTATGTTTTCATTTAAACAGCTATAAACTATAAAATATGTATCTTTCTTACTATTAAATGTAGTCATATTGATAATTAATTCGATGTAGACTCACATAGAAGATACTAGAAAACAAAGCAAAGTCGTCTTTTCTTCTGATCTCTAGGGTTAAACTATACAAAAGGATAAGTATATAATGGTATAATGCATTTGTATTGATATGAATCTGAAATGGATTGAACTGAAGAATCTGTCGAACCATATATATTATTATCTATTTGTTAGAATAGGGAACGCCATATGCCGAATGATCAAGTAGCAAAATGTTTATTTTTAGTAGGTTTTATAACCTGTTAGATTATTATGTTATTGTATACATCTGTTATTAGATTATTAATGAATTAAAGTATATATAAAATGCATTTTATTATCAACCAAGTTAGTATGTCGATTACTCTTCATATTAAATTGACATATATCAATAATATAGCATAATTTCCATAATTTCCGATTGTTTAGCTGCCTGAAAGGTTAAATACTTGACATTTATCAATGTAGCTTATTATTATGTAATGCCAGAAATAATTTGTTATTTTGATTTGTGAAAACTTACAAACAGAGATTTTATCATTGTACATATCCATTTATCAACTTTATCTACATGTTGTTGCCTAGCAAAATGATTTGTGGTTAAGTACTTGATTATAGTCTTGCTTGAAAGTCCCAATTTCTTATCTCAAATAATTATTGTAATAAATATGATAGTTTTGAAGCAGACAGATTTAAAAAAAGTCAAACAAGCGTAAATATAATTTTATTTAACTAAATTGGAATTTTGCCATTTAAAGGGTTGAAAATATTGTGATTGAAAAGAAAAAAACAAGTTTACTTATTATTTATGTTAAAAAAAAATGATATCAACTCGATATAGCCCTTGCAGGCTGGTGCCGAAAACCTCGATATACAATTTTTCGTCTCTTATTTTTGTTCACTTGCCGGACACGCATGTGTCGTCATGTTGGTTATTTTACGCAATATATTCGCGACTTACAGCACTGGACTGTCTCCCAGTACGAGCGCTTAGTGGCGAGTAGCCAGTTGAATTCCGACCGCGACGAATAGTTTATTGGGATCGGTTCGACGCCTGAAAGCATGTAGCTCCGCCCCGACCGAAAGTTTGTCAAGTTTACTGAAATATATATGTCAATGTGCTTTGGAAAAGTCTTTGTGTTGCTCATCTGTCCACGTGTCCTAATAACGATCCCGGCGACGTGAAGTCGTCTTTAGCAAAAGTAAAGGGGATGTTAAAATGTTTATTTATTTAAATTAAGTAAGACAAAAATATAGGTTTTAATAACCCCCATGTTTTATTTCGTTCCTGAAATAATATAATATTTTCTGCATTTGAGCCTTACAAAATGGGTTTTGAGAAATATATTGTTTTGGTTGTGATACTAATTGTTTTTTTTTTTGCTTTTAGTCAATAAGCAGATAAACGACAAGGAAAGGATAGCAGCCGCCATGGAGAATCCTAATCTAAGAGAACTCGTTGAGAAATGTATAAAAGAAGAAGACTGAATTCTTTGTATAAGTTTTGTTTAGAAAAAAAAAGTTGACATAGTATTTTAAATGGATATTTTTGTATGGTGTATATAGGACATTATAGATGATTTTTTTATGTGTGTATGATTATTCATGTTTATGACTGATTTCCTTAAAATGCATAATAGTAATATTTTTTATTTTATATTGTTATATTTGTGTTAAGAAATTTTATGTATGAAAATATTCAAATAAATGATAACAAGATAATAATAATCCACATGTATTGCTTTTAATGTAGGCAATATAATACTTTTATCAGTTCTCATGCAGTGTTAGATTCATTGAAAAATGAATAATGTAAAATTTCTAAATATAGTGTGTTTTTTAGGTGCATGAGAGGTTCGATGGTTGTTGTCTATGTTTGACAGTTGAGAATGTGAAATTGTGTTGACATTTATGTTCAGGAAGGTTTGGCAATTCATCATGAATTGTTTAACGCCAGAAAAACACTTCCAAATTGTAGAAATTTACTTTGAAAAAAAATTTTATCTCCTGTAGTTAGTATTCTCTACAGATAATTGTAAAAGTTGATATTTTTTGGTAAAATTCTGTTACAGGACATTGAAAAATGTACACGTAAATAATATTGATTGAAAATGTTTTTTCATATGGGCATTAATGTAAGTGGAAAATTAATTATTCACAATTTCAGTTCGCCCAACTGAAAAGGATCAATGAAAAATTTCATCTGGGTCACTTATCCAAACTTGGTTATCCCTAACTTATTTAAAGGGGCAACCATTTTTGACTTCATTTTTTTATTCCTTGTATTATTACTAAATGTATTCAAGAATATGCTAAAAAATATTGGAGGTGATATTCGAAGTCCTTCATCCATTACTGATGTGAAATCGAGAGTGACTGTTTAATAATAATCAAAAGAAAATAGAGAATCCAGAAAACAAGAGATTTTAAAACTCAATAAAAGTTATGAGGAACAAGAAAGCAACCTCTATGGAGTAGGAATTAATATGCGTTATATATATTTTAAATAGTTTTTTGTTTTCAAATGTCTATAAACCATTCAATTTTTCATATTTGTTACGAAATCTTAGGTTCAACTAATAACTACATATTGTAACTAATCTTTTTATATCGCTTCCAAGTTAACACATTCGCATCGGTGACATTCGCACTCAGCTGCTCCTCTAATACGGGCGATAAATCGATGTCTTGTGTAAAAAATATGTTTCTACATAAACTGCCATAACTTTTAAAATATCCAACCTAACTACATATTTTTTTCAATATGATACTCACCAATTATAGGAACACCAGCAAAATTATCGAAAAGGGTATGGTCGCATATGCGCGACCGCGCGATTTTTCTTTGAAGGAGTATGGACGCAAGTATGCGTCAGTGGATTTGTGTGGAAGACTTCAATTATGAATTATAATGCCTTCTGTGGACAATATGGAGCATTATTTTACCATTTCAAAACAGAATCCATATTCCATATAAAAACCGCGAAAATCTACTTTATCAAATGTCACGTGATATTTGCATGACGTCACACCATCAAGTGAGCACATGTCATATATAGCAAACTTGAGATTTTGGCGCGCGATTTTCAACTTTTTTGCGATATTGTGAAGTTTTACTGTTTTTAGCGTGTTTTAGTGTGATTTTGTTGTTTTATATTGTGTTTCTACAAAATTCTCGTAAGGTTCGGAAGTTTATTAGTGTTTTACGTAGTTAAATGTGAGTTACAGTTTTATACAGTGTTTTATCATACTTTTCTTGCAATTTATATAAGTTTTACAGTGTCATACTATATTTTAACGTGATTTGAAGTTTTTATTGTATCGCCTTGTGTACTTAGTTTTGAATTTATACTGCCGTGATTTTTTTTTTCGATTTATATTGCTAAAATGGAAAGAGACTTAGGAATTGAGGACATATTAATGAATAGTGACAATGAAAAATAAAACATCGAAGATATTGATGATATATCAATGCAGTTTAATGATTCTTCTTCTGATGATGATGAGGAACCAGATATTCAACCTAGTGCAAAACGTAAGCGAGAAGAATCAAGAATGTGGAACAACTCTAAATTTATGTTTTTATACCTGTATTTTAATTATTTTTTATAACTGCTATAATAGTGAAGAGTGGAGTGTTTTTAGTGTCTATCGATGGCTTACAATCCCTGAAATCTGCAATCGATTGGTATTCTAATCCGTCAAGTCAATATGGATTCAAACATGTTTTATATAAATAATATTAATTAGATAAGTCAATTGCTTTACGCCCTTTTTGTTGTTATCCTTAACCTTTCCGGGAGTATGGTCGCATATGCGCGACCGCGCGATTTTTCTTTGAAGGAGTATGGACGCAAGTATGCGTCAGTGGATTTGTGTGGAAGACTTCAATTATGAATTATAATGCCTTCTGTGGACAATATGGAGCATTATTTTACCATTTCAAAACAGAATCCATATTCCATAAACCGCGAAAATCTACTTTATCAAATGTCACGTGATATTTGCATGACGTCACACCATCAAGTGAGCACATGTCATATAGCAAACTTGAGATTTTGGCGCGCGATTTTCAACTTTTGCGATATTGTGAAGTTTACTGTTTTAGCGTGTTTTAGTGTGATTTTGTTGTTTTATATTGTGTTTCTACAAAATTCTCGTAAGGTTCGGAAGTTTATTAGTGTTTTACGTAGTTAAATGTGAGTTACAGTTTTATACAGTGTTTTATCATACTTTTCTTGCAATTTATATAAGTTTTACAGTGTCATACTATATTTTAACGTGATTTGAAGTTTTTTATTGTATCGCCTTGTGTACTTAGTTTTGAATTTATACTGCCGTGATTTTTTTTTTCGATTTATATTGCTAAAATGGAAAGAGACTTAGAATTGAGGACATATTAATGAATAGTGACAATGAAAATAAACATCGAAGATATTGATGATATATCAATGCAGTTTAATGATTCTTCTTCTGATGATGAGGAACCAGATATTCAACCTAGTGCAAAACGTAAGCGAGAAGAATCAAGAATGTGGAACAACTCTAAATTTATGTTTTATACCTGTATTTTAATTATTTTATAACTGCTATAATAGTGAAGAGTGGGTGTTTTAGTGTCTATCGATGGCTTACAATCCCTGAAATCTGCAATCGACTTTTTAATGATAAAACTTAAAAACTGGAGTAATATTTTTTTTACTATTTTTTATCTTCTTTCGTATTCTTGTATCGTGATTTGATAAAAAAATGTTTGTATTTTCCATGTCAAAAAAAATTACTCCCCATAGCTTTGACCTTATAAATTTTTCTACTCCCGGAAAGGTTAAGATTTAGAATATGATATTCATGGTAATAATAACCCTTATAAAGGGTATTATTACAAAAAATATACATAAAATATTAGCGATTATTCATTAAAATTTAAAATATATGTTCATTTTACAAAATAAACAAACCATTTATTCTAAAAATTGAAAGAATTTGTAGTGACCTTGTGTCTTAAATATGCCTTTACTTTTGTAAAATTGATAATGTCGAACCTTATAAGTAAGAAAAAGTCAAATACTTTTAGAAAAAAACAAGTATAAATACCCTACCCGACTTTAAAGATCAGAGTGCAAAAAGGTAAAAATACCCTTCCCGTAATTAACCAGCAATCGACGTAACGGGTATTAATACCGTTCCCGATGCGAATGTGTTAATATTCCATACTTTATCAATTTACAAAATCTATTGTTTTAGTGCATTATTTCGCAAATCGGCCCCGATTTTAGGGAATTTTTACCTTTGATTTGAACCCACCGTTAAAGTGTTAATTTAGAACTAAAGATGGATAAGGAAAGGCATGTTGATATTCTTTTTGTGAAGAAAAAAAATACAATCGCATAATTTTTATCTTATTTTTTATTAGAGATCTGAACATAATATGAAATTAAATATATGTACAGTTCACATTACAACTAACTAGATTAGAGGTAAAGTTCGTAGGTACACACGAGTCATGAAAATTATGCAGAATCCAAACAAACAATTTACACAACTCTATTTATTTTTACGTTCATACAAAACTTTCCATAGCCAAATTCGTATGAAAAATGTTTTTTATTTTATGAAAAGTACAAAAATTAACATCCCTAGTACATCGTTAATGATTAGAATAATCACGAGAAAAAAAGTAGCAGAGGCCTGCCTTTAAGTAAGCTGCTTTACAAAAAAAGCATTATTTAGTTATTTAAGGATATCTGATATGCAAAACAAAAAAGCAGTACCCAAGAGGTAATAATATTTTTACGGTGTTATTTTTTTATTTAGTTTTTATAATGTGCAAAATACATATTGTACAAACAATGGCTTCCTCGTCTTCACCTCGCGGCTTTCTCGACAAAGCTTCGAATGTGTATATTATAGTATATAGTAATATTACTCTACGGGAGGTTTAACCAGACATATATTAATGTTTATTAACAAATTTATGTATATTGTCATCTCAAAAAAAAAACTATTCATATACTAACAGATTTTACTTTGAAATAAAAAAAGAAGAACAGTGAATAAAAGAAATGATTTTATCGATCAACTAGTTTACCCGAATAATAATATAAGTATAATAATATTATTTTGTTACTAAAATTTTAGCGATACTCAAATTCGGAATAGAAAAATATTAAAAAATAGTAAGAAATAAAAAACATTGCAACAATAGAGACTCGAGTCATAGAGTCTGTATCAGTCTAAGCACTTTTTGTGACAATAAAAATGTCAAGATAACATTTTGTAAATAAAAATATCCACTATTATAAAGAAAAAATAATAATCATTCTTCTTCATAATAATAATGTAAATTAACTAAGTAAATACAATAGTATGTTAAAATATCTATGTGTGGTTATGTATATGTATACTGACTTTCAAATGCAAAGTTTATAATTCTACGGTAAATTCACTGATCATATTGATATCGGAAACCCTAGTAAGATTGCAATAAGACATAATATAGTGGTACTTATGTTACATAGTGTGTTGACAGAATTACACCCGCCTAAAATGATGCAAGTATATACATTTCAATTAAACCTTGTTACTCTAAGGCACTCCCTTCAATTTCAAACATAATTATGCCCGTACAGTAAAAAAAGAAAGATCATTTTCGATTTAGTTATCTATTCAAATTTAATAACAAATATACAATTATTATAAAGTGACCTTTGATTAAATGTAAATGAATAAATGTAACTTGTAATATTTAAGGTAAAGCAGGTTAATAGTAAAATATAATAACAATAAAAGAAAACATTAAAAATTTGGAATCAAATGTCTACACATAAAAAAAATGTGGACAAATTTAAAAAAAATCTTAAGTGGAACGTTCATGCATAATTCAATACACAATATTATACGTATCACAAACGATATTAAATGTTCGTAATGGAAAAAAATGACTCCTTTAAAATATATTGAATATATCTGTTTGGGGCACCTCTGATGAATAATATAGATGTATAGTGTATATATATAAAAAAAACAATGATTAGCGCAGAGGCGAATCAACTGGGTTGTAAATATTGTATTGAAGGGTGACTTTAATTATTTAGTTTACATTGTTAAGTTGGCACTTTGCGGCCGCGTCCGGAGAAACCTTAGCGACGGCCGGTGTTTGTGTTTAGCTGAATGGGGCTGAAAACAAACAAACATTCATGTCGGTGAATAAAGAAAATCATTATTTTATATGTTCAGAGGAGTAGCGGTCATGGTAATGAAGGTAGAAAAGTCCGAGTGAACCAATCGCAGTGAACAGTGGCTGAAACCAACATGAGATGAAGATATTGACATATTTGGTGTAATATTGCTTCGGATTCGGTGCTGGTGTGGACGGATGCGAAATGTTAGATTTTGTGGCAATAATACAGTGTTATTTGTGTGTCGACCATGATATATTATACTTATGACACGGTTTTTATTGTCACAATTCCTAACTATTGGCGCTGCGTATTCCGACACTTTGTACTGAGTGTGAGGACATTGACAATAAATATGTTGATACTTGTGCATCTTTATTTTTGTAAATGTGAAATATGAACATTTATCTATTGGCTTATAATCGCAATTAAATTGTTTTGTAATGTTTATACTGGAAAAATAAAAAATTACAATTGAATTGTAGATTTATAAATTGCTAGGATTTTTGGGGCTCTAACCCAAAGGTAGCTTTTTTTAACGTTAGATCGTTTTTAGACCTAATGGACACAATCAGAATTGTTACATACTACGACCATATTAGAAACTACAATTCTTTTCACGCGATTTCGCTTATTCACATTTTTTTGGACTCCTAAGTTATGTTTTTTTACATGATTTACTCCTAACACAATTATTAAAATCGGAGATGATTATATCAACAGCAGTGAATAATTTCTTTAAGTGAATAAAATTGTGCATGGAATACCCATGAAACTGTTTCTGTATTTTTGTATTTTTATAATCGTTAAAGAATTTTTATTTTTATTTTTTCATGTTTTTGAATCTCTTTTACACAATATTTTGATTTATGGAACCGATTCATTAAAAATAAATCTTTTTTTTCTTCTTATAATTCATATGAAAGTTTGAGGTTTTTTAAGCGACATTTTCCAGAACCAATGTATCATGTGAAAAAAGGAAAACATGTATTAGTATTTATAGATACTTTTGTGTATATGTTGAAGCTCATTATATTACCTGTGTCTTTGTCTTTGGCTTGCTTGCCCTTGGCCGGGGATCCCGAGCTAGTTGTGTCGGGGGATGTGGTGCCGCTCTCATCAGCGCCGGGTGCTGCCTTGGCCTCTCCTTTGTTCGCTACTCCATTCTGAAACACATCACACTGACAATGAGCAATCTATACCCTTAACTATAAAATACTGCGGAGACCTGCAGACCGCCTCACACACAAGATCCTGCCCCATGTGCCCAACTAGCTGCATATCCCAAGAGTTGGGCAGCACACAGGCCATCAATGTAGCCAGATAATGGGCCGAAATAATTTTACATCGCTGACACGAAGAAGAAGACTTTAAAAAAATGTATCAAGCAAAACGTTCAATGTTAAATGTCCTCACACAAAACGGAGTAGGGGATACTTTTTACTATTCATTAGATGCTGCAATAAACCTGCAATAACATCAAACTAGGTTTTTAATTTGCACTGACATGTATGTTAATTTTTTGTTTTAAAAGGCTGGGGAAACATTTTTGTTCAAGCTATAAGTTTATTTGAGCTTATAAATATATAGACTGAGGTTTGTTAAAGCCATACACTCCATCCGGATGTGAAATAACAAGATTACACAAATATTAATTAAAACTTGATAGTAACGCACCGTAATCTACAGAGAGATAAAACAATGCGGACTTTTAAAATCAACAAGTTTTTTAAATTCAATGAAACTTTTTTTATAAATAATAAAAAAAAAATGCAGTCGATTTAAAAAAAAAACGTTTATAAAAATTTTAACATTCACACAATTAACCTGGTTTTAATCCAAAAAAATATTGGGTTATCCCAGAACGTGGACAAATCTGTACAGAATCAAATGGACTAATCGATCGCTTTCTAACATGACGGTGAGACACGAAAACAAAGGTAAAACTGTAATTACAACACAATTGTGACTCACTCTTTCTCTGACCCTCACAGGTTTAGGAGCAATAGGTTTTGCGTGTTTGGCTTCTTTCTCGGGGTCAAAGTGGCAGTCGAGGATCTCCACCAGCTCCTTGACTTGATCATCCTTGGCCGAGATGTTCAAACAGGCCAGTTCTGTCTCCAATCCTGAAAATAATCAATTATGCAAAATAATTAATTGAAAATATTTTATAAAGTATATTTTAAAACAGCAGGTCATGGACTTTCACTTCCATAAGGATTTAGAATTAATTTATTACTGTTTAACCTGTTACCCGGGTATGACGTAATATTCCGTCATTCCAAAAAAGCAACTGTAGCGGGTATGACGATATATTCCGTCAAGACACTTTTGAAATTACACTCTTAACGGGCGTGACGAGGTACGACATATTTTGTTTGTTCATTATATACCATGTACATCTAGTTCACTCGTGGTATGTACACACTTTCCACATGACCAAAATTAAATTTTTAACATGAGCAAAATTAAATTAATTGTTAACAGGTTAATTGCATAGCCAGGGTTTATTAACCCTCCGTCGAGCGCAATATGATCTGACAGATCAGGCGATTGTTTTATGGACACCACTCCTTGGCCACACGGATTAGCACGCCAATACTCCTAGTAGCTTCTTAACTCAGTATGGCCTTCTGAACCAACCTATACAGTCCTTGGTAGTGGCCAATGTGCCTCTGCCACGTGTCTGCGGAAAGTACAAACAACTTACGCCCCAAAATTTTTCTTCGGAATTCCATGTCTTCCAATCCGTTTCGAGCTTTATTTGGTATTTCCTGAGCATGAAAGGGTAAAGTGTTGTTGATGCTACCTGCGAGCTTGTTCTCGTCCCAGACCTTCTTGAGGCGCGGGTAGTCCATGTCGGCCTCAGCCAGCAGCCGCCGCAAGTTGGCGGCTCGCAGGCGCTCCTCTCGCGTGGTGCGGATCAGCAGGGGGCCAAACACTGGCCTGGGAACACAAATAAAAGAATGTATTGTTTATTATAACCTAGATATTTATTTACATGCTTTATAGGGAATGACTGCAGTTACAAGTTCCTACCGTAGATGTCACAATGAGTACTGAAAGTATCAAAACAATATATCACGGCTGTCGACGTCAACTAGGTAGGGAAATCGTAGACAGCATATATCGACAACCGATGTAAAAGGGTTAAGATGGACTCAAGAACCTAACAACGCATCTTTCTACAGGTTGTCTTTCACTATGCATAGTGTTTTAAGTCCTAGATTTATTCTCATCAACACCGTCATTCCGACCAGTGTGTTAAGTATTTTAAAGTTACTGGAAATCTACTTCTTTAACAGGGTCATTTATTGTAAGCACACATGAACTTAACAGAAAGATTAGCTGCACAGTGAAGAAATACGACATCCTACTATTGCCTCAGTATTCGCAAAGATCCGCATATCAAGAATTAACTTCCGGAGGAATAACCAAGTCTTTCTTTTTATCCATCTAACATTTACTGTCGTGAAAAAAGTATGACTGTTGACTTTCATCTCATTCGGGCGTTTATCGGACACACAATTATCAGAGACTTCTTAAGAAGATTTGGCCTCTTTTCTTGCGACACTTGTCCATGTAATTCAGGCATAGAGCAGACTGTGAGTCTCTGCCATTTCTTGGGAGGATCTTTCTAAACGGCTGCTTAGTTCTGACGGTCCCTTGCTGTTCAATTTCATCAAGAATATCATCAGGGCTACGCGCGCAGTTAACAAGGCTGACATGGAATAGACTCCTACCTTTTTTAACTGTTTATCAGACAAATAATCTAACCTTGAGTGTAACTTCCAGGATCCACGTGCAACTAAATCTTTTTTCTAAATCCAATATCTATATTGACATCAAATATTTTGTCTACATGTGGTGAAGTTCACTTCATTCCTTTGTTGACAGGGATGTGATAGTCAGATATCAGGTTTTTAAATAAAAAAAATACTAAACTATATTACAAACAAGTATTAAATCATTTTAAATCATGATCCATTTAAATCTTCACAATTAAATAAGATTTTTTTTTATTTGTATAGATACTCCATGTTTACTTCATCTATTAAGTGACTAAAAATAAAATGTTGGTATACCATCAAGAGGAAGACAATAAACGATTTTAAATATTTTTCTTCAGCAGTCAAATTATAATTTTGGAATAAAGTTTTTTTTAAAATTAGGATAGCGTGTTTATGAAACTTTGAAAGCCTTTGCTCTCTTGGACTTGGATTAATAAATAACTCAACTAAAGATTTTTAGTTATTGTCACAATAAGGAATTGTCAAACAAAAGATATTGAGTTACAGATGATTTAAGGGAGTAAATGTCAGGGCGCAGGCTGATTGATGATAGTTACTTGAAGGTGTTCTGTCGGTCGAGCAGTCCCTTGAGCTGGGAGAGGTCCTTGAGCTCGCTCTCAGTGGAGCGTGTGAAGGTGCAGATGACGTTCTGCAGGTTCTTCTCCGACTGTTCTGTGACCTCCTCGGCTCCGGCCACTAGGTCTTGTTGCTCACCTGCAAGCAACATACATTGTTACATTCTCTCCTAAAGAATACTCATGAAGATGACATTTTTAGTTCAATGCTACCATAAACAACATTATCGAATTGAACCAAACACTTGACGATGACAGTTTAATATTCAGCATAAACAATTAATATATACCGTGGTACCTCGACATACAAATTTAATTCGTTCCGCAACCTTGCTCGTATTTCAAATTACTCGTATCTCAAAGCAAATTTACCCATTGACATTAGTTGAACTGCCATTAATATGTTTCAGCCCCCAAAATATCGCCAGAGTTATTTTTGTTAAGTATTTTTAAATAAGAAAAATGTATTTATAAATGACAAATATTGTACCTGCCGACCTGCTAAGCCGATTGCTCGTATCTCAAATATTGCTCATATTTCAAAGCAAAAAATTGCTCGCTCCATGGCTCGTATCTCAAAAAACTCGTATGTCAAGGTACCACTGTATATGATAGTTTTTTATATTTCATTATTAGCAGACTGACCAACATAATCCTACATAGAATTGAACCAAAAATTGAAAAGACTCTCACTAGCGATCAATTTGGATTCAGAAAAAGAATGGGAACCAGAGAAGCAATCTTATCCCTGCGTATGATCTTGGAAAAGAGGATAAAAGTGGACCAAGATACATATATTGCCTTGTGGACATTGAAAAAGCATTTGATAAAGTAGATTGGGAGAAGCTTCCCGATGTAATGAAAGAAATTGGAGTCAAATACAAGGAACGAAGACTCATATTTTCACTTTACAAAGAAGAAGCTGCCATAATATCACTTGGAAATGTCCAAAAGGAAGCAAAAAGGTGAGACAAGGATGCTCTCTGTCGCCTGTACTCTTCAACGTATACATACAAAATGCAATTAATAACATCAGGAAAAAATGGGGCATAGAGAGGGGGTTAAAATAAATGGCCAAAAGATTGATATGATAAGGTTTGCTGACGACATTGCTCTGATTGCTGAAACTGAAGATGAACTCACTGAAGCGCTGACATCCATGGAAAACATATTTAATTCCAACTACAATATGAAGATAAACAGCACAAAAACCAAAGTCATGAGAGTAAGCCGCAATGAGCAGCAGAAAATTAACATATCAATGCCAGGAGTACCCCTAAAAGATGCAAAAGAGTATGTATACCTTGGAAGTACGATCACCTAGGATGGCAGAACAAAAAGAGAACTCAACAGTCGCATACATCAAGCAAGGCTAGCTTTCAATAAAAAAGCCAAAATTCTTGAGTCAAAGAATATTACTTTAAGGCTCCGTAAGCAACTTGCCAAAACACTTGTTTGGAGCATCTAAATGTACGGCTGTGAGACATGGTGCTTATCTGAAAGTGATAAAAAAAGGCTAGAGGCCTTTGAGATGTGGTCGTACAGAAGAATTCTCAGAATTTCCTGGAGAGACCACGTCATGAACAATGAGGTTCTCAGGATAATCAAGGAAGATAGGCACCTAATAAGAACCATCTCAGAGGTGAGCCCGTTGGATTGGTCATATCATGCGCCACGACCATGGTCTTCTTCACGGTATTGTGGAGGGGATGGTTGAGGGTAGAAACTGTAGAGGGCGCCCTAGACGGGAGTATTTGCAGCAAGTATTCGAGCACATGAATTGTAGCACTTATGCTGAGCTGAAAAGGGTTGCGGAGGACCGAGATGAATGGAGATCGAGATGCAAGATTCTGTTGCTGCAAACCAATCCACCGGATTGATACTACGAAGATTGAAAAAATAATTAAAAAAAAGTCATTAACCCTTTCCGGTCCACAAAAAAATTAAAAATGTTCTGTCAGGTCCACAATAAATTTATAGAATTACAGGGTAAAACAATACATCAGGTTTTTTTTTTTTAAATAAAACTATATCTAACAATGTTTGTAAAATGTGTTTCTATGTCGAATGACATTCTATAAATAGGACCGGAAAGGGTTAATAAACACTAGCACAGCAATAGCACACCTGTATTATTAAGGGTGCCGCAAACCAGCAGCAACCTCCAAAATTTGGTTTTACGGGTCCTGTGTCAATTAGCAGTTTGACATAAACAGAAAAATACGTGTTACGATGAAGATGATTTAGGATAGTCACCTTGCGCCAGGTGCAGGGCGACCTTGTAGGCAGCGGTGGCGCGGTCGGCCGCACTGTCCAGCGCCCATTCCGCGTCCAGCAGCACCTTCGTCATGACTCGCAGCCCAAAGGACTTCACGGAAGCCTTGCACTTGTCACTGGCGAGGGCCTGGCCGTCAGCGAAGCCGGCCACCACGGCCTTAAATCTGTCGGTGAGGTTGTACCTGGAATAGACAGCCATACAATTAATACGAGAAGTCATTATCAACTAAACTTCTTAGCCGTGATACTTTTGTACTTGTCATGAGTTTTACACAGATTTTCAAGGATCATATCAAAGCTACTGTTGTGATGTTCATAATTAGGCTGAATACTTAAGCATACTTACTAAGATTCTTAATTATAGATTTACCGTTATGCTTGTTAGCTTGAAAACATGTACTTTATTACTTTTCTAAAAATACTTTTTAAAAAGCACCGCTGTCAAACATTTAAGCCTATTAAAAGAGACCTATTGAAAGTATATTTTCATCCGTGAGAAAATTTAATATTCTAGTTTTTGCTAAATAGTATAATTTTTTATTATATATTGACACAATGAGAGATTTAAAAAGCGGGAAAATTGAAATACGTAGACAGAACAATACTTGAACATTAAAAATGATATTAAAAAAAAACCAAGAGAAACTCATGTAAAACTATGCTTAAAAATTACCTCAATAAACAAAGGGTTGTGTTTGGTGAATTTTTAAATAAATATGTTGAATTGCAAATTCAATTATCTAAAGGTTAATAAAATAATAATTGACAATGCATTTCATGTATCAGTATACTGGACTTGACTAGCCATGTATTGTTGACCCCTGAACTTGTACAATATTTTGTCCCATGAATCACAAAATCAACATTTCACAGAGAATTTGAGAAACAGATAATAATGATTGTTTAGAATCGTATAAGATTATGCGGAATTCCGTATGTTTATACTACAAAGTAAACAATTTACTTTGATTATTAATTCATATAAATGTATCATTGTTAGTTTGATAAGAAAGGAAACAGAAACAGCAGAGAAAATAATACATAGTTTATTTTTATACATGGTAAACTAATCCTAACAATCACCCATGTAATACAACTACAAAACATAATATCAGCTCGATATAGTCCTTACAGGCTGGTGGCGAAAAGCATCGATATACAATATTTCGTCTCTTATTTTTGTTCGCTCGTCGGGCACGCATGTGCTGTTATATTGGTTGTTTGACTGGTGTAGTTCTGTGGATCGCCACCGAATGAATTCCGGCGCTGGGCGATTCTCAGTTTTCCCCTGACCGCTAAACAGCAGCGTGTTATGATCGGCCCAGTGTCTGAAATCATGTAACTCCGCCCATGCCGAAAGTTTGTGAGGTTTATCGAAAATATATGTGCTTCTGAAAAAGTCTGTTGCTCATCTGCTCCTCATCTGTCCACCACGTGTCCTAGTAACGATCCCGGCGACGTGAAGTCATAATTTCTTAAGTAAAGGGGATGTTAATAATATGTGGATTTTAACACTAGACATTTTGGAAGATAGCTAAGTGCTGAATGCAGTACTTATTTATCAACATCATTAGACCAGTCTTTAATTCATATGATTTGGGAGAAAATCATATACAGTAAGGAAATGAGTGATAAACTCACATTCTCAAAGTCTACATTTTCTTCTCTCAAAAACTCAAAAACCTTGATTGAGGACTGAAGTCTGAGGAATACGATACAACCTGAACTGATAGGGAGTGCTGTAACATTGGGCCACTGAAATAAGCCGTATCTCACATGGCAGATTCTGTTACTATTATCCCCCGATGGTCAATATTGCCAGATGCAGAACGGAATCTATTTGACAGTGCTTGTTAAATAATGAAATACTCATGTGTAAGTAATGAGCTAGAGTGTGGAGGTTCTTGCCTCTGGAGCGCCTCCAGCAGCATGGGCGGGGTGACCTTGCGGGGCTCGTGGATGATGAGGATGATGCCGTCTGAGTTTTCTCCCTTCCGCGCCTCCAGCCAGTCCAGGAAATCTGTGAGTGCTGATATTTCTGATTTGGTTTTTAATACCTGTAATCAAGAATAATACATCACTAAACACAAAATTTTCAGGTGCGATGAAATTGCTTTTGAAATAATAAGATATGAATTTTCGGACTTCAATGACAACAATGATATTTTATTACTTTTGTTTTAGTTAATAGTTTGGTCCCTATCCTTTTAGTTCTGACATGTCACACTATTTCACTCCCTTTCTTTATGGAATGCTTTCATTCCGTTCACTCGAGTCTCATAGGAAAATAGCTGCTTTGAAATACGCTTTTCTTCTTCTGTGTGGCGCTATACACAATCCCGATATTCTCTAGTATTTTAAGCTTTATGTTCCAGATAGTTACATCCTTGCACGAAACCATCCATTGTTCTGTATCCCAGCGGGAGCCTATGGGGCTGTATCCAACACTTTCAGCTCAACTGCAAAGGCGCTTCTAAACAGACTACCAGCTCACCTCGATCTCTTTTTTACAAGATAAAAAGCTAATTTTATCAATACAAAATTTAATTTAGAAGTTATTGACCTATTTATTTATGACAGTGAAGAAACTAACATCGGTCTGTTAAAAATAGTTGTTCAAACTACTCTTCGTCAAGACATTTCAAGCTTTGATTGGCAAGACTAATATTCTCACAACCGAGGGTAGTACGATCAGCTGTGATTCACGGAGAAGGATCGTCGGTCTCACCCGGTTGAAGGCGTTGTCCTTGAGCATTCTGTAGCGGCCGATGGTGACCACGCGGATGTTGTGACGGCGCCGTGCACCGGGGTTCAGGTTTCCATGCGGCATGATGTACTGAGAGAACTGTTCCTTAGGTGTGTAGGCTCCGATCTGGCAAATCTGAAAGTGGACAATATTATGTTTATTATTTATCCGTATCTGTTCTTTAGCTCCGTTTGTTCAGGCCTCATTCCATGTCAGCTGTCTCCTGCAGCATCCAAAGAACACGTCTGAGAATAGGATGGAAGGTTGACGTGTCCGTTCCCCTTAAAATTTCCTCATTCCTTACAAAGTCAAAACATTGTCCCCACAATATACTATGCAGGAATCCATAAGGATGGGGGTAATATAGGTGCTGCATGAGCGATACTTTGTCGATTGTTTGATTGATGAAAAGAAAAGTTCAATCTAGGAAGTTTCAAAGTGACTACTTTAACACTACAAAACACTTTTAATTTTAAAGTGTTTTACTTTCATTGAACAGGTAATAATAAAAATAATATATAAATCCATTAAAAGAAGTATTATGTATTTTGAATATCTACTACAAGACTGCTGTCCGTGTTGTTAAGATCACACGACTTCGATGGATCGGTAATGAGCAATGTTCTCTCTAAGCTGTGTGGCAGTTTGTAAACCCTCGCGCACTCATCATCTATTTGCAGCACTCCAGTTAGATGAAGACGAGTAAGAAGTTCAAAGCTACACTGGTTTGATGCAGTCACTGCTAACTGCAGAGTGCTTGGTGTGAACTAGAAGAAAGCTGCTAAAGATAGATGGTGAGATATTTTTGAGGCAGAGGTAAGACTCGCCAAGTGTTATAGTGCTATAGAGAAGATAGTAATTTGTCCAGAATGAATACCTCATCGATTAGGCGGCGGCCGGTAGTGTCCATGTCCCAGCCCACCAGGGTGTAGTTGCCGTGAGGAATGCCTTCAGGCGCCTTGACGAGAGCCACGATCGTGGCTCCCACGACCGTAGATTCTCCATTCACAGCCGGAGACACCATTCTGCTGATCATCAAAACAAAACAATTATAAACACCGATACTGATTATTCGCAACTCCCAAGCGGTGAGTTAAGGTGTTATTCTGTAAAAAACAAACATGCGACAATAGAATAAAAGTTTTATTCCTTAACCATAATATTTTCTACAAAACAAATATGGCTGTGGTTACCTATATTTTTAACATGAATCTAGTAAATTATACAGTCAGTAATTTATTTTGATAATATTGAACATTCAAATATAGCTATATGAGCAATAGTTTTATAAACGTACTTGTGAAACTTTAGAAGGAATATGTCTTATTATTAGATATGCATCAGGCAACTGATAAGAATTTCTTGATGGTGGTTTGTAGTAGCCATATTCTCCAAATGGATGCATATATAGCAGTCATTCTTTGGACTGAATCAACAAATTTTCAGTATTATTAATAACACGTTTAATTTGTTATCATTATAGCATATAGAGGTGTCAACTTATAATATTTATTCTATAAGTTTGACAGTTAGTAAGAACAAAAGTATTAATAATCAATTAATCTACAAATCTATACAGTCCATCCAGTGTATGAAGAATCCTGACACATTTATTGCCCTGTGCTAAATATCGTCCGATATAACATTGTAAAAACGTTCGCTACCTATATTAATTTTATCAACATAAACAAAAGCCTCTCTTCTTATATATAATAAGTTATTTAGGTAAATATATCACAATAAAAACAAAATAATAAAAAATATATGCATATTGTTACAAATTAGACAAAATACGGCAATTTGTAAAAATAATAATACAATATCTGACGCTTGTAGAACGTCATCTCACATTACTGCGAAAAGTAGTGTTGGGGTATAAATAATCGTATTTTCGATTGTTTTTGTAAATACCTACTAAAATAAAATTTTAGAATTATTATCAATTATAAGTGAATATTAACAGGTTTTAAGAGACATGTAAAACAAACTATAAATAATAATATTACCAATATGAAAATTATGAGGAAAAGCGAGTCTAGAGATAAATATTAGCACACAACTAAGCTAAGCTTAGCACTTACTTAGAGACATCGCACTGCCTTGAAATAATCCGACTAAAATTTAGAGATCCTACCAGTTTAAGAAGTGTTGGTATTTCGTTGCGGTCATAGTATACATACACGTGATTCCGAATTGCCGCCAAATTAAAGCTTTCGGGTTTTGTAATTGAGCATTTTCTGTCGTTTCTTATTTGGTGTTAATATTTTTTTCTCTTCTAATGAAGATTTACCGTATTTCTCCTCAGTGATCCGAGATACTGTAGACTTACCGATTCCTAGGGCATCCGCGACCCGATCTCGAATGTTTTCTTTAATGAAACAACTTTAACAATACTAACAATAAATATAATAATTACAACAAAAAACACGAATCGATCGAAGAACAACACGCTACTGAAAGTCAGACAATTGTACTGATCCACACGCCGCCATGCGGGAAAAAAGTGATACTAAAATATAATTATTTACGAAGAAGAAGAGAAGAAAAATCGATATAATAGAATAAAACATGTTCCCCCCATCTCTTTTACACAGAGCAATAAAAGTGCCATACGTATCAAGCTAAAACTTCCCAAATATAATATTCGCTGCACTTTAAATTCTATTATTTTAAAATAGAGATGTTTATATACGATTCACTTTGAATTTAAATTCGATTTTTTTTCAAAGAAGAAGAGAAAAAAATCGACCTAATCGAAATAAATATTTTTGCCCCATCCCTTTTACAAGGGGCAATAAATGTGTCATAGGGTTCTTCATACACTGGATGGACTGTAATAATATTATCTGCTATCAAAAATAAATTTAAAATAGATAAAATTCTGTTACAATCAATAGAAAATATTTTACATAGTAACAGGAAACCTTTAAATATTCGCAGATTACTTGTTTAAACATTTTAAAATGTAATTAAGCGTGCTTGAAAAAAAAAGTTTTTTTTTTTCAATTAATAATCTATAGTTTACAATTCCCAAAAAAATCATAAATTTATTATTGTTTATTATCCTTTTGAAACTCATTCATTTCTTGTAATGTTTGGCATTTTAACTACAAAAATTAAATTTTTGACACTTCTGTAAATTTCAAAAAATTTATGATACCTACCAATGTTATATGTTTTGAGGTAATTAAATATTTTGATAAAATTTTTTGCCATGATGTTTAATTTGGATCTAACATAACCTAACCCAACTAAAAAAAACATAATGGAGAATACTACCAAGGAACACTAGTCATTATTTATAACATACTATTGATTCAATAAAACTTGATACACTTTAATAGCCTGAATAAAGGAGTAATAAAAAAACTAGGTGCAGAAGGAAACACTTTGCTGAGAATGGAATTCAAAGTTATATGATGACATTATGAAAGGAATTAGGGAATGACAATAGTACATTTTGCTAAAAATTGATTTAAAAAATCATTAAAGCTTATTGTAAAATAAATGTACGAAAATGATATGTGAATATACTTTTATGAAGTATTCCCAAAGTTGTTAATTATTATTTATGGTTGCGTTAAGGTACATCAATACATACAAGTGTAGTTTATAATATGCCTACTTATTCATAAATATGTATAATTTCGAGTTGTACATAAGCTGGACGTATGAAATTAATACCTTTCGAAAGTACTTGCACGACATGAAGGTTAAGATATCTTGTTATTGGACGTGAATTATTAGCGAAGCCATTAATGAGCTCGGAAACCGTACATATGGTTAATTTTAAAATATCTAATTGAAATGATAATGTTTCACAGCCATAAATAATCATAAAGAATTATACATCGAAGATCTTGAAAAAAAAATAGAACGTCGATAAGACCAGACGATCCCTGTAAACTTTTCACGTGAAAAAATACATAACCTTAAAATAGGAGATATGATTCGATGAATTATGCATAAAATCGATAATTTCACGGAGGAGATGAAACTTTAATGACGTTCTATTGCAAGTTTGCATCGGTTGTGTATTTGCAGTGCAAAAACGCATAGCTGCAAGAGCCGGTCAATATTTTATGTCGCATAAGCTAACTGTCAAAAAAATATTGACCGCCGGCGTAAACAATATAAGAGCAAGCCGATCAAGACGTGCGAGGCATTTGTTATTGATGTTATTAATTTTTTAAGGACTGTCTGGATGGTTATTGGAATAAAGGACACGTGGCCGGGATTTTTTTCATTATTTTGCAGCCCCGCCCCTCGTGCAGCGGGCGGCGGGGCGCCGGCGAGGACTTACGCGTGTGTAATTTGACTCGTTGTAGGATTTTGGAGTGTCGCGGTGCTGCTCAGAGAGGATGACTGCTGGTTGTCGCCACAAGTTTGTTTCTATTCACGTCACCACAAATTCAATGTTTCAGCACGTGTGTCTGAACAGGCAACCTCAAATTTGTTGAAACGTGGCTGCGCTCGCTTCTAGAGAGCGCTGACCGCCAGGAAGCGAACGCTACGATACGGCGACCGCGCGGCAAATTCAACTTTCGTTAAATCTTTTTCATGGAAAAAAATAGTACCCTTATTTAAATTAAAAGGATTATTAAATTTAATTTTAATAAACAGCTGGTTAAGGTTATTATTAAATAAACATAATTTATTTTGATCCTTAAAATAAAATGATGTCCTTTCACTTTTCAAAGAGCTTTTTTTTTTTTGTTTATTACTTCCAACGATATTGTTATTACTTTTTACTCTTAGAACGTGACATCAGTGGTGGATTAAGTACTTTGTTGTAAAAGTTTTCAGTGTACCACTAAAGTATGACCAAGCCTTTATAATACGACATTTTTTTTATCTACGCGACAAACTTAATTTGAATTTAATATCGTGTTTTTGTTAAGTATGTACTTATTTACAAATAAAAGAGGAACAATATATTTGCAATCAACTAACAACATTTTCAAAATTGTAGTATTTTTAGTACAAATCATCAAAAATGTATCCAAAATGGCATAATGAAAAAATCACTGTAATTTATGATTCTTAAGATTGAAATAGTTTCTTGGTGCTAACTAATAGTAAAAAAAGTTATTGTTACAATTACCGTGTTTAATTTCGGGTAATTTTTTTTATATAATTATCATATAATTTTGATTTAATTTACTGTTCCAGATTCGAAACTTCTAAAGCATTTCAAAAGTTTCATTTGAAATTCAACAGATGACGGGTAAAATAATTCAAATATAACAACTGTATGTATATGTAGTTTATTATTTCAAAATTTGACATTTCTAATGGGTAGTTTCATACTATTTAATTAATATAATATAATATTTTAAATATGGTAATTTAGGCTAATTATATTTTTAACAGGAATAAAGCGATAGAAATGTCTATTCCTATACGTTTATCAAAAACAAGATAAATAATAATTGTGTTATTATCGTCATACAATAAGTATTATTCCATTGATAAGATAAGAAGTTTGAGTACCTACATGAAATATTACAATATTTTTTCATTATTATAAGGGGACCATAGACGATTAATTCTTTTTAAAAATATTACGTATCATACAAAAACAGTATGCCATATTCTGCAATATATAGTAGCTAGATCGTCCAGACTCCAGAGCCCTATTTACGAGTGCATATGTATAATATTTGATGATAAAATACCTATAAATTAAATAAATTTTTATATTTGTACTTTAAGCTCAAATTTAAAAATAAGATCGCGTATTTAGTTGTAGTATTTTTGCGTTTATTTTGTGTTTATTTTCTTGACAGAAGAATGTTAAATGTCTGCAGTTTTATTTTCTTTTAACCCGCTTAGAACAAATCAAAAGTAGCAAAAATTAACCAAGCATTGCATTCAGAAGGATGCATTGCATTTCTTAACAACTATCGATCGTGGACAGCTTGTTTTGATTATTTTGACAAAATGAAATTCTATTTTTTTATACAAGAAGAGCTTTGCATTTTGCGGTGATGACAGTCGAAATGAACAGAAAGAGACCGTAAAGCTTACAAACTAATTTAATTTTGAACACAAGAGGTAAGACTAAAATATGAATTTATTAATTAATATTTATAAATTATAAATTAATTAAATACAAAATTATTTTTTAAAGACAAGGTGGTGCTGGCGTTGAAGGATAATCAGTGTTCCTGGGACGAAGTTTCTTGAAAGTGGTTTGGATTGATGATTCTTTTCAGAACCGTTCTTCCTGACAGTGAAGACTATTATTATATTAGTATTTGTATAGCGCTCTTTTATGACCAAATTATCATTCCAAAAGCGCTTCTTTGCCTCTCTGAGTAAAAAGGTGGGTCTTGAGTCTGCTTCTGAAGGATGCCTCCGCTTTAAGCTCTCTTATGCTTTCCGGTAGCGAGTTCCAGGCCATTGGTGCCGCGTAGCTGAAAGCCCGATTGCCAAAGACCGTGCTAGGACAACCTCCCGTCAGCTGCAGGGTGCTTCTATTTGCTCTAGCCGATCTGAGTGTCTCTCCACGCGCGCTTATTTCTGAAGGCTTGACAAGTTCTGTCAAATAGCCCGGTGCAGTTCCGTTGAGTGCCTTGTAAGCTAAGAGGCATAATTTGTACTGAATTCTAGCCGAAACTCTCAACCAATGCAGTCGGTGTAGTATTAGAGCAATGTGACAGAATTTGGGCGCATTGTAGACTAGTCGTACCGCTGCGTTTTGTAACGACTGTAATCGCTTTAGTTGTTTGGCTGGCTGGCCTGCGTGCAGTGCGTTGCAGAAGTCCAGTTTGGAGACTATAAACGCATTTACCAAACTCTTTGTAGCGTCTCTGGGTAAGCATCTTTTTACCGACCGTATCTGCCGCAGGTTAAAGAATCCAGATTTCACCGTTTTTGTGATATTACCGCTAAGGTTGAGGAACTGGTCAATTTATTGACTGACCTCATGAAGACGTTTTAACAACCAAATGTCATTAGTGGCTTAGTATTTTAATTGAATTTTGTTTCAGATGATATTAGTGTTAATTATTTTTTGTTGCTTTGAGTTTCACATTGGTATACACATACATAACCCCCCCCACACACACACATAATATAGGGTCCACCAAATAACTTATTTTTTTAAAACAGGGCGCAAAACATCGAGTGTAACTTCGGCTGTGTGGCACGTAGCGCCGTCCTGTTGAAACCAAATGTTGCCAATATCCTCCTCTTCAATTTTCGTTAACAAAAATTCGTTCAACATGGCCGCGCCGCATGGAAGCGCCATTGATAGCGCTTCACGCACACTTTCTGTGCCACAGCAGCAATATTCTCGGGTGTACGCACTGTTTTTGGCTTTTCACGCTTTGGTTTATCGATGAGGATGCCAGTTTCTTTCACTTTTTTCACAAGATAACGAACATACGGAGCTGACGGTGATTCTCTTCTTCCAAAATCAGTACGCAAATTTCGCACACATTCTGCAACATTACCAAGATTTTCAAAGTAATGTCGCAATATTTCCCAGCGTTATTCAAGCGTATACACAACCATATTCGTTTAGCGGAAGGATAAAACTAATTATCCATCAAATCAGACATGAGCTAAGTGTTACCATTCACGAAATAGGCACTAGTTAAAAAAAAACGTTAGATGGCGGACCCTATATATTGATTATTATCTATGTAAATATATTATTTTACAGTTTGTATCGTTTCGATTTGCTCGCAACGGGTTAAGCTTTGAGAATTTTCTTTTCGTTTCATTTTCTTTCGAAGAACCCCATTCATTTCCCGCCCATCGCGAGTAATTTCACAAGTCTTGTCTTTCTTCATTAGGGATAATGAGAAAATAATTTAGCGGAGCTCTTTCCCAGACATAATTGTCGGGGTGGATACAGAGTTCCGCGCATTTAAAGAATAAAATGTATTTTCGCTCTCTCCGGCGCTAGGTATAAAAATGATTTTTTATCCAGCTAAAAAAAACGCAGCAAATGCAATTTAACAAAACTGCCAGAGAAAAAATAAACCTCCTTTGTCTAAGACGATATTTTCAAATACAATACCAACCCTTAGTAATTTACTTGGTAATTCAAATATGTCTGTCGTAGCATTTTTGACCTTAAATGATAATGAATGTCAAACGAACCAGTGAATTATATATTTTTTTTTGTACATAATAGGCCGTTGATGATTTAAGGTATATTTATAATAATTGTGATATCAGCTTGATATAGCTGTTTCAGGCTGATGCCGTAAAGCCTCGAAAAACGATATTTTGTCTCTTATTTTTGTTCGCTCGCCTGACATGCACACCAATAATGTTAGTTTTAATTATATAATATTACACGGAGTTTGCATACGCCATTTTATTTGTTTTGACAGTTGGCCCATTTCATGTTGGCAAAACTGTCATCTTTAGTTTGCTTTTTTGCCGCGATTGTCTTGGCGGCGCTAATTGTTACAGTGTTCCGCAGTCGTCAGTCAAGCCCCGCTCGATTGACACGGAATTAACGTCACGTTACGATCGAACGGGGAAGTCAAGTCTTTATCGGAAATAAATGCGAATTGTGCTTCAAAAAACAAGTTCTTTGTGTTGTTATTCTGCTCCTGCATCCTTCCTCCACGCGGCCACGTGACGAACCCGCGGTTTGTGGTCTTTTTAAAGACGGGGGATTTCAGTTGATATACTTATCTATCAGATGCACAATTTGACATTTATTTCATCAATTAATCAAATAAATTGAAACTGCGGTTCTGAGATTCGACCAGATTGGACTAGCAAAATATGTTGTTTCCATACAGTGTACAATTTAGTCAAAATATAGAGTAAAAATTGTATTGATTGAGATATGCTTTCCAACAAAATCAGCAAAATTAAGAATTCTGCTCAGTATTTGGGAATAGTTAATGTGCGCGTCAGTCGCCCAGTAGTACATTCTAGAAGGTGCAGTTTCCCAATTTACAATTCGATGATGAAATGAGCAAAATTTTTTTGATGTTCAGCACCGAATATAAAGATGGATCCGTATATACTGTTAGCGGTTCGAATTCTCTCGCTCTCCGTTTATTTTTTTTCTGATTATGCACAAAACAAATTGCATACATTTTTTTTAGATTTCTTAGAGTATAAATTGTTGGACCATTGATTGATTATCATTCAAAATATTGTAATCATCAAACGTGAAAATAAAAACATTTAAAGGTTAAATATAAATTTAATTATAAAAATATAAATAGATCGATCTCACCAATCAAATATAAAGATTTTTAAATGAATATCATAGAAGTACTATAGAATCAGTGCCTCATTTAGGGAGTGGCAAAGTGGGTCGGTGCCCCAGGGCGTCGAATAAGTCTTGATTAGATTTTTAGAAGTATAAACATTATAGCGCGGTAGAAAAAATGTACTAGGGCGCCGCAGTGTTTAAAGCCAGTACTGTATAGCATCATAGATAGATATGTGAAGGTAAATAGGTTTTATCATATAAAGGAAGTCATTATAAGCAACGTCGATTTTTCTACCATGCTTCATAGCAAGTATAAACTCAATTATGTTTGAAAAAAGGATCAATAACTTTGTAATTTTTCGCGTGGTCCTGTTACCATTGTTAGTACTCGCGCATTAAGGAGCTTAGTCAATATGATCATCTTTACGTAAAGCAAGATACTCAAATATACCGTCAAAGGTAGATAGGAATCCCCATTTTTTCTGATATTGTTTATTTGTTAAACAAGAATACTGTGATCAGAAATAAAATTATATTCGATATTCAATTACTTTGTTTACTTCAACACGAATTTGATGAGTATTTCACCAGGTCCACGCGTGGTGGTCTGTAACTATCGTAAGTTCATTAATGAACTTACAACATGTCCACTTCTCCAATTAGTTAGTTCGTCTCGTCCTTGATCTTCCGAAGCTGCCGCATCCTCGTTTGGGCCTTGAATGCGTATATCACAGGCAGCGCTATTGTGAATGGTTCCACCTTGTTTGTCTTTTCCAGGCAGGATGAGCTTCACGACCCTCGTGCCTCTTCTCCAGCGTTGCCAGGTCCTCGCGTGGTCTCTGCACGTCATGAAGACCAGGGAGACGTACATGCACAGTGCTCCCAACATCAGTATGTTGTTGAGAGAGAACAGGATGGCCTCCAGCATGGCGAACTGCTTCCCCGTGATCAGCTGGCGGATGCCCATAACGAACCAGACCATGTGCGCACCGATCATCAATGATAACGCTAGGAGGAATTGAAAATCATCCTGAAAATGCCACAAATATTAATTAGTTTTATTCTACCTAATCTTTATAAATACGGCCCTGAAAATGAGACACTCCAGCTCTGTCAACAAATCGCATCAGAGGATTTCATTACTCCAAAGAAAGGCCTCCCAACTGGCAAGAACCTTGACTGGCGGACCTAGAAATCTCTGAACAGATTAAGAACTGAAGTTGGTAGAACAAAGGACAACCTCGAGCGGTGGAGAAGGCTTCGGTAGGGAGAGACAGACCGCCTCATACCTTAGATCCTGCTCCGTGTGCCCAACAAGCTGCATATCCCAGTACTTAATGCTGGGCAACACACGAGCTATAGAATGTTGCCAGATACCGGGAAAAAATAATTTGACGTTCCTGACACGAAGAAGAAGAAGATCTATATAAATAAATGAATGTATGTTTGTTTGTTTGTTACTTATGGATGCCTTTACTGCTTATCCAATCACGATGAGATTTTCTAAATACATATGTTTATTGCGCATACGGGAAGATTTCTGTATCATTAAAAACGTTTTACGACTCGATCTAATCCTATTTTACAGTGAAAAAAAAATCCAGTACCGAGAGCCGAAAATCAGTCGTTTGATGATTTAAGTCGCCTTAGTTACGTAAGCAATTCATAGAGTTATACTCGATGTACACACGTAGTCTAATCGTGAGGGACGGCGATTGATCCTTTTAATTAATTGAAATTGATAATTATTTCAGTGATAATCAATAATCAAATAAATATGATTAAAACTCTCTCTTTCCTGTACTGAGCAAAGCCGGGTAAAATGCTCTAGTATATATAAAGTATATATATTTTAACCCTTGCCGAAAACCTTGATATGCGATCTTTCGTCTCTTTTTGTTCGCTCGACGGACATGTATGTGTCGCCATATTGGTTTTTTGACAAGTCTGATCACCTTGCATTTCATTTCTGTTTGCCATTACGTAGAAAGCTTATTCATGTATGATTAAAATGAAATCATTTACATTTGATCATTGAAGCTACATAAACTCATATACTCAACTGTTTCACCGTTTCTTTCCCCACCGTGCGCTTTGTTCCATTTCACAAGTTATCTCCCCGTGGACAGTCAATAGTGTAATAAAACCTCATAATAATACAATTTTCCCCAGTCAACTTCGTTCACCATGAGTTCCATTATGTGCAGATTAAGCCTTTCTTATTCATATGTGATTCGCGACCATCGGAGATGCATTCAGGGGGTTTATTATTAAGGTCTCTGCCCACTACAATGTATCATACTATGACCGTACTAGTAACGTATCAGACATGAAAAGCAACACGATACGCCCTGCTATGCCCACTGAAACGTATCGACAGCGTTCTGTGCTCGTATGCATCCCGTATGCAACCCGTATGTTGCCCATGTGTAATCTGTATCTAGATCCGATTTTGGTAGATCTAAATCCACCAAAATCGATAGGAAACCGTTTCATACTCGCATGCGTACCGATGTTGCGTGGACGTCTTGGGAGTGCTATCAAGTTTTTAAATAATAAAATAGGTATGCCTATTAAAAAAAGAAACTGTTAGACAACTGGCAATAATTGCCATAATATTGGATGAGGAAGAAGAAGTGAACCAAAAAAACACTCGACGCTACTGGATTCACGATTCTATAAAAAACAAAATACTTAAGGATAATATTGGACGTTATTCAGGCACTTAGTTGATGATGAAGAAAAGTTCTTTCAGTATTTCCGAATGTCTACATTGCAATGACATTGTCAGAAGAATACTAACTTTAGAGAATATCTGTCATCTAAAGAAAGGCTTGCTGTGTGTTTAAGGTAAGTAAAAAAAACTTTTAATTTATTTTAAATCAAAGATAAGGAGCGTATCGGCACCGGAAAAATATTCTCGCCGACAATTAATTAACGCTCCGTGCATAGTAGGCGATGGTGCTGGTCGGTGACGGAACGGTCTAGTGGGCATAGTCTCATACTTTTCAATACAAATAATATTTTTTTACCCGACACGTTCCTATGACGGTCATAGTATGATACGTTGTAGTGGGCAGAGACCTTTAGTCAGTCGTCCCACGGCTTCGTTCCCCGGTCATTTCTCGCGGCCTCCCCGCGAGAGTCGCCACCCCTTGCAGGCGCCGGGCAGTTGGTAAAGTTATAATGGCTTTTGGCTGAATGGCCGGCTAGTACTAACTGCCGAGTGGACCACCTCAATTATTCAATGTTAATTAACATTCGGCATCGCAGCCCTCCGCGGTGCCATCAATCTTCTGCAAAGAGTCCTCTTTCCAAAGCTCTCACCTCAACGCCCAGTTGAAACAACACACATTGAGAAATTGCTGGAACATCATAAAAAAGCACAAATTTATTATTTTACACTGAGAATAAAGCTCCTTTGAAATATCACAATTTTTCTTTGGTAGTCTATTTTATTAGAGCTGTCCATTTTCATGTAGGCCGTTTTATTACTAGCATTGCTTTAACCAACCATGGGATCACTATCATTTTTATGGATTTTTTTTCGTTTTTTGACAACATGTCCGTAGTTAAATGAGAATCCTCTCTTTGTACGTTGTTGAGAATGGTTCTGTAATACATATTTTCCAGTAAAGAAATGGTGGAGTACCTTTTTGTCTAAAGAATTCGTAAAAAAAATCTCCAACGTCACACATCATATTAGACAATATACCTGTATATATATAATATATATACCTGTAGCTGTATCCAACTAACTTCATACAGGGTATGTTGGGGTACATTGAGTTGAAGACAAGAAGGGGTGTGTGTTTAGGTATGCATTTATTTCGGCTGTTGCGTGGCGTGTTCGGGAATCCTGAAATTTTGTTGAAGATCGGTTTGTGTGTCACCGATAAATATCTGAGAATAAGAAGGCATAGATTGGTGGCTCTCGCAAAGAGTAACAGAAACCTTCCAGAGACTATGCCTCTTGGGAAAGGGGTCAGAATGTTTAACCAAATCGCCTCGGATGTTGATATATTTCACGTAAGGGAGGCCCAATTCAGATATGAACTGCATGAGTTTCTTTGGAGGAAGAATTTGTTGGCATCGTCTGTTTGATGAGCTTTGGGACCTTCTGTTGCCTATCTTTATTACTTTATTCTTTGTACTTAGTCATAAGTACCTGTAAAATATAATATATTTGTATATATTGTATTTTTTATTTTAGGATTAATTCTTATTGTACTTCAGAAATGAATCGAGTTGCTTAAATTCGTAATGCTTTTGTAAGTTTTTTTTTAAATAAGAGTCTCTTTCACTTTTCAGAATCTATGATCGCATGGTTAAATTCTGTGACGCTTTTCAAAGATACCTAAAATGCACATCATCGTTTAGAACAAAGTGTTATTGTTATTTCAGTATTATAGCTGCTATCAGCTTCCTATCACTTTGGATCGTCACGGGATCTTGCGTCGCGGTGTCGTTAAAAACGTCATAACGATTGTGAAACAATTCCGCCAATCTGAAACAATTTTCTTCAGCCACCGAACGAAAACACTCCGGGCTATTACGCTTATAGCCTTAAAGATCATCCTCCATAGTAAGCGGAGATCGTCTAAAGTAGTGGTTGAACAATCTGCGCTTTCCAAACTACCTGCTCCAGACGTCACACTTTTTTTTACTAGAATTTGTAATAATAAAATAATTCAGTATTTTCAACAATTTTGATATATATGTTTCATATGACATTTAATAAGCAAGAATATCAATTTCACATCAACCGAGAGTGTACATATTAACATCCTCCTCTCTCTCAAAAGTTGTTATTCCGTCGCGCGAGGGCAGGATTAGGAGCAGATTGATAACACAGACTTTTTCAGAAGCACATTGACATATATTTACGATAAAACTTTAAAAATTTATGGCTCGACCCAGCATTCGGCCGAGCCATAATACATAACTGGCGTGATCGGCTGTCGCACCGGCACCCCAAGCGGCGGTCCATATAACTAGTCCCAATATGGCAGACACATAAATGTATAACAAGCGAACAGAAATAAGAGACGAAAGATTGTATATCGAGGTTTTCGGTACCAATCAGCAAGGGCTCTATCATGCTGATGTCAATACTAAATATTTGTCTATTTAGTATTGCAATGGATCTTGAAGAGAATGCTAAAAATATAAATAACTCTTTATAAAGTATTGGTTGTAATTTCTTTTGTGGTAAATAAATTCAGCTAAAAATGAAAACTCGAGTCAGAATGCAAAACATGGCAGCAAATAGAAATATTGAGTTGTATGAGGTGGTCATATATTCTGTATCGAGAGATTCCAAAAATGTGACAAATATATTGCCGGCGATCATAGCTCAATGGTCAAAGCGTTTGCTTTGCAAGCCAAAGGTAGTGGGTTCAATCCCCGACGGAGATTAAAAAAAAAAGGATTTTTAACCGATTTCTGAGCTCTAAAATACCCACGGGTTGGTGTGAATTTGATCCCCATTCATAGTAAATTCTGCAATAATAAAGGATGATGCGTGAATCTCGGGCTGTATTCTATGATGTTGGCAGTACAACACTCCACATGCAGCGTTTAGCCATATACACCATGGTAAGCGTCATAGAATTCCACAGATGAGACATCAGAATTACTATCACCATCGATCGGTATTCTCCTGTATGTGCTTAGATAAAAAAAAAACTTAATTGCTTGTTGCTTCGTGAATGTGATGGACATTTTGAGCAGCGTTGAGCTAGACACTCCCATCAATTCATTGGGAAATGTCCTGAAATTGGTCTAAAACCTAACGAGAGACAGAGAGAGATAGAGGGAAAGTGAAGGGTTTGTAAAACGGTGTAGGTGCCGGCGTGGGTTTTCAGGCACAAGCTTTCAGGCTGTTGGAGGAGAGGGGGCCGAGGGAACTCGTTAAAGCTCCAAAGTTTCAGCGGATGAAAGTTCAAAGATAATCACTTGGCGAGATGCGGTTAGTTTGACAGCGAAAGCCTTAATACATACATACATAAGAGTTGTAAATAGTACGAAGGAATCCTCATTAATTACTATAGATGTATGGAAATAAAAAAAAATGCACATTAAAACATCTAATCTTCAATTAGTGTAACATAAATAATCAGTCCATATAATTAGCATAAATGAATTAATCAATACTATGACGGAAATCGCTTTTCTTAATATTATTCATCGAACCTATCGAGGTTTTTAATTTTTTGGGCATGGTAGCTTCCATTCCATTCAGTCCTTCCACTCTCTTTCTTCTAGGGATGTTTTTATGCTTGAGAATTGTAATATTGCATCAATTTCAGTACAGTCAAATAAATGTGAAATGAAGGTAAATGTTTTTGTCATTTTTATTCATTTAAAATTAAAATAAAATTGTATTTATGCAGTTAACGTATTATTTTAAGTTAAAATTTAACATCCCTATCATTAAAAAGGAGGTGGCCACATGTCGTGAAATCCTCATTTGACCGCGTGAAGGAAGGTTGCAGGCGTAGGTCGCACAGCAAAGAACTTTTTCCGAAACATAATTCGCGTTTATTTTCATTTTAAGATTTCGGTTTCCCCACCCGACCGTAACATGTCGTCGGGCGAGAACTGAGCTGCACGACAGGCACAGTAACATGTAGCGCTCCAAGGATTATCGCGGCTAAGTCAGAAACTAAAGATGACAGTTGAACCATGAAATGGACCAACTGTCATAACAAACAAGATGGCGCATGCAAACGCCGTGCAAAATTATACAATTAATATTAGATGTGCATATCAGGCGAGCGAACAAAAATAAGAGACAAAAGATCGTTTTTCGAGGCTTTACGGCATCAGCCTAAAGAAGCTATTTCAAGCTGATATCATCACGTTTGGTCATTCATGTATAAAGTTGTTAAATTTGGAAATTTAATATGTGGGCTGAAATTTAGGTCTGAGACCTCTTTCGTCGACTAATCCGTCAGTTTTTGCGTCCCAAAAGATCCTCAAACATGCGTCACTACTCTCGTATACATAATATACATCGTTCGAGTATAAATATGTATACAGCACTCTCGTATTCAAAATATTATAACTAGCTTAACTCAGAATTCATGATAAATAAATGAGCATCATGTTCGTGCATTGCAAAGGATACGTCACAGCAGTAGCGCGCTCGACTCTCATGCGAACTTTCTCAAGTACAAAATATTTCATGCATGTTTTTTATAAATTTAAAATCTAAAACAATGTTCAGATAGACCCTGCATGACATTAGACTGATTCAAACACCTGTTGAAATAAATGAAATGTTCGCTCTTAATATTGAGGGCGCTCATCATCAGCCTGTGTCCGTCCACTGTTGAACGTAGGCCTCCCGCATGAGTCTCCATCCTCTTCGATCCTCCGCCTTCCGCATCCAGGTCACTCCCGCTATTCTTCTTATATCGTCAGTCCATCTTGTAAGGGGGTCGGCCAATGCTTCGTTTGCCAGTTCTTGGGCGCCATTCCAATACTTTTCTTCCCCATCGACCGTCGTCTCTTCGACAGATATGTCCTGCCCATTGCCACCATTCGTTGGGTAGCATCCACTACTTGAGTTCTTCTGCGTATTTCCTCGTTTCGGATTCTATCTTTTAGCGACACTCCGAGCATGGATCTCTCTATAGCACGCTGGGTGACTTTAATTTTATGGGTAAGACTTGCTGTCAGATTCCACGTCTCTGCGCCATAAGTTAATACAGGGAGGACGCATTGGTTAAACGCCTTAGTTTTAAGGCATTGCGGAATTTTCGCTTTAAAAATGTACTTTAGTTTTCCAAATGCTGCCCATCCCAGTTGTATGCGCCTGTCGATTTCTTTTGAGAAGTTATTTCGCCCTAGTTGTATTACTTGTCCCAGATAGGTATAGTCGTTTACAACCTCTATTTCTGTTCCTCCGATGGAAATAGGATCAAAGGTCTGTGAAATATGACTATTTATATATTTCTATAAACAAAGGTGTTAGACAAGGAGATGTTATATCTCCAAAACTCTTCACAACCGCCCTAGAAGATATTTTTAAACTGCTATCCTGGACAAAATGTGGAATAAATGTTAACGGAGAGTACATTTCTCACCTCCGATTTGCAGATGACATAGTGCTAATAGCCGAATCACCTAACAAGCTCCAAGACATGCTCTACGACCTCAATGAAGCGTCGAACAAAATTGGTCTGAAAATGAACATGGATAAAACAAAAGCCATGAGGGCGCTCAATACGTTGTAATTTCGCCGGCGGGTATAGCTCAATGGTCAAAGCGTTTGCTTTGCAAGCCAAAGGTCGTGGATACGATCCCGGACGAAAAAAAAAAAAAAAGATTTATGAGCTCTAAAATACCCGGTAATAATAACAAATATAATAATGGTAGGTGTGAATTTAACCCCTCACCCGTTAAATGCCAGTCATAGCCTATTAATGAAAATTGGTGGTAGACGAAAGTCGTCCCGTGAAGACCACCCATTAATAGTAAATTTCTGTAACAATAAGGATTATTTTCATTTTTTTTAATTTTTTTTTTATTTCCTTTAATAAAATTACAAAATATTTATATTTTAATTCATTACTTAAGTAATAACAACTTTGGCATTGTAAATGTATTGACATATTTAGTGTCAATGACCTCACACTCAGAACTAGTGTCGGGATACTCACGTAAATAGTTGGACTTGCAACAACAAAAACCATGTCACAAGTATATCATGATGCGAGAATCTCGGGTTGTAGTGTATGACTTTGGCGGATCAACACTCCATAAGCAGAGCCTAGCCAATATGAATCATGGTAAGCGTCATACAATTCCGCAGATGAGACTTTAGAATTACTGTCACCATCTGTCTGTATTTTCCTGTATGTGCTTACATAAAAATTAAATAAATAACAGAAGTCGAACCGTCCACGTAAAAAAAGACCACATAAAAAATTACGTGATAGCTGAACGAACATGTACGTCACAGGAACAGGATCCGAGTAATGGAGAAAATAAAGCAGAAAAAGAATAAGCCTACTTGTTATTAGTAACGGGTCCGCCAAATAACTTTTTTTTTTTGAAAACAGGGCGCAAAACATCGAGTGTAGCTTCGGCTGTGTGGCACGTAGCGCCGTCTTGTTCTAATATCCTCTTCTTCAATTTTTGTGAACAAAAATGGCCCGATAACGATCGTCATTGACTGTAACGGCCACTGCTTGCTCATTTTCGATGAAAAGTGACCTGATTTTCAAAGTAATGTCGCAATATTTTTCAGCGTTGTTCAAGCGTATACACAACCATATTCGTTTAGCGGAAGAATAAAACTAATTATCTGTCAAATCAGACATGAGCTAAATGTTACCATTCACGAAATAAGCACTAGTTAAAAAAAACGTTAAATGGCGGACCCTATAAATTTTCAAAGTAATGTCGCAATATTTTCCAGCGTTGTTATCAGTAGTCACACTACTTGTCAAATCAGACATAAGCTAAATGTACCATTCACGAAATAAGCACTAGTTAAAAAAAACGTAAGATAGCGGACCCTAAAAATAAAGTATAGTATCGTCAAGTACTTGTATTGTTATCAGTAGTTACTCATTTTCTTAAATTCAAATCCGATATATAGAGTACACTCAAAACTCTTTTTCTGCGACTTTTTTGGGATTTTATGAACAATATTTAAAAAAATTTTTTTTGGGATCATATGAACGTATGTACATATGATCTCAAAAATATACAGTCGAACCCCTTATTAAACTACTCCGAATAACACGATGGATTGAAATATTCGCCGCCTATACCCCAACTTGCGCCGAGTTTTACAAGGCCAACTATTCATTTGACACGGGTTCGGCTACACACATACAGCCGGGCGGCCGGCCAAGCGGTGCATACAGTCAAACGTTGGCTAGCGTCTGTGTATAAGAGCAATTAAAAATAATGAAATTGCAATAAGAAAATCTATTATTGATGGGACCAACATAAGTTCCAAATTATTAACATACACAAGAGATACGTTATTACAAAAAACTGAACAAGCGCTCAGAATCTTTAATTGAAGATTTAACCAAAAAAAGAATCCCGATAAGTAGTTATTTACTGCAAGGAAAAGCACGTAAATTTGATGAAGAAATTTAAAAATTGGAGCCATCTACTGATTCATGTTCCAGGGAGGATTTTTTTTTGGTGCTTTTTTGGGTATATTTTATACAGCAGTTTCAAAGTTATGCGGTTTTTAAGATCCATGGAACGCATCTTCCCTTTTTCTATGTAAGTCATAGTTTTTTTGTGCGTTTTTTTGTACAATTTACCACGGAACGTATCTATCGCACAAAAATGGCTTAGGTGTATAAAACTCGTAAGGTAGTGTTGAGCCACCCCTTAAGGAAAAAATAAATTGTCCAGGTCTCGGGAGCGTAGGTCTGATAATCCGATCTCCTTAAAAAACCCTGATCATTGAACATATAAATATTTTTCTATTACTACAGTCGCAGTCTATGCAAGTTCGCGGGCTCTTACCCTGGAGGCTCCCGGAAACCAAGTATGTTCCCATGTGGACCTCCGGGAATACCGTCGTTCTAGAACAAGGTATAGACAATCTGAGATTACAGAACTTTAAGCTGAAAACCGAAAAACTATATTCCGGAGAATGCCTTCCGCGACGCCTTCAATGCTTGGAAATTGTGCTGGTAGCGCTGCATCGACGCAGAAGGAGCCTACTTTGAAAGTTTTTAAAGAATTGTAACGATTGGCTCAATATTTTTTTTAAATCGATTCAGTCCTATTACTTTATGGACAAACCCTGTATGTTCCAAATATGAAGCGGATATGGTAAAAAAATAGCATAAAAATGAATCTCAAAATTCCGTCGGTTATAAACTTCATTCACGTTAAAAGGGTTAAGGTAACCGGCTTGTGTTGCTTGTACCTGAATGTATTTTGCAGGGTTAAATTTAAGGTATCTATTCAACCATCTTTTGGCGTTCTCCCGTATGTTAACCCGAAAGAAAACACGTCACGTCCTTTATAACATGTTTCTTAGTACAGAAATACTTGGAGAGTTTTCCTATGCGGTGTCCTTCTGATGATAAACGATCTCGGCGTCCAGCGGTGACGTCACACGTCGCCCACACTCGGGTGACGTCACAGCTGTCAGAGGTGAGCAAAGGAAGAGGAAACTGTCACCCTGCAACAGTGATACACAATCTTTTCCAAGTCACACAGCAGTCTAAAGTATTTTTAAAATTTTCAGAAGAGCTTCAGTACCATTCATGGTTCAAGGGAATACAAGTAGTGTACCGCAAGTAATTATTTTCTCTAACTATTGCAACCTTTTTACTTCCATTTTGTCGATCGATTACTTTTGTCAAAAATTCATACTTTCAACGAGTGAACGACATGATGTTAATTATTTACTTTTGAAGGTAATAATAATGTAATGAAATAAGCATGATATAGCCCTTGCTGACTTGTACCGAAGTCTTTCGTCTCTTATTTCTGTTCGATTGCCGTACATGTATGTGTCGCTATATTGGCATTTCGGACTAGTTACGTAGATCGTCACTTGCGGTGCTGTCCGACGGCCGAGAAGGTCGTATTATGGCCGGTCCGGCATTTTGCTTGGGCCGCTAAGTTTGGTAAGTTATCGAAATATATATGTCAACGTGATTCAGAAAAAGTCTTTGTGTTGTTGATCTCATCCTCATCCTGCCACCACGTGACTGAATTAACAACCTTTTTTAAAGAGAGGAGGATGCTAGTAACATCTATTAGTAAAATATAAACGAGTTAATTTATATGGATATCCCAACAAAACTGAATCACCATTTCTTAATAAAACTATGGTACACCATTATTAATTCTTTAATTTATGAATTGACTATGATTTTAATTATAGTAACTTTTAATATAAAAAGTATACATAAGTAGATATTATTATTTATTATTGGTGAATTTAAAACAGTGATAGAAAGTTGTATAAAAAATTAATAATTAAATTTATATGTACGAGTACATAAACATAAGAACCGTCTGTCTTCTACAAGACATTGTGGAAGGGATGGTTGAGGGTAGAAACTTTAGAGAGCGCCCTAGACGGGAGTTTTTGCAGCAAGTGTACGAGGACATGATTGGTGGCTCTTATGCTGAGCTGAAGAGGATTGCACAGAATCGAAAAAGTGGAGATCAAAATGCAAGATTTTGTTGCTGCAAACCAATCAACCGGAGTGTTACTGCGAAGAAGATAAACATAGACAATGAAGTATCAGCAACGGATTGCAGTCTCACACGAATTTTATGAAGTCGGGTAGAATTCCTGAGCATGAATGTTTATTTGCTATGCAAAAAACTGTGGATTGATCTGTTTAATAACAATATAGTAAACATGAATATTGCATGTTGCAACAGCGGTTCACGTTCAAACACCGTACTTAAGTACCACTTTACGTGTATCTTAGATGGTAACCGCTTAAGTACACCGCGTGTCACTAGTTTTGCCGGCGGGAATAGCTCAATAGTCAAAGCGTTTGCTTGACAAGTCAAAGATCCCGCACCAACGACGGATCTTTTGTAATTTTTTAATTCTGAACTCTAAAATACCCACTGTTGGTGTGAATTTGATCCCTTACCCGTAAAATGACAGTCATAGCTTATTAATAAAAATTGGCGGTAGAAGAAAGTCGTTCCGTGAAGACCACCCATTCATAGTAAATTCCTGTAATAATATGGCGTGAATGTTGGGCTGTAGTCTATGAAGCTGGTGGATCAACACTCCACAGCAGCGCTCAACCAAATGTAACATGGTAAGCGTCATAGAATCCACAGATGAGACTTCAGCATTACTATCACCATCTGTCGGTATTCTCCTGCATGTGTTTATGTATAAAAAAAAAATGAGCCGCCTCATAGATTTTAATAATTTAGGCTTTTGGATCGTCGGACTAACCATCTGATCGCTTGGCTGCCTGGAAAATTCCCTTGGCAGTACCGGGGCACTTAACATAATTTGCGAAAAAAAACCCCGCACCAACGACATCTTGACGTGTCAGTTGTAACTTTGTCAAAATTAAAATTAATTCGATAATGAAATCAATAATCAATAAGGTAAAATATTTTTGGAACATTCTCCTATATATTTTATTGTTTTGGCCGAATTATAAATACTGCCGAGACATCTCGTATCTGGCGTAGCGAACTTGGACCGTTCGACGAGATGTCTCGCGTCAGACAGTGATTTGGTCAACAAACTAAATGTCACTCGGTTGCGAACCGCTGCTCTCTATACAAACGACTTAATGGCGTCGTAACAATATTCTTTTTACGACTCGAGAGATCCCGACCACTTTACGAGGATAATTATTATTATCATTCCGGGCAATTTTGCGGGAAATTTAATTAGTGTTTCACGTACGAGAGACACTGAAGACTTTTGTATTTTTTTTCATATATCATCCAGTGTTAAATTGCAGGATCAACGTCCTTACGAATCCTTATTCGCGAAAATAAATTACTTTTGATTAGTTTTTCATGTAAACACGGATATACTCGTAGTATTAAAGTATTTTCAACGAGCACTGCAGGAACACGAAACCGTTGTTTACCGATGGGAGAAAATGAATTAAGTTTTAAAGTTAAATCTCACAGTAATTATTATTTTATTCCCATATCCATTTCATATCTAGAGCAAATAGCCATCATAAATTGATGCCACTCAGTTCAGTTTCCATTGTCCTTGTCCCAATAATCTATAAGTTTGCAGGTCCATCTGGGAATATATACGGTTTCCGACGACATCTATAGCAAAAACCCAGGAATTTGAACAGGTGCAGTGTGCAATGAATATCTTGTCGCTATTTGTTGATCAGAAAATTTAAAGATATTGGATTATTAGCCCGAAGCTTCTGAGGCCTAGACCATTTGGACAAGCCAAGCAAATATTAGGGCGCTTACAAATTAGAGTGACAATTATGGGATAAATCAATTAAATATTTAACAACATCTAAGAAAATATTTTGATACTTTGATACATAATAAATGAATAATATTCCAACTTTATGATAGTTACTTTTTTAGGCTTGGCAATCTCGCAGTGAGCTAAGCGTATTAAAATAATAGATATTTATATTATATTGTATATATTAACAGTTGATTGAGAAATGCTATTCACTATGAATGTTGCAAATTTCACGTTGCCACTGTTGCTCTTAGAACAGACTTAAGACATAGAAGCACACCACGTCTATTTCATTGCCCAATGCATTGACCGCTTGGCCACTTACGCCACTTTTTGTAGTGATAAGTGTTTTTTTTTTTGTATATAAACATATACAGGAGAGTACCTGGAGAAGGTATTGGCACTCAACGAACTATTTAATACTCAACCAGGTCAGCTGGACACTGCGTTTGGAAATAGCATACAGTTGTATTGCTGGTGTAGTGTAACTGTTGACATCAGCATTTTTGCTGACTGGTACCGAAAACCTGGATATACAATCTTTCGTCTCTTATTTTCGTTCGCTCATAGGGCACGCATGTGTTGTCATTTTGTAATGCCGTTAGGAGGACTAGTTTTATAGATACGTGGCACTGGGTGTCACCGACCACGGCGCCCGGGTGCCCAGTCAGTTGTGTGCCGACTGCTTAAAGGTCGTATTATGGCCGGCCAGACATGTTATTCCGCTAGGGCAGGAACTTTGTTAAGTTTATCATGAAAATATATGTGCTTCTGGAAAAATCTGTGTGTTGTTCTTCTGCGGATGTCACTGTTTAATAACTTATTCACTGCGTATGACGTCTATACCATCTTTAGCTTTACATGGAATTTGTAGTCTCGTGTTATAGCTTTAATCTACTGTGGTATTGTGTTCAAAAGCACCTTACTATGTAACTGAATATAAAATATATTAGATTCCAGTTAAAAATTTTAACAATATCTGACGTATTTGTTTACTAGAAAATATAAATAAATATTTACATTATATAAAATTTGGCTAATAATTAAAAAATCTGCAAAAAAGGTTGCCGCGTTCACAAGATTAAGAAGTTTCTTGAACAGATTTTGTTTGTGGGAGTAAACAAAGATGCTGGGTGAACATTTTGATGTCTGCCTATGGCGTTAAAGAAAGAGTTAAATAAGCTTTTTACTTGTCAATCATGTAAGGTAGAAATTTCTGAAAGAAAAGAGAGAGAGCAGTGCCCACGATAGAAACGATAAAAAAGGCTTAGTGAACCGACTGAATGTCTCTGTACTATGAATTTAGGAATTTACGTCAGGGTGGCGTTGTACAATATATCAGACGCAATGTTCTCCTTTAACCCTTTACGTGCGAAATAAGATTTCACAAAAAGTCACTAAATAAGTCAATTAGTCAATGAAAATAAAGTTGAATATTTAAGGACGATTTTTTTTATGTGTTTTGATTGGTCAGTGCTGCATTTATATTCACCTTCAGAACTTAATTAAATAAATCCATTGTTATTTAAAAAAAAAGGCAAATTTGAAACATTTGTAGAATGACCCACAACTCAATACATATCGTAAAAAAATTTTGACGAAGGAGTGTCGGAATACGAAACAAAATTATATTCGATAATTCGGATGAATCCGCATCTCGCAGTGAAGCGACGTGTTTTTTCAGTTGATGGGATAAATCCGCATCTCGCACTTACGAGCATCGCAAGTTGGTGCGGATATATTCGCACCTCGCACGTAAAGGGTTAAGTCGTGTCGATCGATTCGAACAAGTAATTTGGGGCTCTCGTCAAAGGACGCTGCCGTAGGCTTTGTAGCATATATAATTAAAACCTTTAATGCGTCACATTTTAAAAATGCACGTCCGCTTTTCAAACGCACACCTCGCTTGAGCGGAACAGAACTTAATTCCCTTTTAATTTAATTCGAAGCGGCTCCGCTCAACCTCCGCTATTAAAAATGGAAACACGACGGCGTCGGATGTGACGTTTACGAAAGCTACTGCTGTTCGCCGCTATAGCGCTCTCCCTCTCGCCTTTATATACATCACATACAAGCGTCTCTCTCACTCACAATTAAATTTATTTTTGTATAAATACCATTCTCCGAAACGAAAAAATAATGATTATTTGCCTGAATGGACAACTTGGCGAACGGAAATGTTTTTTTTTGTTTATAAATATCTGCATTTTTCTATATTTTTTCACTAAAATGAAAAGATTACAACATTTGGGTTAAGCATATAATTTATTTTCAACTAATCCGTTTAGTGTCAAATTCGTAAACTCGAGATCCATCACGTACGGCTGACAAACCGAGACTGAGCTCCGCAGGCAGCTCGCTAGAGAAGGTATTTGGAGTGTCCACCATATTACCATGTTATCCACCATAACAGCGCATTTTAGGACTGTAGCGCCATGGGAAACTTATTTTACGGATTACCCTCGTTTGTGTAAATAAATACATATTTAGGTTAAATATTTTAATTATTCAATTATACTAAAATTAAAACCTATTCAATAATTATCTACAAATAAATAACGTTAATGTTGACAATTAAACTGAAATTTATGAATCGTGTACATTTAATATAAATAATGTTGATTAAAATAAATAATTATAATTGGCTAATTTTAATTAAAACTATACTTTACCAACAATGTTTTTGTTTAGTTGTACACAAAGCCTATTTAAAAAGTCAATAAATGAAATATAATTTTATGTGTGGTAATGTCGTAAGATTGTACAAAACTGAAAAACAGCATAGTTTTGTGTTAATAAAAAATGATTCTTTCAAATGTTCATTCGCCAAATTGTTAATCAAGCAAATTTTTCAACGATCAAATTTTCATTCGGTCAATTGTTCATTCGGCCAAACTTACTTAGGCCAAATATTTGGTAGCCGCTGGCTTTAAATTGTATTGAATCTTAAGATTAATTGAAATGAACTATTTTTATGATAAATATTAATAAAAATTCAAATGTAACCCAAAGAAAACGAGAAGTTGAGAGAGAGAGAGACAGAAAGCGAAAGAATTCCATTGGCGTATCCGTACACCTTACTGAGCTATTATTGCGGGGGTTCCTAGGAGCCGGCCGTTCCACGTAGGGCGTAACAGCTTGCTCCGCCGCACACAGGCGCGGGCCGCGAACGTTTTTTTAACGTGAAAAAAATCGCTTTCCGCTTAAAAATATACGCACAGCATACACTTGCAGATGCCCGAAACGCTTAGCCGGCCAAGGGCGGGGTGCACATAACATCTGTGGGATCATATTTTACAGTGTAATTTTATTTTATTTAGACTCTAACGCCAAGCGTGAGCGAACACAGGCCATGACAGTCAAAATTTTAGACAAATATCTAACATCCTCCTCTCTCTAAAAGAGTGGCGTTATTACGTCGCGTAGGGCAGGACGAGGAGCAGGACAGCAGACAAACACTTTCTTTTAGAAGCACAGATTATATTTACGTTAAAAACATTACAATCTTTCGACCACGCGGTATGACAGCCGCGCGGCCGCGATGCGACCTTACTTCGCCAAAAGGTGTTGGCAAAACTATGTAACTAGCCCCAATGTGGCCACATAAATAAAGGTATGGCAAGCGACAAAAATACAAGATGAAACATTGTTAATCGAGGTTTTCGGTACCAGTTATGTCATATCCAATTCTAAAACTATATTCAAACAAAAAATAATTGCAGCAACAAAATCTTGCATCTCGATCTCCACTCTTTTCGATATTATGCAACCCTCTTTAGCTCAGCATAAGAGCTGCAACTCATGTCCTCGAACACTTGCTCCAAATACTCCCACTTAGGGCGCCCTCTGCAGTTTCTCTCCTCAACCATCCCTTCCACAATGTCGTGAAGAAGGCCATTGTGGCGCATTATGTGACCGATCCATTCGCTTATCCGAGATGGTTCTTACTAGGTGCCTATCTTCCTTGATTATGCTGAGAACGTTATTGTTTGTTACGTGATCTCTCCAGGAAATTCCGAGAACTCTTCTGTAAGACTCAAAGGCCTCTAATCTTTTCTTAACACTTTCAGATAAGCACCATGTCTCATAGGCGTACATCAAGATGCTCCATACAAATGTTTTGGCAAGTTGCTTGCGGAGCTTTAAATTAATATTTTTGTTTTTTTTATTGAACGCTAGCCTTGCTTGATGTAAGCGACTGTTGACTTCTCTTTTTATTCTACCACCCCAGTTGAATGGTAATTAAACTTAATAAGTTGTATAAACTAGAATCCGTGTACTAGAATATAAAAGTTAAAATACGAGTACTTAAAATCATTGAAAGTACAAGCTAATAGTTATTTGGGATGAATATGTTAACATCCTCCGCTCTTTAAAAGGTGTTACTCCGTCGGGCGGGGGCACGATGAGGAGCAGGTTAGCAAAACAAATACTTTTTCTGAAGCGCATTCACATATATATTTCAATAACTTTACAAACTTGTGGCCCGACCTGGTCACAGCATTCAGGCCGGGCACAATACAATATGATCTCACTGACGTCGGCACACGACTGACCCGTGCGGCACCGTGGTCAGTCACCAGCGCCGCTAGTGGCAATCTATATAACTAACGTCACACCCGTGACCGGACTTGTCCGAAATGCCAATATGGCAACACATACATGTACGTCAAGCGAACAGAAATAACAGACGAAAGATTGTATGTCGAAGTTTTCGGTACCAGTCAGCAAGGGCTATATCATGCTTATGTCAATGTTAAGCATCAAAAATTATAATAATATCAATTATTCAGTATTACTAACTCTAAAGGACGATGCTATATTTCATTGCGTATAGAACATGAGCAAGAATGCCGAATTCAGGACGTCTACGAATGCCAAATAACATACTGCGTTTAGTACTGAATATTTTTACTATAAAAAGTAAAGAAAAGTATTTAAAAATGAGAAATAATAATGTATTTACATAGAAAGAATACTCGTCATTTTTTGCCACTCAAATGTTAAAAATGACAGGCAAAAAGACAGTTTAAAAAATAATAATTCCTGAATAAATTACAGCGCAAAGTTTATTTTTCCTCTTTGAAATAATAATTTGTTTCTTCAAGATTATAACCGAGAGAAATATGCGAATTTAATTTGAGTTTTTTTTGTTTGTTTGTTTGTTTGCGTTTATTTTTCCGTTCCATAAAGAATGTCATGAAATCAAAATAAACAAGGAAATGTAGCGTTTTCATGGAATCGCATATTAAATTTCAATTTATGAAATTATCACAGATTGTAACAGACGCGTATTGAAATGTGTACAAACTCGTACATATTTTATATTTTGTAGTCGTCTCTAAAAACGTATTTTATGAAATAATATTTTGAAATTAAAAATGCTTTTCTCTATTCCATATTCACTTACATTTTATGTACCCAAAACTTTGTGAAAGTAGTAGTTTTTTTTTTATGTAAACGCATGTAGGAGAGCACAGCCGGTTTAAGACCAGTGCACTCTATGACGATCAGCCAGGGAAGCTGGACGCTGCATGCGGAAAACGTGTGTTGTGTTCGTGTTTGTGTATGGATTGGGGATGCAAGTGTATATTTATCTGTTTTATGAAGAGATACAGATTGTAGAAAGGAAGAAACACAGACGCTGGAAGAGCTTTCTAGAGCTTACCGGTGGCATTAAGGAAGGAACTTTGGAAACAGCCAGTTCTTGGTCGACACACATTAACCGTGTATGGATGTTCGACAAGTGCAGTTGTGGGTGTATGCAGGAGGAATTAGTTCTTTAAGTTGCGAAGAACAGCGACCGTGGTAATAACGGTAGACAAGACTAAGTGAACCAATCTTACGCCTGTGTTCCATTGATTGCAGGCTAGACGTAAGAGTGTCTTGTTTATCAAACGAATTGCTTTTCTTTGAACTGAGTCAATTTAGTTTAGGAGGTAATTTAGGACTCCAATATAAAGGTGACTGCCGTATTCAAGGATAGGTTGGATTTGTCCTTTATATAGAAGAAGAAGTTGTTTATCGTTGAAATACCGACGTGATCTATATAATACTAGTTGTGTCATTTGACACATTATTTAATTCTTCTATCAAAACCTCACCAAAATATTACATTACAAAGTTACAAGTGCAATTAGTATAAAGCATTTCGCCACTCTTTCCATATCTGGAACATACGGTTACCGCAAATTGCCGCCACTTTAGTTGTCAGCTGCCACTATCCATTCCTCGTTCAAAGACATATATGCACCTGAAGTCCACTTGGGAACGTGACATTGTTACCGATAACCTCCAGAGCAGAAGTCCGAGTTTCTTTTTTATGTAAGTACATATAGAAGAATACCGACAGATGGTGATAGTAATTGTAAAGTCTCATCTGTGGATTTCTATGACGCTTACCATGGTGCATATGGCTAAGCGCTGCATGTGGAGTGTTGATCCGCCAACGTCATAGACTGCAGCCCGAGATTCACGCATCATCCTTATTATTACAGGGATTTAATGTGAATGGGTGGTCTTCACGGGACGACTTTCGTCTACCACCAATTTAAATTAATAGGCTATCACTGGGCATTTTACGGGTTAGGGATCAAATTTACACTAACCGGGGGTGATATTAGAACTCAGAAATCGATTTAAAATCCTTTTTTTTTTCTAATCTCCGTCGGGGATCGAACCCACGACCTTTGGCTTTCAAAGCAAACGCTTTGACCACTGAGCTATACCCGCCGGCAAACAGGACTAAAAAAGGGGGTGTATTATCCGAGACACATTTTGGGTGATTTGTTAACATAATTTTCAAAAAAATCTTCCTGTGGCCTGGACCATTTTGTCCTAAGGGTTGGCTCAATCCTCAATTATCATACATTCTCAATATCCGCAATGATATTCAGAAGACCTGATAAAAGCGGTTATATTTTTTACCCTCCCGCAACATCCAAAGTCCATGTACGTGCCAGCCAAATCTTCCTTTATCTCATAACCAAATATCCTCCTCATTCCTCACAAGTTAAACCATCGTACCCCAGAGTACTTTACACAGCCACATTTATTTTAAAAACCATTTATTCTTCTGAATTGGATTTTATTGAGATGCTAAGGTTCGCAGACACATAGAAATATGAGGGCGATGATACAGACGATATATAATCAACACTTTATCCCAGATGTTGAGCATGGAATCAAAAGATGCTCCAGCGTTCCCAAAGCTGTAAGCGAGGTTCTTGTGAAACCACCGCTCGCAGTGACCTGTTCGTCAAGATAAAACATGACTAAGGCCTCCAAAATAAATATATTAATACTGTCAGCTCTTTGAGTAGGCGACTTATAACATATCGCAATAGAAGTAGACACGTGTGAATCACATATTAGATGATGAAGCGATGATCGTATTAATTTAATTATCTATACGGTATCATCATCCGGTTTCCCAGAGCTGTGAGGAGCAACTTCTCCGACACTCTGCCCCAACAAGTTCCCCCAACGGGCGGTCTTCCGATTGAATCTCCGGCCCGCGGGTCGACTCAATCACGGACGGAGCTCGCAGGAGCACCAGACAGGGAGGAGGGATTTCGCAGGTAAACTTTGTGAAATAATTTCGCGAGTCGCTCGATGTCCCGTGAGATCGAGAACGAGACTGCCTGATCCGGAAGCGAGGTGACCATAATGAACATTCTAATTTATATATATTTTTCGTGTAAGCACTAACATCCTCCACTCTTTCAAAAGGATGTTATTCCGTCGCGCGAGGGAATGTTGAAGAGCAGGTCAGCAAAACAAAGACTTTTTCAGAAGCACCTTGACTTATATTTACGATAAAACTTTACAAATTTAGGGCTCGATCTAGACACAGTAGTAGGTCGAGCCACAATACAATATGCTCTCGCCGAAGGGCGGTAGGCAACTGATCTCCGCGCTCGGTATGGGCTCTCGTCCGCGTCACGAGCGGCAGTAATAATAACTAGTCCCAAATGATAATATGGCGGACACATTCAATTTCAATTTCAATTTCAATTTTTTCAATTTCAATTTTATTTATTTTTTTTCCTTGCAGAAACATTACAAATTTTATCAATTCAATGCATTTCTGAAGTACAATAATATAAATACAATAATATACTATAAAATATAAATACAATAGGTACCATAAATGTGGTGATGTAAATTTATAGACACATTTAGTATCACTGACCTCACACTCAGAACTAGCGTCAGGAGACTCAAGATAAACAGTTTGACTTGTAACAACAAAAACCCTGTCATAAGTATATCATGATTGACTCACAAATAACAAGGCATTATTGTCACAAAATAAAACGTGTAACATTTCGCCTCCATAAACACCAGTACTGAATTTAAAGCAATATTACACTAAATATGTCAATATCTTCACTCAAGTTGGTTTCAACCACTGTTCACTGCGATTCTTTCGCCTTATGCGTATCCAGGGTTGAACGATGGTCCTTTCAGGCCACACTTGAGGCTCCATGAGAGACTCCAGCGAAGTCGCGATGACCCCGACTTTGAAAGAAGTTGACAGCGTCCGCCTGCTGATAATCCTCCTGATGGTCATCCAAGAAGGATTGAATGCAGCGGTCGCTGCCAAGAAGCTCTGCAAGTCCTCAGCCGATGTATCTGGGTGAAGGCCCTTGGCGTGAAGATACGCCATCTTCACTCCAGTAACGTTTTTTGAAGGAGCTGCAGAACCACGGATCATCAGACGTGCTGAATGTTGTTGCCTTTCCGCATGCGGAGAGGCGCGACTCAACTTAGAACGTTGAACTTCTCCGGAAAGATTGCTCGGGGGAGGGAGAGGACATCCACGGAGAAAGCACTCAGGTCCTCCAGTTCCTCGAACGATGATTCGTCCCGGCTGAGAACGGGAGTCCTTGGGAGCCTTGCTCGAAACAGCAGGGGCTCCTTCGATAGTATCTTCCGAGGAGTCCTCTTCGGTGGCCTCACTCGAAGCGGATTCTTTGACGGCAGGTTCGGAGTCTCTGCTGTCACAGTTAAGCGACATCGACACAGGAATGTTGAAAGCTTTAGCGTAGGTAGCTGGAATTGATTTGCACGCTCGAGGTAAGCGCCTTCTGCGGGAAGTCGGCAGACTTGTCGGGTTGGGTGGAGGGTCCACACCAACGGATGTCAGAGCATCATCCATCCCGCATCCAACAGCCTTTAAGAGCCTCTCCAGCAGCAAACGGTGATCGTCTAAGCGACGATTTATTTGCGCGATATCACAATCGCAACAGTTCGCCATCCTGTAGGTAGGATGACTAGACACGTCCGCCCGGTTTGAGTGTCGAGCGACGAATTCGTGTACATAGTATCGACGATACAACGAAAAGCCAATCAAACAGAACCACGATCGAAAAATGAACTGCCTTTCCATGTGGCGCCAATCAATAGTATGTATAGTGGTAGAGAATGTATCCATTTGCTCCAAATATGGAACGGATATGGTAAAAAAATGTCACGCGGTAAGCAATAGACGGTGATCAATATAATTATTTTGTCCGCGTACATTTTTGAGATGTCTTGCGAAAAGGCAAGGACGAAAGGAAAATCCTGATCTATCTCCTCGTGGTGGGGGGTGAGTGACACCAGTCGGCCAATATAGACAGGGACCGAATGTTGGCCGGAATAATCTAACACCCAGCTAACCTCATCAGGTCAAGCTGGTTAGGGCACTCTATTGTCCTGGAGGTAGTAAATGCTCTCCAAACGCGGATGAACCTTTATGGTCAACGGCATTAGGATGTGGAAATAGATGGGAAAATACCACATTAAAAGTCTAACAGACATCCCATCTATCAGCAAAAACGATTGCATCTCAAGTTAGGATCAAGAAGAGTGGATGATTTTGTTGCTGCAAACCAATCCACCGGATTGATACTACGAAGAAGATAACAATATACAAAGTAATTATTGATAAATAACTGTCACCCCATGCTGCGCCGTCACTACAGCAGTGTTCCAGGCCGAGTACAGCGCACCATAGTTGTGGAACAACGCCCGAGGAACTTCCTGAAGCAAAACTCGGCTTGCACTGTTCCATGCAGCGGACTCTGAATGGTCATTGTTAACAGAGAGCGATATGAGAGGATGAGAGCTTCCTGGTGACAGCTAAACACTCACCGGGTAATAAAGTAGACCAATTAGACATCACTCACTGTACGTCACAGCATTATAATGTAAACGATGTTTCATGGAATGGCATGAATAATTAAAATGTGCATAACAGTTCAATGCACACCTAGGCACCTAATAAAAAACATCTTATAGAGTTAAACTCAATATATCTGCCATATTATGTGCCGTGTTGGTCTACTTCACGACAATATAGAAGGGATGTTTGAGTGATAATTTGTTTACGATTTAACAAGGTTTATTATTGCATTCTTTATATACGAAAAACCACAAATTAACTGAGTTCTACAAATATCAGTTAATTTAGTTTCAACTATACTTGCATGTCAAAGCGATTTCTAACTGAAAGTTTTTCTAAGAGATTGTCATTATTCTTGATGTGACTCGCAGAAAGTGCCTGAGCTCGATCAGTCATGCAGACTTTTTAGCTATTAACACTTTCGCATCGGTATCGGTTGTCGATTTATACCGTCAAAGATTCCCCGAACGTTGACATTGGTTGACGTGATATATAGTTTTGCTACTTTCAGTACTCATTGTGACATCTACGGTGAGAAATTGGAAGTGCAGTCATTCCCTTTATCAACCTACAAGTATTCTTAACAGGAATTTTTAAAGCATGTAAATAAATATCGTAAGGTTTCGTCACAGGAGCGATTTTTTTGTAAACCACATGTGTCAGTGCCACCACATGTATGGAGTTACATAATGATCGTTTGTTAAATATGAGAGTTTTTATGCATCATTTGATAGCTAAAAGATAGAAGAACCAATGTGATATATAAAAATAGGTCAGATAAGTACATTTATGCTTCAAATACTAGTTTTAAGCAAAAAAATCTCGTTAATGCAATTCTAATATTTTTCACAGGCTTCTTCTCTTATGTGCAATGGTCAAAATAGTTCAGAGTGGACTCTCACTGGATCTATATACAAATAATAATACGATCTTCAGTTTGAGACAGGTAAAGTCCAAATTGGTGATTACAAGAAGTGTTTGAAGATATAAACTGCGCCTCAAATACTGTGCCGAAAAAGGTTGCAGAGGTAAATGATATTCAATAATTTGTTGCTGCAAACTAATCTTCAGCATTGCTATTGTGAAGAAGAAGAGTGTGGAAGATTACAGGAAGTATTCTTACCCTGAAGCTGCTGGACTGGCAGTAGAAGTTGAACCATATCCTCAGAGCCTTTGGAAGTGAGTATCGCTGCTTGATATCCAGAGGATATTTGAAGCCGCAAAGCTCACACGTGGACCTCGAAGCTAAGTTGAGCCAGCGTTCTAAGCAGGCCACGTGAACACTTCCCAGGGAACCTTTACAGTTGCACGGAGACACCAAGCTATAAACACACATTGTTATTAAATAAATTTAAAAACTGTTTTTAATTTTTTTATGTAAGCACATACAAGAGAATACCGACAGATTCGAATTCTACGAAACTTACCATGGTGTATATTGCTAGACGCTGCATGTGGAGTGTTGATCCGCCAATGTCATAGACCACAGCCCGAGATTCACGCATCATCATTTATTATTACAGGAATTTACTATGAACGGGTGGTCTTCACGGGACGACTTTCGTCTACAACCAATTTTAATTAATAGGCTATGACTGACATTTTACGGGTGATGGATCAAATTCACAGTCGGCGAGAGCATATTGTATTATGGCCCGGCCGGAATGCTGTGACTAGGTTGGGCCATAAGTTTGTAAAGTTTATCGTAAATATATGTCAATGTGCTTCAGAAAAAGTCTGTGTGTTATTAATCTGCTCCTTCATCATGCCCTCACACGACTGAATAAGAACCTTTTGAAGAGAGGAGGATGTTACTATAAATACGAGTATAAATGATATATCCATCTTACATATGCGTAAAAAAATGTACGAGATTACGTATATAAAAACTATTTATTCTCGTTCATATATGTATTACCAAATTCTGTTAATGGATTTGTGTGTTTATTAAAAATGTTGACTAATACTATTCCATAAATCTTCACTGGCTTCTATTATATAAAAATATATATTTTTAAATATTTTTAATTTAAACAACAAAATCTAAGTTAGACTTGCTAAAGTGTACTTCCAAACATTTTCTAATTTAATCGACACGTGTTATAATTTAGACTTTAGAGGGTAAATTTTATAAATAAATTATCGGTAAAATTTAAAAATCTCTTTAAAAAAAGGAAGAAATTATTATTATATTCTTTATAACGATTGCTATTACCCACAACACGATGGCGCAGTTGTTGGAGTTGCCAACGTGGGTGTAACAGTCTAGACATCAATATAATATACTGTCTGCCGTTCGAATCCCACGTCAACAGTTTATTTTTATCTAATAAATTGACAAAATAAATGTCATTTAATCTGTTATTTACTATGGATTTGTAAATTCATTAATAGCGTTGAGGAATATTTTGCCGGCGGGTACAGCTCAATGTTTGAAGTGTTTGCTTTGCAAGCCAAATTTCGTGGGTTCGATACCCGACGGAGATTAAAATAAAAAAAAATAAGATTCTTAATCGATTTCTGAGCTCTAAAATACCCTCGTTTAGTGTGAATTTGATCCCTCACCCGTAAAATGCCAGACATAGCCTATTAATTAAAATTGGTGGTAGACGAAAGTCGTCCCGTGAAGACCTCCCATTCATAGTAAATTCCTGTAATAATAAAGGATGATGCGTGAATTTCAGGCTGTAGTCTATGACGTTCGCGGATAAAAACTCCACATGCAGCGATTAGCCATATGCAGCATGGCAAGAGTCATAGAATTCCACAGAATTTAGAATAACTATAACCATCTGCCGGTATTCTCCTGTAAAAGTTTATAAAATATATATATATATATATCGTTATTTTGTGTTTTTATCAACCGACCTTTCTAATCCATCCATCATGCAGATTCTGCAAGTATCGCGTCCCAAACTGGAGTATGACCTACTGAAGAGTAAAGAGTCGGATTTGGATGCTTTCAAAGCCAGTTGACGGCCAATATTTTTGGAGGGTTCGAGACTCTTCAAATGTATGGCGTCAGCCAAGTTGAAACAGTTTGACGGAGCAAGAGATACTATTGTATTTTTCCCACTGAAGCTGGAAAGCATTTCAAATGTTTCTAGATCAGTTAGTTCCGGGAATGAGATTGTTGCGGATTCCGTAGAATTCCTTATGGAGACTGAAGCGGTATTCGATGGAGTACGTTCCTCTTGAGAATCTGGTATTAAGTAAAAAGTTTAATATTAAAGTAAATTATTTTCGAAAATTTTGTTAATGTAATATTAAAAGTTGTTATTCACCGATTCATAACAATTTTGGTGATATTATCAAAATAATTACATTAAAAATGTATTTTTTATTATATTTCGTGTTATTTACCTGAAATTTCTATCTTTTTACAATCGTTTACATCAAAGCAAATTATTGATGAATCACTCAGAGGAGATTGGAATTCTTTTCTAATATTTGCTAAGAAATCATCTTGTGTTGTATAATTGTCTTTATTTTTCGTGAAGGAATTTTGATCCAAATTTACTAGCGACTCGGAAATTTTCCTTGATTTTTTTTCATCATTTTCAGGTTTATTTCGTGAATCACCGTTCAGAGACGTGGACGAAAAAGCCGGTGCAGTCATTTCGAATTTTTTCATTTCAATTTGTATTATTTTTTTCAGCGAGAACGAGAATTGGATTAATTATTTGAACGTTATATCCGTTTGAACGAAACAAAAATTTAAACTCGATGCAAATGCCATTAAAGAAGAACAAACGAAAAAATGATAAATAAATAACGTTCTTTTTTTGAATATATAATTCAAATATGTGAAAATTATAAATTTAGTTATTAAATACGCTAGGTATGTTTTTTTAATTTTTTCCATTGTACAACACGTGGCTTACACAAATCATTATATATATTTCTGTATATATTGATATTTATAATTTTTTGATTAGTCCAAATGGGCTTAATTATTTTATATTTATTATTTGGAACTTCTGAGAGCTGCTGTGGTAATTGATTAGTACTATTAAAAGTTATCTATTTTTAAATTAAATATAATTCATTTAAGTTATATTTTATTAATTATAGTATGGTCTGGATGGGTATGTGACACGGAGAGATGAGGACCACATGGTGAAGAAAGCTCTCGACATACCCACGCTGAGAAAAGACCTGGAAGACGACTTGCAACCTGGACTGCAACTTAGGCAAAGATCTGAAAACTCTGGGCTTGAACGAGAATGCAACGCAGGACATATAGACACGACGAATGTGAATGAGAAGAGTATGGTCTGGATGCATTTTTCTCTCAAAAATAGTACTTTCAAATGCTCTTCTGTATAAATTTTTCAAACAGGTGATTTCAATATGCGTGTCATATCACATACAAAAAAAGTTTTTTTTGTGAAAAATGTGGATTAATTTATTATTATTAGGTTTTTGAATACCTTTTTACTATGATGGTGATATCCTCCTCTCTAAGTTGAGTATCGAATTACTGGGTGACAGGATGCAGGAGCATATTAATAACACAAAGAACTTGTTTTCGAAGCACAATTCGCGCTTATTTTAAATAAAGACTTGATTTCTACGCCCAACAGGCATGGCATGTCGCCGGCCGGGGGCCAGTTAATTTTAAGCTCGGGTTTTCAACACTGTGACATGCCGCGCTGCCAATGATCGCGGCAAAAAAGCAAATTAACGATGAAAGTTGCACCAAAATGAAATGGAGCAGCTGTCATATTAAATAAAATGGCGTATGCAAGCGCCTGCGTAATATTCTATAATTAAAACTAACATTATTAGGTGTGCATGCCAGGCGAGCGATAAAAATAAGAGACGAAATATCGTTTTGCGAGGCTTTCCGGCATCAGCCTAAAAGAGCTATATCAAGCTGATATCAATAGATATGAATGTAGCCCACAAGGCCACCATTAAAATGTCAATTTGTAAACTAGATGGATTTGTCCCATAAAATCAAGGAAAAGTTTTTTTCGTTGAAATATCGACAAGACTGTACAATTGTTAAATGTTAAGATTATATAACCATTGTGACATCAGCATGTTGTAGCTCTTGCTGACTGGTACCGAAAACCTCGATATACAATTTATCGTCTCTTATTTCTGTTCGCTTGTCGACATGCATGTGTCGCCATATTAGCATTTTGGCATTAGTTATATAGACCGCCGTTTGGGGAGCTGTGCGACAGCCTATCACGGGCGCGCCAGTCGTGTGCCGTCCGTCGGCGAGATAATATTGTATTTTGGACCGGCCTAATGCTGTGACTAGGTCGGGCCCTAAGTTTGTAAAGTTTATCGTAAATATATGTCAATGTGCTTCAGAAAACATCTGTGTTATAAATCTGCTCCTAAGCATGCCCTCACGCGACTGAATAACACCTTTTTGAAAGAGAGGAGGATGTTAATTGGTTATAAAGCCCATCGCTTATTCTTCAAAATTCCATTTCACGACAATCGCATAATAAAAGAAAATGTTCCATGGCCCTTTACGTGTCTCTGTCTCCATTTAACTAGTGGCGTATCCACTGCATTTCTTTCCTCTAGGGACCTTCGATGCAGGAGAGGTTGTAAATTTGATAATCCTCTGCACCGATCGGCTCCAAGGCCCTCCAGAGGGACTTCACTCACATCTTTTCTCCACCGACCTTAGCGAACAGAAGGATTCCCGAACCAGATACATTTGGAATGGGTCTAGTAAACCTTTTTGAAATTTTTATTTAACTTTGCAAACAATACATTAACATGTAGCTTAAGTATTTTAGATAGTTATAAAATTCCACATTTATCATCCGACCCTGAAATCGAGACTCCAGCTTTGGCACCAAATTGCATCAGATGATTTCATTAGCCCAAAAGAACGCTTCCCAATTGGCAAGAACCTGGAAATCCCTGAACTGACTGAAAACCGGATTCGACAGAACAAAGGACAATTTTAAGCTGTGAGGAGTGCTTCGAAAGGCAGAGTTACTGCTTTGGGTGACTGGACTTTACCTGCCTCACACCCGCATCACACCTGAAGACAGTGTTTCCTTGATGATGCGCTCATTCAGATTATGATCATTTGGCAACTGATAAGTCCCTTCTGAACAATTGTGGCCACTGTACAGAAGTGCTAAAAATAAAGAAATGCAATTGGGTGACTGTGGAGATCTGCAGACCGCATCACACTTAAGATTCTGTCCCATGTGTCCGACTAGTATTCCAATATAAAACTTAGGTTTTCCAACCCGACCGTTACATGTTGTATCGTAAGCCTCGGCCTGGAACTGTCGACACGAGCTGCCAGAAGGGAACAGTAACATGTAGCGCCCCAAAGATTGTCGCGGCTAAGTCACAAACTAAAGTTGACAGTTGAAACAACATGAAATCGAGCAACTTGTGAGGCTTTTCGGCACCAGCCTAAAAGAGCTATATCAAGGTGATATCAATATTATGAACTGAATGGTGAAGGTTCTCTACCCCTAGTTTGCCATAGTGTTGTAATAGATACTCGTAGTGTTCGTAGTTCTACGGCCGCATCTGGTGTGAACTCTGCGGCAACATTATTATGCTATGCAAATTCGATTCCAATCGAGAATATTCCAGAAAAGCGGCTATTGCATCCACAGTTGTAGAAATACATTATTATAAGGCGTTTGACTAAAAATATATATATTTAAAATCAACTTAAAAAATATGTTTTTATAGGATTCTTACAGCCAGTGCCTGACTGATCCATTTGAACGTAGTAAATTAAACTAATGAATCTTTGTTTATGCTCAACAATGTTTGTTTTGTACTCTATATACAAAGTTTATGTTCAAAATAAAGTCAAACGTTACGTAACGTTTTCATAGGTTGATGATGATGAGCCCGATGCTGCTGAGTGACGAAACCTAACGATATTTATTTACATGCTTTACAGATTCCTGTAAAGAACACATGTAGGTTGATAAAGGGAAAGACTGCAATTCCAATTTTCTACCGTAGATGTCACAATGAGTACTGATAGTAGCAAAACGATTATCACGTCAACCGATATCAACGGTCAGGGAATCTTTGACGGCATATGCCGACAAATCGATGCGAAAGGGTTAAATCTTGTTTATGAGCAAGGGATCAATTTTTCGACATCTTGTAATATTTTATTTTTTCATATGCTTTTCTGTATTTTTTTGTACGCTTTTTTCGGAACATTTGTTCCGTCAGTAAATAAATAAATTATCTTGATTTTTTAATTATTAGTCAAAGTAGTTTCGCACAGTGTTGCGAAATATGTGCACTTGGTCCACAACATAAATGCACAATGCACTTTCTAAGAGAGTCAGAGGCGTCAACTGCAGCTCGAGCAACTTCCACCACATTACCGAGTTCGAATCCCACAAGGATTGGTATTCATTGTTTCAAATTTGAAATCATAATACTATTTGGACTTTGTCGGGGCGATTGGGGAATAAGTGATTTTCAACAACAAACTAGTGCAACAAAGTAAATATTATACTATGTGTTCAAAACGTTATTTTGAACATAATAATTTTTATTCTTAAGTCTTAAAAGTATTTTTTATAATCAAACTCTCTATCTAAATGGAATCTGTCGATTCATACAGTCGGGTACGACACAGGGCATTTTGCCACTCCATGTAAATTGAGGGGATCAAGGTCCAAAACAACAGGTATCGAGTAATTCGCGGTGTATGTTATTCAATGTAATAATATTAATTTTATAAAATAAAGAATGCTTACGCATCGATACGGATCATTGACCATCCCAATAATCTGCCACTCTATGTAAATTGAAGGGATCAAGATCCAAAACGGTATCGAGGAATTTGCGGTGTATGACATTCAATGTGTTAATATTACTTTTATAAATGCTTACTCATGTAGTAAACTAAGGTATAAAAAGGGGTATATTATCAAATAAATCAGTACCAACTCAACTCCGGTCTTTGGACTTATCCTCAGTGCCAGAACCTTGGTATTCCGGCATCATCATTTAAACTGATGCCGTCATTTCAGGACCGCAACTTTGGTTCCGGAACACTATGTATAATACGTATATCGGTAATATTTTCCACCTTGAACGTGGATTTTATATATTTTAAAAACTTAGAATTCTCTTTGCTGCAAAAGGAATTATTTATAAATAAGAATTTAAACTCAGAAGAGCAGCGATCATAGTTATAATTGTAGGAAAGATCTAGTGAACCAAATTAACATCTGTATTCAAAGGATTATAGTTTGGACGTTTATTTTTTAATGCGTCCGTTATGCAAAAGTTAAGTTGCAGGATCTAAGTGTTTGCTTAAAAAAATGTAGAAAAAAAAAGACTTTTAGTAATGTCTATCAATATTTGATGGACTGATATTATTTGGAACCGAGTCGATTAAGTTTATATTCCAGAAAATCGAACGTGATCTCTTATTATAAGAATTGTTAAATATAAATGTACATAATTTTTTAATAAATGTTTATTTATATACCTTATTTTTACATGGGTCACGTTAGGTATGGCCAATATTTAGGAGACTGCAGTTTCGACTAACTTGTAGCCTTCCTCAGTCCATCACTGTCAAGAAACAACTGAGCTACATAATACTTCGAAAGTGGTCGAACATATTTATGTAGGAGAGGGGTAGGCGGTGTGTCTAAATAGAGGCCATATCTAACGGGAAATAAATAAATATTTAATATTAATAATGGATCTCAAAGTTAATGCTGAAAATATTGAAAAAAATATATATGTTTTAGCTGAAATTTTTCCACTAACCAATATTTTATACTTTAAGGGTGAAAAATGTTAAATATTTTTAAAGAATTGATATATTTTCCAACATTTCATGTTATCTATTCCTATCTAGTATATATAGTTGTCATTAATTTACACATTTAATATTCGTCTCGTTCCATGTCAGTTCTGCCTCTTGGAGTTTCATCGATTGCATTATATATATATATTATCTATATATATATAATAACAATTTTCGACGACCTTCAACCCGACGATCGCCGTAAGCGCACCCGTAGGCGTTTCGCAATATTTGAAAGATGTAATTAAAAAATAATTCGGATTTTCTCATAACGATATCTTTGAATATTTTAAAATATTAACAAACCAAAAAGGATCGATAGCTTTAGGGATATCCATGAGATGGTGTCAAGAGCTGGCACTGAATAAAATTATTATTATATAGTATATTTATATATATTAAATATTTACAACAAACGTGATGTGTTGGAGGTACATACAATGTAGGGAGAAAGTTATGTAATATATCTTGAAAATATACCTTCAGCTAGGGCAGTTTAATTATTGAGTATTTGATCTATAATCTATTTTGTGATAATTTTAAATTTAAGTTCAATCGATTGCAGCTCACCAATAATGTAAGTTAAAAATATTACAATAATTTAGTCATTAGTAAAAGTAGTGTTTTTATTTGCCTACAAACATGTGGCGATGAAGTGGCTAAGGATGGCGTCGTTTCTTCAGCAGGTGTATCTCTTGCATTGCTACTATATATGTATTTAAAAAACTGCATTGTTTGTACAGAATTGCATTATACAAGCAAACTACTACATGGTTAAGTTGGATTTATTGCGAAGAGTGGACTTAAAATATACAGTGACCGTTCACTAACCAGGGGCGGGGCCAAGATAATCTGCAGCTCACGCAAAAACATGGCACGATAAGCCGCTTGGGGGGAAACAGGATGCGCCACTGGAACTGTTATTTACTGCATTGCATAAGTTGGGAAAACATAATTATGGAACGTCTTTAGTATGAGTTGTGTGAGTGTTGAAATTTAAATATAACCAGTATAAAAGATAATTGAAACGTGCTGATACTAATTCACGCGTATGCATAGACATTATTTTACTTTGATTAACCCTTTATCGGAAAATGACCAAAATCGGTAAGTCAGTCGCTATCTAAGGCCTATATGTTATAAAGCGCTTATAGACACGTTAAATTTTGTATTTCAATACGTTGTCGAGACTATTCTTCAGCTAATTTCTACGTTCAAATTGTTTGATATGTTAACTTATTTCGGTCTTCGCATTGTAAACAGTGCCAATGAAACATTTTATTGTATGTCTTTGTAGTAAAAAAATCACTCGAAAATATTGAAATCAATCTTTACATCATTTTTCACATGCTACATGGGTCTCACATGTCTATTTTTCACCACAGTGAGCTCTAGAGGGACTGAATTAACCAGTCGCCTTCATAGACATATATTTCCTAGAGCTCTAACAGAAACATCATTTTTTAGGTTAATTTATTCTTCCAATTGTTTGATAAATTTACTTCTTTCAGTCTTTGCCTTATAAGGTGTAAATGATTTTTTTTTAATTTTATGTGTATTTATATCAGCTTGATATAGCTCTTTTAGGCGAATGCCGAAAAGCCTCGAAAAACGATCTTTTATCCCTTATTTTTATTTGCTCACCTGACATGCACATCTAATAATGTTAGTATAAATTATATATACACGGCGTTTGCATACGCCATCTTATTTGTTATGACAGTTGCTCTATTTCATGTTGGTGCAACTGTCATCTTTAATTTGATTTTTTGCCGCGATCATTGGTGGTGCTGCATGTCACAGTGCTCCGCAGTTGTCAGTTAATGAGTTGAGAACTAGAAGAGATGTGTGCTTGAGTATGAATTTCTTTCGGCTAGTGCGCGGTGTGTTCAGAAATCCTGATATTTTGTTAGAAATCGGTTTGTTTGTCCCTGACAATTATTTGAGGATAATGAGGCACATAATGTTTGTTCTTCCTAGAGGTAATCGAATATTGATATATTCCACTTGAGAGAAGCTTAGTTTCGACATGAGCTCCACGAATTTATTTATGAAAGTAATTTCGTGGAGTCTTCTGTTTAGCGAGCTGGGGGACTTTCTAAATTATTGTTATTAATCATAAATATTCACATATATAAATTGTGTATATTATATTCTATTTCAGAATTGCATTAAATATTTGTATTTGTAATGTTTCTGGAAGAAAAATAAATAAATAAAATGAACTCTCGACCGATAAAGAAATCAAGTCTTCATTAAAAATAAACGCAAATTGTGCTTCGAAACAAGTCTTCTGCTTGGTAACCTGCTCCTGCATCTTCCTCCACGCAGCAACGAGACGAACCCGCGACATGTCATCTTTTTTATAGACGGGGGATGTCAATATTTATATTTAAAAATCACTCGAAAATATTGAAATCAATCTTTACATCATTTTTCACTTGGTACGTGGGTCTCTCGTGTCTATTTTTCACCACAGTGAGCTCTAGAGGGCGCACAAAAAGTTTCATCATTAAAATAATGATAACATAATACAATGCGAATCCACGGAAAAATAAATCACAGCAAGGTCCACATAATTATATTCGAACCTCGTGGGTCTCACGCACGGGTAAGTAAATTTAGATAAACAGGGTTTGTTTTATTTGGGACCCGCAAAAAATTGACAAAGCTATCTGAAATTATATCGGGGCCCTTTATATTTCAGCGCCGTTATTATTCGTAAAAAGCCGGGACGCGTTATCGTATGATAAAAAACAAAAATATCAAACAAAAACAAAAATAATATGAAACAAAAACAATCCTCCCGGAAAGATAAACTTTTGTCGACTGCTAAAATGTCGTTAACGGGAAGGAGGGGGGCAGCTTCTCCCGTGAATAATTGAGATATCAGATAGTTGGGGTACGAAGAGAGTTTATTTAAAAATAATTTATCTCTGAATGAAAACGTTTGATGTAAATTATGTACTAATTTAAATAATGAATTTAATAAAAATAACCGTTTTGTTTTACATTAGATGTTTATTTAATTTTTTGGGGTTAAAAATGTTATTACGCATGTTTTGCCGTCCCTTAAGACCGAAAAGTCTAGGCCTCAAAAGCTTCTGGCTAATTATTTAATCTTTAATATGCTGATTAACAAGCATCCAAATATAGTATTGACATCAGCATGATATAGCACTTGCAGGATGGTGCCGAAAACCTCGATATGCAATCTTTCATCTCTTATTTTTGTTAGCTTGTCGGATACGCATGTGTTGTCACTTTGAAATTGATTTGATAGGCCGTTAGCAGGGCTAGTTCTATAGATCGCCTCTTGCGGTGCTTGGTGTCCAGTAATCAGTTGTCCCCCGACCGCAACCAGTAGCGTGTTGTGATCTGCCTGGTGCCCGAAAATACCTTCTAAACTTAATTGACTCAGTTCAAAGAAGAGCATTTGGTTTGATAAGCAATGACACTCTTACATCTAACCTGCAATAAATGGAACACAGGCGTAAGATTGGTTCACTTGGTCTTTTCTACCGGTACTTTATTACCACAGTCACTGCTCTTCGGAGCTTAAAGATCTATTTTTTTCTGCACCCACCCAATACCGACAAACTCATATTACACTTGCCGAACATCCATACATGGTTAATGTGTGGAACTCTATGGCTGAGCATCATAGAGTGTACTGGTCTTGACCAGCTGTGCTCTCATGCATGCGATTACATAAAAAATGCCTCCGGTAAGTTGTTAAATTCTCTTCCAGTATCTGTGTTTCATCATTCATAAGATCTAGATATCTTCAAGAAACAGATTCAATATAGATCAATACAGACATAAATAGAACCCACTTTTATAGTATGCAGTGTCCAGTAGTCCTGATTAAGCGTCTTAGATTCCACTGTTCATGACCGGTTGTGGTATCCTGCAAGCGTTTTCATTAATTTTTATTTAAAAGCATATTTTTCCTTACACTGCTATAAACAACTGACAAGTAATAAAATCACTCTAATTACGCGGAGTAATTAAAAGTGATTTAATCAGTGAAAAAAAAGTAGCCATTAAACATGTCGGGGGTGAAATACGGCCAGCTAATGCCCCATCTTGGCAGAGACAAAAAAATCTCAGACGGCGTCCGCACCATTTAGCATCGGAGAAGTAAATTAAATGACGCGAAAACATTTTTCCTGAAAAAATAAACGACACAAGAACAAATCTGGGACCTGAAAACACCTGAAAAGTTACAGCACTCGTTCCAACACGAAAAATGTGTAAGAATTCGCCGATAAAACCTTTAAAAGTTTTATTATAAAAGTAGGTTATACGACTTGTTCATTAATTTGATATCGAATTCATAGTTCATTTGAAAAGTTTTGTGTAAATAAAAATAGTTTACAGTTTCCCAATTGAAGTTTTCATTTATGTTTTTGTATAAGCGAGTTATATAGTTTTCACCTCACGATTTTCAGGGATATTTAATTATTGCAAGTGCTTACTTTTGATAAAATAATTCACTTAATTAATGTTTATTCATTAACAACTAATAAACTTATTAGATCACAGTAATAACTTTCTTAATAAAATTGATCTCATCAATAAATTGGAGAAAAATCAACAGCAGACGCTGGGATTCGAACCATGAGTTTTGTAAACCATGTTCATTTATTTATTCATCACGACGACTGCTTGAGCATTTACGACGCTTCACAATGTTTTCTGTGAATTTGTATATTAACCAGTTGTTTAATATTGATATAAATCTTAATTGGCTTATAAATTATTAAAAGCACACTCATGTTTTTTCAATACTCTTTATTATATGTATAAGTCATCTTTATAATTTTGCGTATTTATTATGAATTTTTCAGCGTGTTTTTCAATATTGTTTAATTATAAATGTTCAACTAACTGTTTCTTCGTATATTTTTATATGTATGTTTTACGGTTAATTATTTAAATACTTAATACGTAGCGTTATTGAAAAATTGTTCATTTTAAATATAATATAATTAAAAGATGGTGTTTGTTGTTCGAGTATATCGTGTGTAAATAAACGATTAAATATAAACATGACGAGAGATATTTATTTGGCAGATGCCTTTTATTTCAGACTTACTGTAAATAGCCAATTTGTAGTATTAACGCTGACCATTCTGTGTAGATTTGATAATCTCCTTCTCGCCTTGGTGATTACGCATTCAGAGGAGCGCAGCAATGGCTCCCCTAGCCCCCACTTATGCTACTCTAATTGAATACCACCTATAAAGACGTGGTCACGCATTACATTAACTACCAAAGAACACGAAAATCGCGCCACGTCTGATTTAAAAATATTTCCTAGTGTGAAGCTCTTGAACGACTTTATATGTAGCGGTTTCAATATAAAAGCATCTCAAAATTTGAAGTATCTACGGAATGCTGCTACGAAATCTATTATCTGCTGGACTGAAAATCAGAGACCGATAAGAAAATCTGAAATAAGTAAATCTTGAGGCTTTGACGATAGGCTTGAGATGTGGAAGATTAAGAAAGCGATACTGAGATATCACGTTAGAAGAGTGTGTTCTGAAAGAGTGGTGAGCGTAGCAGATGACGTGATACCATTGGGGTATCGAAACTTAGAGAAGACCACATAAAAGATGGACATCAGTATCGCAAAAACAGTATTTGAAATGTAAAAAAAAGACAATCAGGTTTTTAAAGAGATCGGATGATCAGCTCGGCATTCCAAGTCTTGAATTTTATTTGTATGGGATGGATAAGCCAAACTGACGACATGTACGCAACAGGCGGTAACCCATTCATGTTTTCAACCTTGTCTAATGTTGGTTAACTTCGGTGATCTGACGAGAACCATGCTTATAATGTGCTATTCTTCTTCGTAGTATCAATCCGTTGGATTGGTTTGCAGCAACAAAATCTTGCATCTCGATCTCCACTCTTATCGATTCTCTGCAACCCTTTTTAGCTCAGCATAAGAGCCACAACTCTTATCCTCGAAAACTTGTTGCAAATATTCCCGTATAGACGCTTTCTGCAGTTTCTGCCCTCAACCATCCTTTCCACCATGTCTCAAAGCCGTACATAAAGATGCTCCAAAGAAACGTTTTGGAAATTTGCTTGCGAATTGATCTTAACTAGGCAATCGTCGAATCCATTAAAGCCTATGATATGAAGTATCAAATGCAAAAATGTCATGGATAAAACGGACATAACTATCACACGACATTTAAAGTCGCATTTATTCTTTCTTATTATCATTGTCTATAGCAGGCATTCTTAAACTATGGGTCGTGACCCCCAAGTGGGGTCGCGTAGCAAAATTCTGGGGTCGCAAGAGATTAAAAAAATGCAATTTTGATGAAAAATATCTTTCTTTCATATTTATATTTATATGGGGTCGCCTGGAAACTTGCAATCATAAATGGGGTTGTGAATGAAAAAAGTATAAGATGCCCGGGTCTATAGTTATAATCAAAATCTGAAAAAAAAAACACCAATATCTTTTATTAATACGTAAGTAAATCCAGGTTTTAAAATAAAAAAATGTTTACGAAAAAAAATACTCGGCATTACTAGGTTAAATTATTGTTGTTATATACTTTGTAGCTAAAGCTATCTTTATTAGGAATATTTTTTTTTCAATTATATAACAGTAAAAAGATCAATAAAAGATTACATTATTCTGTAAAATTAAACAATAAAGCTTCTACGTCGCAATTTGCATTGTAAATATTTTCTCAAGCAAGCGATAGAAACATGCACCAAATGTCAATTTTCTATTCGCACAAAATAAACCTGAATAGTATACCATTAATAAATTATAACCACCAAAATAAAACCACGAGAATATAACCGCTCACCTGCAAGGGAGTGGGAAGAAGGTGGATCCGCGGAGTTATTTTTTATGCATAATAATATTAAGGCTTCTCGGAAACTCCCGCCGCCAAGAAAAGCAAATAAGCACCAAGTAAACAAGCGAGTAAATTTTCCCAACTGAAGAAAACACATTAAAGAGAAAACTATATTCCATTAATGCCGCTTCGTTTCCTAAGCATTTGAGAGATGAAGTAACAAATTGCTGTGAAAGTTTCCTCTTCGGGCTGCAGCTTCTTCAAGTCTGATGCGTGGAGACTTCGGGGAATAGGGATCAACAACAAGGACATTTTTTATTTTTACTTTTACAACTGTGTATTTTTGATAAGATTTTTTACCTTGTTTATATTGGTTTAAAGGCCATTGAGATCATTGGCTTGCAAAGGGAAGCACTTTTAACCTTGGTAGTGGATTTACAAATGACAAATGGAACACATCGGAGTTGATAGTGGGAACAATATCAATATTTTTTAATTAAATACACACATACAATTCTACATAAAATTAAAAATAAAAAATATCTGCAGACGCGGGATTCGAACCTCGAGCGTTGCACTTTTGCTCTATCCTACACTCCGCGCTGTCCACACGACCATTCTCTGCTTGGACATATACGCGAAACTTGACGTATATATACCATTGTTAACATTATATAACGATAGATATCTCTGTATTCAGAGTATGTATATTTTTATGATTCTATCAGTCAACATATATTCACAAGCTTTTTAAATTTTTTATTATAAGTTTATTTTTTATTATTAGTTACCGACAGTATATTTATTTAGTAAGTTCCACTCGGGTCACGAACCAAACTATAGACTGAATGGATGAAAACAACTTTTTGTAAATCGAATCCCGCGTCTGCCGATATTTTTTCTGAATGAATTGATGCGTAAAAATTTGATGTAGAATTGAATGTGTGTATTAACGTAATAATATTGAAATAAAGATCAATAATATATAAAATAAGATTTAATTTCACATTTTGTTTACGTGTAGAATAAACTCCTTAAGTGCAGGATATAGTCATCATAAATAGCTGCCACAAAGCCCTATCAGTCGATATGCTCTTTGCCTTATCCCATATAAGTACTGGCTCGCGGAACTTTGTGAATACATTATTTGTACAATATTTAATGATTTTCAAGATGGCTTAAGCTTGATAGATTGGAGGAACCGCAGCTGTAGTTTATGCTCTCGTTCGGTATCCAAAAAACATGTCCTGACTGTAGTATAAGGAGCTGAATTGTCCGCTCCGTCAATTTGTCAATTATCACAATGTCAAAACATTGTATCTTCAGTATTCAACGCTGGTATTTATTTTCAAAACTTAATATACCTGTACATCTGCATTGTAAGTGTCTTTTCGTTAAATTACAATATTTGAATTCGTATTTGTAGTCGACATTTTGTTACGAATGAGTGAATGAAATTGAAAGACGCTCCAGCATTATCAAAGAAGAAAGCAAGCTCCTTTTGCATATCGCCTCACTCTGTGACCTGTACGCCAAGACATCTGAAATTCTCGAAACTACCTTCCAACTTACCAACTGTATACCATGCCTGCTCCCTTACCTTGTTATTTCTTATATACTCGTCGTAATACACCCGGTATTCTACGCAAGCATGTGTTCTCAAAACTCACATTACGTCAATAAACT